>ML788647.1:261185-285459 GCA_009831015.1 Picea engelmannii
ATCTAGAGGAAGATCCTTCTAGAAGCGGAAGCTTCTATTAGGTCTTCTTACATCCACCTTATTCTATTTTATTGAAAGGTCTTATTAATATTGACCTTTATTACATCCGAATACATTGATCTACCTATGTGCGGGTTAGGACCATAACACTCAATGTTTCCTGATAGTTTCTCGACTGTCTCAGGACTCCAAATCTCTTTCCCAATTTCAAAGTTTGCTTGAAAGGAACTTTGGGATTTTGGTTTCCGAGAGTTTGGTTGTTGAGGAGCAACAGATTCAGATTTTGATATAATCTCGTCAATATAAGTCTTTCTTCCTTCCCTTCCTCTACCCTTGCCACCTGTAGGGTCAGTTTCTTTGGGGTCTCCACGTCCTCTCATGCAATCTTTATATCTGAAAGAACATAAGTTCTTTTGAAATCTATAATTACCTTCCCCGACAGTGACACCAAAATGTTGGTCATTGTAATTGCTTATTTGACTAAACAATCAAGTGCTACATAAATTGTCAACCCGGGGAAGTCTGTTTATTTCAAAGGCAATCACACACTGTATATGCTCAATCTAAAAAGAAATCTAGATTTGTAGTAAAATTACATTAATCATACCTTGCCTTGGACAAACTGAAGTTTCTACTTTGAATTATAGAAAAGAAACCTACCTATTGTAGAGTTCAAAGTTTAGAGAAATGATTATCCAAAGAATCCTGGATTACATTAAGAAATAACACCCTAGGAAAGAATTCTTTCAAGATACGGCAAAATGGAAAGACCAACTATTCTTTAACAGAGAACAGGACCCTATTCCCCAAGCAAGAAGCTTCAGCACCTGTTTCCGATTATCACACTTTCATGAACTCATTACTAATCAAAATGATCGACATGCACTGAAGGCTAACTATCTCTTAGCAGAGAACATGACCATATCCCCCAAGCAGGAATCTTCAACACCTGTCCCTGATTATCACGCTTTCATAAATTCACCAAATAGGATCGCTAACTAGAATGATTAACAGTTACCCAAACATGAATTATATGAAAACAATGTAACAATCAGTAAATCAGAGTTTCAGCAAAACAGAGTTCAGTAAAGTAGAGTTTCAACAAAAAAAAATTTAATCAAGGCATGAAAAAAAATAATACTAGCACACTACAGAACTAATGGGTGAATCTTGTGAAGAAGGTGGGCCCTCCCTTCTCACAAGATTCCCCAGAAATGAAAGAAACTAGGAAGGAATGCTCAGAATAATCTTTTATTCATCTATCAACTGTATCATGTTACAACGTCTGAAGTAAACATGTCCTTCTCTATAATTTATTTCTTAACCAAGTCGGTCCTTTCTAATGATGATTTCCCCTTATTTAAAGAGGAGAATCCCCTCGATACAATTTGATCATCATATTACATGTGCACATCTGAATCCTATTCTTAGTCAAATCTAATCTCTATACTGGAATAGGATATCCTGGTCTCCCGTAACAGAATGCTATCACCATAGTTGAAATGGTGCTGAGTGAGGTGTAGTTGTTGCGGCTGGTGTAACAACTTCTTTATTTATCTTGTTGTTACTGTTGTTGTATACTGTTTCAACATCGCAAATCGCGGGTTGTTTCAGCAACAGGATTTACGTTCTGACTGTTTCAGCAACATGGTCTCAAGCAGCAGCGATGGTTGATTCTGGCTCAAGGTGCAGCTGTTGTGATCAGTGTAACATCTTCTTCTTCCTATTGTGTGAATTGTTGTTTCATCATCGTAGACCACGAACTGTTTCATCCACGGGGTTTGCATGCTTTTGACTGTTTCAACAACGGGCCTTCAAGCAGCAACGATAATCTACAGTTCGAATTGTTTCAGCACTTATATATTTATGATCGATGGTTAAGTATGAGAGTAATGTAAAATTATATGCAAAACAAATTAAACATATAGCAAAGAGAAGAGACGTTATATACCATTGGAAAGATAGGGTAAGTTGATAATGTAAGCTTAAATGTGAGTGGAAAAATGATGTAATGGTAGAAAAAAGTATGAACAAAAAGGTACATTATAGGGTCCTAACACCCTCAAAATAAAGTGAAGAACCCTAACTAGGACGTTGCTTTATAATTTTCAGTCATAAAATCAAACTAGGAAAAATAAAGAAAGATGAAGAACCTCATATTGAAATGCCTCTTAACTTCTTTGTCTTGAAATATTTTCAACTAATCTTAGAGGAAATATTTCACTTTTCTAATCACACCTCTAGTAAATGAATATTTCATCCATGTAGGGTTTAAAGAGGTGAAAATACTATTTTAATCAATAGAAAGTGTCCTCCAACCTAAGGTGCACCTCCATAGGGATTTCTTTAGGTTATTTAGGGCCTCTAGATCTCACCTTAGAGATCTCTCAAAACCCTAAGACTCTTATACTAGAATGAAAATGATGTTTTATTTAGTATTCACATAGCTTATAGGTAAAAATATTGACTTGGGACCTCTTTTACCTTTCCATAGGTCTGTTTGTCACTTGTCATCTTTTGAATTATTTAGAGTATGCATTATTTCATTTTTTAAACACTTGGACCATGTCAACCATGCCAAATGGTGCTTCCTCATGCAAAGGACTCTCCTTCAAATATATAGAAGATGCCTCAAAACAAGTTCCCTTGCCCAAATGTCTCAAGGGTAGAACACATCTCCAAGTATGTGGAATATACCTCAAATAATGTGTAAAGCCCCATAAAGTCACTATAATATGCTTTAAATAGCTTATTGCAAAAAACGTACCTCCTATAAGGGGGAAAACTCATGATTAAAGTGACCTCTTTTTGAGATCGAACAAGTATTTCAATTGCCACATAGCATCATTCAAGATAGGGTGATACTCTACTAGCCTCTTTTATTTCCCTTTGTCATGCCTTGATGCTTCCTCTAAGGTGGGGTGTATTTCTCATCTAGAATTTGTCTAGCCACATCCCATGCTCTAGAAATTCTATAATGTAGGGTGTTCCTGCTTTTGGATTTGTTTAACCCTTTAGATCACCATAAATCATGTTCTAAACCTCTAACATGGTAGGGCATTCCTATTCTAAGACTTCATTCCTCAATTTTTCCAAGTGTGCCAAAATGGAATCCCCATATGCAATGTGTGTACAAAAAAATTACAATCAACCTATAACTACCATTGAACTCTAAAGGTATTATTGTAATACTCCTAGGACGAACCCAAATTGTAAATGTACATATAGACTAGTGATACATGATATTTTGGGCCAAAAATGCATTTGTATATATGTTTTGAGGATAGTGATTCTATGTGATTATTAGGAAGGAGAGCCTAGATTCTAAGAGGCCAACGAACCTTTCATTGTAATATTTAATCACACTTAGATATTAATAAAAATGCATCACTACTCCAAACCAACTAGAAAAATGAGTATGGGGGGTTAGAAATCCACTATAAGAGAAAGGGGGGCTAAGAGTCTAGGAAGAGGTGCTAAGCCAAGGGGGATTAAGGCCAAGGGAATATTATATCAATATTTCCTAAAGTTTAATTATATGATAGTTTTATCCTAAGTTCGTAAGGATGAGGAATATGTTACCAAGTGGGGGAAAAGTGGGGACAAAGGTAGTTCCCAACATGACAAGTGTCAAGTTGGGAACATGCATACTTAAAGTAAGAACTTAGTTCATTTTTATTTTCATTATCTCATTATGGATTCATCATTCTCACTATTCTTCTAGAAATTCATGCTCTCCTTTCCATCCTTATGTGTACTTGTACCTGAGAGATTGTGGAGTTGTCGATAATTAGTGAGCCTAGAAAATATGGGCCAAAGAAATAGTTTGTCAAGCTTGTGTGCATTCTTGAGAAGCAATTTTTCAGTCTCGTGAGCATTCTCTCCAAGATAGATGAATGTTGGGAATTTTTCCCTGGATGTTGGGAAATAGCTATAGAGATTTGATATTTGTTTTCTAGCATGTTGTTGAAGCTTCGAAAGGGAAGTGGGTAAAACGAAGGACCACTGAGCAGAGAAGGGACACACTTCTTGGGGTGGGACAAGCTATAGAAAATGAAACAATATAGAATATTTGTAGTATTTGGCATGTTAACCTAGATGTTATTATGCTTATTAGACCTTAATCTAGCTTATGAAGCATTCCCTAGTGGAGTTTCTAGACCCAACTCGGGGGTGACCTATTGGTGAGAATTTATGAGTAGCAGAGTCTATGGCTATGAGGAGATTTTGAGGTATGCACCTAGTCGGTGACTTATTCAAAAGATAAGTGTCTTTTTTNTGTTATTCTTCTTATGGTTTTTAATGGGTTTTTACTAGTATTAATTGTACATGAATAAAATATTGTTAAGACTACATAGGACTGCATAATTGTAATCATATGCAGTACATACCGTTAATTAAATTAGTATTAGAGGAAGAAATTTTTTGTGGCGACTTGAGGTTGTGGATGCTACATTGTGGTATTAGAGTCCAAGGTGTAATATTGAGCCTGCATGGGCCAACTAGTAGAATGCTAAATATAAATTGCCGAAATTTAAATTCTAGAGTGTGTTTGCAATATGTTTGACAAAATGCCCCTCATGAGAATTTCAAAATTTCTCCATAATTATGAAGGAATCAAGACAGTGATTACAAAATGAAATCCCCAAATATTAATTGTAGTTTGAACAAATTTCAGGCATGTAGATGGCCGAATTTCAAATTTACAGAGGAAGTCATGGAAGAATTGGTAAAAGTCCCCAATTTTAGAAAGGAATTGAAAAACATTCATGCTAAGACATTGTTGATGGGCGAAATTGACCATCCGTCAACTGGAAGAGTGAGTCCGGTCAGGGGTTGTCTAAATAACCCAAGTCATTTGGTGTAACTCGTTGTGACGGGTTTAATGGCTCTATTAGCCAATCTAAGAATCCTAAAAGAAAAGAATAAAAGAGAGAAATAAGTAACTAATTACTAAACATTATATATATATGTAGTTATGTTCAAATGTAATTGTCGTAGTTGTATTTAAGAAGAAAATATACAAGTCTCATTTATTTACATGATTTACAATCTGCAAGTTTTAATCAAAACTTATGAAAATCGATGTGAAAAATGATTGCTTCTAGGAAGCAGATAAAGAAAGAATATACAAATATTTATTGTTTTTCTTTTATAAATTTAAAGAATCTTGCAAAAATAGTGAATGAAACATGAACATGTGGATAGTCAAAGATGAACCATACATTCTAGTTTGAACAATATGTAAATAACAGAAAAATACAAAGAAGCTATTTTGTCAGTGAATTAGTGAGGTGTATCCAAGTATCTGTATGAGTGGTGAACATCCAACTGCCATGTCCAAGAGAGAAATCTGCAAGGAACCTTATGAATGTTCTAAATAAATTCAGAACATGTATTGGCAGCTTAGGTTTTAATGATAGAAAAGGAAACACAAACATAAACCTGTGATCTCGTAATTATACATGATTACAACAAGATAAATCTAGAAGCAATCTATGCATTTTATCATTCAATTTAAAATTCAGAGACAAATATCATTATTTAAATCGAAGATATAATCAAAGCATTTGTATTTTGATGAAGCAAATGATATATGGTATTTATAATATAATCCTCCTACATATCACAGATCATTTAATCTAAAGATATTAGACCTGCACATGTAACAAGATTAAAAAAAACATAAATAACAACATTATAAACAAAAGGCTAAAGCCAAAATGCATATATGTCATTCTATTAAGTTTTTGGAATCACTTGTCGATTCTGTAGTCCTGGAAGAACATTTTTTGGATAATAGAGTCTTAAAGATTAAAAAAAATAATAATACATAAATTATAATAATTAGCCATGTATTGATAAAAAAAGACTAAAGCTATTTAAATCAATGCATAATCAATTATTCAAAGAATATGAATATATTATATGAAAATAAAACCATTTTACTCACAGGATAAAATCCATTAAGCAACCTGGAATTCCATATTCTTCTTTAAAAATACTCATCCATTCTTCCAAAGATTTTAGCCATCCATTACTCCATTTGAAAAGAAATAAAAAGTTTACAACAAAAATAATATACAAATGAGAAAGGATTGAAACCTTCCTCTCCAATTCTTGGATCCTCCATGGCTCTGAACTTTCTCATATATTTATACAATGAATGAACAGTCTAGGTGTCACTATTAATTTATGCCAACTCAAATTTTCCTCGTAAAAATACATCAATATATTTCAAATCGTGCATTTTTTTGGGAAAATCTCTATGCGGAAGGCAAATGGGTCCATTTGGGTTATGGGTTTGTAATTGTTTCCTCACATTCCTCATGGTTTGTCTGCAATCAGTTCTGCAAAATCGCCTATTTGATTTTGACGCCTTTCCAAATATTATCTGTTGTTGCTCATAAAATTATTTGTAGCAATCCAAAATTATTTTTGGATCAATCATATTGAACGTATTTGTATAATAAAATAAATCCATGATCATATCTGTATCAAATATTTGATAATAGAAACCTGTAAAACAAAAGGAAACCTAAAAATTGTGAATAAAACAAAATCTAGAAAAATAAAAAATGAATTTAAACTAACTATAACTTATAATCAAACATTGTTTATAATTTGTTTTCAAATATAATCTAGAAGCTTCAAGTTAATGGAGAAAAAATATTAATTTTAGTTTTTTACAAAATCAAACAAATGATAGATAATTCTTTTATTATTATTATTTTGAAATGAGATGCAAAATGAAAAAATAATTTAATTAATTAATATCACCAAATGATTTCATGAAAATGAGAAACCAACCAAGATATTATTTGATAAATTATTGAACACATTATTCAAAATAGTCAAACTTGCTAATGAGAAAAAGAATGAACACATAATCATAATTTAAATGAAAGTAAACATTTGATAAAAAAAATAGCGTTTTGTTTTAAATTGAGTTTTTTATGCTTGTTTCTAACTTTTGACATATACTCTTGTAATGAATATATCATACTATAGTGAATGTCTTAAGTTTGTCTCAAAGCAAGCCAAGGTATGAACTATTTGAAAATGTTGATTTTGTAGCTCAGCATAATTATAAAGATTCTAATAGGGGCCCTCTAAATTTTTACAAAATTTAGGGGGATTTGTTGGGGCCCAACAAATGGCGACTTACTGGGTGAAGCAATTATCTCTGATCTACTAATATTTCATCTTAGGAAGAAAATAATAGGAGTTGAAAAATGATTTAAGCTCTCTGAAATAAATTCACTCTGAGATCATAAGGTATTAGGATAAGCTCAATGTTATAACCAGACAATAGAATTTTGTTTGCAAAGGATTATAACTTGAAACAATGTATTAATCAAAGAGTCATGATGTTTATAAAATAATTTCAATACCATTGACAGAGCCACTTCTACCAGCGTGTGTCCATAACCTCGACAATGATGTCATTTAACCCACTCAAATGATTTAATACCATCCAATAGTTGTATCCACATGATGTATACTTCCATAAAAGTCAATTTAAAAACATATACCTGCTACCTCTCGACCTGACATTGCTTCGTTTCCAGCAGGCCTGTTCAGTACCGCGACAAAGTTGTCTTGGTATCATGTGTGCATTTACCCACTGCTAGCGATCCTATTCGGTACCCTGACGGGTTTACACACACTTCCTACACATAAGTGCTTTCAATCCTCTTATGCCACTTTCAAATAGTAATACAATTATAGATTTCTTGATGACAAAGAGAGTGGGGTGATACTGGAGGTTAATTGCAATACAGATAAATAGTTTATTTATTTTCTTTCAAAACTTGAAGTTTTATCATGGTTTAGAGATTCTAGATTTCATTTAAGAAATCATCTAGAGAATGGGAAAGCACTTAAAAATGATTCCTTAATAATATGGATGGCGTAAAAAGTTTAAAGATCATTGTGATTCTCAAAGATTTAAACCATATCTCTGGTGTAATACTCTAGCAAAGATAATTCGAGGAAAACATGAGTGACAATTGACTTAAAAATCAATTGTCTGAGCTATATCTTAATATCAAGACCTCTTTGAACTATTTCAATTTTCTTTAAAAAACAAGTCTTAAAATAAATGCTTCCTTCGACAATAGTTTTTTGATCAGAAATATATTTATTAAAAAAGAAAGATAAGAAGAAAACTCATTCAAAATAATCAAAGAAAACAAAAACACACAACAAACCAAATCAAATTTTATTAACGGGATTCAAAATCAAAAGTACACAATATCAAAATAGCAAAATAAAACTTTTTAGGAAATGATTTTGGCCAAATATAAACTTGAGTTTTTGTATCCACTAGCATCTCACTATAAAATAAAGGAAGAACTAAATCATATAAAATATCATGTGCGAGCAAGTTCTTTTCTTAAGATAGTGATGCATAAGATGTTACTTTGACCAAGCATTAATATTAAAAATAAAAGAGACTAAAAAAGATAGAAAAATACTTATTAAGATGAGTGCAGTCATACTCGTGGCACCTTGGGTTAGGGTTGAATTGATAGTTCAAATTTACTTATCTCTTTACTTTCCATTTAAAAATTTTATGATGATACTGCGTTTTAGAAAAGAAATATTCAATGAAAAGCAGAGAGAACAAGATTTAAAGTAGACTTCCCTCACAACATTCATATTATGGTTCTCTTAGTGTGTTCGCTTGTGTTCATAACTACATTATTACAAAAATAAATATTGAGAAATAAAACTAAAAGAAAACCTACTCCTAAACCTACTCTAACTACTAAACAAATAAAAATACTAAGTGAAGTCATGTTTCCAATGTAGCCATCAGAGTAACTCCAATCTTGCAATGGAAACAAGATCAAATATTACTAACAAGAATGGTAGTATATCGAAAAATAACAAAAATATATCATACTTACCTTTATTATCATCATTTAAAAACAAAGCAAACATGACCTTACCATTCTATTGAACATTCTTTTTGTATGAATCCTCCAGCCATTCTGCAATTTTGTCATTATATGGGTCACAAAAATATGAAAAAATGAGATTGTGAAGTTTGTGAGAGTTATGGGGACCTGACATAACCATCGACCTAGATCGAAGTGCCCCATACCCTCGACAATTTTCCTTTCATTCCATATTTTCTCCATCTGAAGGATGTAAAATGAGTGTGTTAAAGTTACCTCCTTGATCTCTTAATAAAGTGAAGATAATATTATCATTCCATGGAAAATTTTTGAGATATGAAAAATCCAACCAATCTGCAACCCTATCATAGTACATGCAATTACTAACATGGGATTGTTCGAAATAATTCAATATTAAGGAAAGAATCTTGCAAAAAGGTCGGATCAAGATAGAGAGAACTTATCGTGATTCTCGATTGGAAAAGAAATGTCTCATTCTCTTTAAACTTTCCATTGAGCTTAAATACTTCAAGATCAACTATTTGAGGTGGACTAAATGGAACGACCAACATTTTTGAATAATCATCATTGGTAATAATATTTGGTCGATTATACTTTTTAACTTCAAATAATTGATCATGGAAAAATCTAGATTCTTCTTTAATCACAAATTGAGATGAATCAATGGAAGATGCAATTTGAGACTCTTTCAAATCATTTCTTTATTTACCCACAAATAATTGATGAGAATAAGAATTGATATGTTCATGGGTAGATTTATTTTCCTCTTTATTTTTTATTTGGTAATCTCTTTGTACCTAATTATATAATGTTGAATTCTCTCCAAGGAAATATGGAACATGCAATTGCACAACATTGGGATCAAAAATATTGGGGTACAAGGAATAATATGTAGAAGAATTGAGGAGATGAAATGCATCTCTTGAAATGATAGGTATATACGTTTCTAAATATGGTTTTGTTCCCTCTCCTTGTATAAACTGATCAACCTCTATTGTATTCTCTTTTAAAGAATACGAGACAGTTTCTATGAGACAATTTGGTTCATTATGTAAGGGAAAATTTGAGAGCAAATCACTAGAGATAGAAGGTTGATTAATAGTATGCCTAATGATTTTGTCTCCCACTAATTGATCGTGGATCTGTTCAACTAAATTAGGGGAATATTTATCATCCACGTGATTATCAACTTCACATTCGACCTCTTTTACTTTAGAAATTGTTATAAAATCTATGAGAGTGGGACAACTATCATCTTTTAAAGTAAAAGTTCCTTCTTCAACATGAGGACACATTATTTGCAAAGAATGATTAGATGTGACAATTGCAGTATGTGTCTCATGATTTTCCAAAATGAAATAAGTCGACAAAAATTGTGGTGCTTCAAAATATTCAAGATCAACATGAAAATTTGAACCATCTTGAGATTGAGTGTTAGTGCTCAATTCAGATTGGTTAACAATTAATTGATCTTGCTTGTCTGAGAGATAAACAAGATATTCAAACCATTCATTAATAAGTGACATTTGTTTCAAAGGGAATCTAATACCAACATGAATGAACCTAATTGAAAAATCATTGAATGATTCACCATTTTCTTTCCTTAAGCAACTTAATTCTTCATTTAATTCATCATAATCTTAGTTGCTAAAATATGATAAAAACTCAAATACAAACTCAGACAAAGAATGAATAGAATTAGCCCAAAAATATTCAAACCAAACCTTAACCCGATCTCGGAAAGTGAGAGTGAAAAATCTACATGTAACATTAGAATCAGTGATCTTATGTCTTAAACACTTATAAAAAAAATTACAAATATGGTCTACTACAGATGTTTTCCCTTCACCATCAAAGGTGAGGTCTGAAAAGAGATCAACTGTCTTGTTGGAAAAAACTGGTAGTGAGACATTAAAAGCATGTTCTGACATAGTGATTTGGGCAGGAGCCATTAAGAATTTGAAAAAATTGACTCCAAATAGTTAGCTTGCCTTGTAGTGCATTATAAGATGACACACAAGAAGGATTTATAAATATGGAATTATGAAAAGATGAGGGGTGAAACATTTAATCATTAAATCGACCTCGACCCTCCTTCTAGCACCATTTGTTGATGGGCGAAATTGACCGTCCGTCAACTGGAAAAGCGAGTCTGGTCCGGGGTTGTCTAAATAACCCAAGTTGTTTGGTGTAACTCATTCTGACGGGTTTAATGGCTCCGTTAGCCAATCTAAGAATCCTAAAAGAAACAAATAAAAGAGAGAAATAACTAACTAATTATTAAACACAATATATATATGTACATATGTTCAAATGTAACTGTAGTAGTTGTATTTAAGCAAAAAATATACAAGTCTTGTTTATTTACATGATTTACAAGCTACAAGTTTTAATCTAAACTTTTGAAAATCGATGTGAAAAATGATTGCTTCTAGGAAGCAGATAAAGAAAGCACATAAAAATATTTATTTTTTTTCTTTTATAAATTTAAAGAATCTTGCAAAAACAATTAATAAAACATGAACATGTGGATAGTCAAAGTTGAACCATACATTCTAGTTTCAATGATATGTAAATCACAAAAAAATACAAAGAAGCTATCTTGTCAGTGAATTAGTGAGGTGTATCCAAGCATCTGCATGAGTGGTGAACATTCAACTGCTATGTCCAAGAGATAAATCTACAATGAACCTTATGATTGTTCTAAATAAATTCAGAATACGTATTGACAGCTTAGGTTTTAATGACAGAAAATGAAATATAAACATAAACCTGTGATCTCATAATTATAGATGATTACAACAAGATAAATCTAGAAGCAATCTATGCATTTTATCATTCAATTTAAAACTCAAAGATAAATCTCATTATTTAATTCAAAGATATAATCACAACATTTGTATCTTGATGAAGCAAATGATAGATGGTATTTATAATATAAACCTCCTACACATCACAGATCATTTAATTTAAATATATCAGACCTGCACATGTAACATGATTAAAAAAAACATAAATAACATTATAAACAAAAGGCTTAAACCAAAATGCATATATGTCGTTCTATTATGTTTTTGGAATCACTTGTCCATTATGTAGTCCTTGAAGGAATTTTTGGGATAATAGACTTTAAAGATTGGAAAAATTAATACATAAATGATAATAATTAACCATGTATTGATAAAAAAGACTAAAGCTATTTGAATCAATGCATAATCAATTATTCAAAGAATATGAAGATATTATAATGAAAATAAAACCATTTTACTCATAGGACAAAAGCCATTAAGAAACCTGGAATTCCATATTCTTCTTTGAAAATAATCGTCCATTCTCCCAAAGATTCCAGCCATCCATTACTCCATTTGAAACGAAATGAAAAGTTTATAAAAACGATAATATACAAAAGATAAAGGATTAAAATCCTCCTCTCCAATTCTTCGATCTCCTTGGCTATGAACTTTCTCATATATTTATATAATGAATGAACAGTCTGGGAATCACTATTAATTTTAGCCACCTAAAATTTGTCTCATAAAAAGACATCAATATCTCTCAAATCGTGCATTTTTGGGGGAAAATATTTACGCGGAAGGTAAATGGGTCCATTTTGATTTAGGGTTTTCAATCGTTTCTTCAAATTCCTCAGGGTGTGGCTGCAATTAGTTCTGCAAAATTGTTTGTTTGATCTTGACGCCTTTCCAAATTTTATCTTTTGTTGCTCATAAAATTTTTTGTAGCAATCCAAAAATATTTTTGGATAAATCATATTGAACGTATTTGGATAAAAAAATCAAGCCATGATCAGATCCGTATCAAATATTTGATAATATAAACTTGTGAAACAAAAAGAAACCTAAATTAATAACCTAAAAATTGTGAATAAAAGAAAATCTAGAAAAATAAAAAATGAATTTAAACTAACTATAACTTATAAACAAATATTGTTTATAATTTGCTTTCAAATATGATCTAGAAGCTTCAAGTTAATGGAGAAAAAATATTAATTTTGGTTTTTTACAAAATCAAACAAATGATAGATAATTCTTTTATTATTATTATTTTGAAATGAGATGCAAAATGAAAAAAGAATTTAATTAATTAATATCACCAAATGATTTCATGAAAAAGAGAAACCAACCAAGATATTATTTGATGAAGTATCAAACACATTATCCAAAATAGTCAAACTTGCTAATGAGCAAAAGAATGAACACATAATCATAATTTAAATGAAAGTAAACATTTGATAAAAATTAACGTTTTTGTTTAAATTGAGATTTTTATGCTCGTTTCTAACTTTTGACATATACTCTTGTAATAAATGTCTCATACTATAGTGAATGTATTAAGTTTGTCTCAAAGTAACCCAAGGTATGGAACTATTTGAAAAGGTTGATTTTGTAGCTCATTATAATTATCAAGATTCTAATAGGGGCCCTTTAAATTTTGTAAAAATATAGGGGGAGTTGTTGGGGCCCAACAGGCATGTTGATCGGTCGTGCACGTAAGTAATGTTTTTTTTGGAGGTTGATTGGGAATTTTCAGTACTGTAATGGGTCAAATTGTGGATTTGCAAAGTGCCCATGGTGAAATTGGGAAAAACCCCAATTTCCACAATCAAATTCAAGGATAATTCGACGTGGATGAGTCAAATTTTAGATGCAGAGGTTAAGTTAATTCTTGTAGGACCAAAATTGGATATATTGAGATAATCATAGAGCATCAATGGAAGCCAACAAATAATTGGAAAATTATGCATTTGGGGCATTTTTGAAAAATTAGGAATTTTGGGAAAAATTGGAAAATTTTGGGTATTTTTCCATACAATGATGTGAGCTTGACATGGATCCATGTGTTAGCTGATGTGGAAGAAGGGTAATCTGTACTACCACAATGGTATGGCCATGGTTGTAGGTACACAATGGAAACAAGTGATAGGTGGCAGGTGATGTGGATTCATTGTTGGTGTATATATATGCTTAGTATATGGCACTCATTTATATGTCAATCCAGGATTCGTAATCAAAAGAGTTGTTACATTATATGTGCCGAAAACAGGTGGCCTATCTATGTCTATTGTATCTAGCTCAATCAGGAAATAATTAATAACACAAAACTCTGTTTTAGAATATCTAAATTCTTCACACAACTTCAAACTCAGAAGATAAATCTTATAACAAAAAATCTCAAACAAGCACTCAATTAAAAAGGTTCTTGCTGAGATGACAAGTCTGTTCATTATAGGCTCATGAAATGAAGAGATGAACTTAGATCTTGTTCCTTGTAGCAATCGAAGTAGCAATCAACAATTCACTTTATTCACTCTTAGAAAGAAATCAATCATAACTCTATCAATTCCAATCGAACCATCTTTAATACAGGAAACAATCAATATAATCGAGAGACTTCATTATATGGAGCATGAAGGTGAGAGATGAAGTCTTATGGTTCATGTACCTACTAATAACAACACAATCATAAATTCAAAACAGTAACATTTACTTACTTAACAATCCCACACATCTATCAAACTCTTATCAATTAAATATGAATCTGTAGAAATGGAAATGGAATTATCTACTCTACTCAATGTATAACCATTTACTCACACTAATTCAAAATCAAGAAAATTTGTACTATACTTAGATTGCATTTAAAATCATCTGCAACACACACAACTATTAACTGTTCACACTCACACAATTGACTTACAACACACAAAGACAGATACATGGAGGTTTAACTTGGCTGGGGAGGTGGGCCCTTGCCGAACCAAAAAGGTACCTCTAAAGAAATCACAGACTAAATAAATTTACTCATTCCCATGAATTGCAAAAAGTATCATATGTATTCCTTAAATTGATCGATTGAATCAACGGTTCAACATTTCATTCAACATGGAAATGTGTATCATCCTCTACTTACCAGTTACTTCCTATCATCTATAAAACATCCCTTTTAAAGGAGGTGAGCTGTTATAACCAAGACTTGAAGCTAATTATCAAATCTTTTCAAAATTTTACAATTGGTAATTCATATCGTATCTCAAGGGATGGACTTCATCCTCATGACACAAAGTGCATGAGTGATGAAGTCTATCTTGATCTCCAAAACTACCTCAGGATACTTCCATCCAACTAACTTCTTGGAATCACCACCGACATACTTGTTCAACACGTGAATCCTGTAGACAAGGGTTTAGTATCGGACTAGCACATTCATAACTCTAGGTACAGGACCAATGCAATGGTAGTACCGGAATAGGTGCGAGGTTGGTACGGGATGACGCATTGAGATGGTGGTACCAGAACATGCATTGAGATGGTACCAAAATATCCGATGAGCTAGTGGTAGTAGATCACTATAGAGTACTGGATGAGGAGGAATATCTGTACCAAATCAGGTAGGGTACAAGATCCAATGGAGTACCAGATCAGTGGAGTACTATATCTAGTGGAGTACTGGATCAAGCGATTGTTTCAATACCATAGTAGTGGTAGTAACAGATGGAGCTTCTTAATTAAGAGTCAAAGTAATTAAGAGCATAAATAATCAACCATTTAATATAATTTAATTAAAAAATCAAACAAATCATCTTTTAACATAGGTTACCTCTCTATGCACATGGACAAGGTCACAAAGTAGGTTTGTGGAGGAAATGGTCAATCATATACACATATCATAGGTAAAATAGAATCAGATAAAGGATAATATAGGATAATAGAAGTGTCAAAATGGAGACTCAGCATTTCCCCCATGCTAAAGTCATTGCATGCCCTCATGCAACAATGTCAAAATTGATATTCAAAACTTTTCAAAACTGAACCATCTCCCATCCCATTTGAACATCATTTATCTCACTGTAGGATGTTGAGACCAGAGGCTTCGCTCCTAATTTCCTTCTTAATCACCCTGGTGTATTGGATTAAACGTAAAACTTCGTTGATTTTAGAAGATACCTCTTGTTGTGCATTCTGTAACCTTAGGTTATATTCTTTCAATTGTGCATTCTCTTCCTTAATGTTCCTATCTAAGGATTGGTACTCTGTAACCTCTTGCTTCAACTTCTCATTTTGTTTTATTAGTTTCCCAATCTTCACTATCAATTGTTGTTTTCTCAGAGAATTGTCAGGATCAAATGTGGTTGTTTGTTCAATCACCTCCTCTCACGATTCCTTCTCCTTTCTTAGACCTCTCAAGGTTTTTTTCACTAACCCCCCGGTCTCACTAATAGTAGCTCCATAGCCACCTTCTTTCTCTGGAGAAGTGGAAATATCAATAGGCTCTTATGGAAGAGAAGGCACATGTGGAACTATTATCTGTTTGGCCATGCTCTTGATGGTTCTTCATACAGGAAGTGAGACTTCCTCATTTTTACTGATAGGGGTGGAAGTCTCTTCAAATAACTTCCTCTTCTTTATTTTAATAGCAGTTATAGGCCTGGAAACTTGTTTCTCTGGTGCAAATTTGATTTTCATGTTGGAGGATTGAAGTGTGGGTTCTGGAGTTTGTCCTTGATGAACATTCCCTATTTCCACTCTGGAGGGCTAAGGTGTAGGCTCTGAGATTTTTTTCTTTTGATCCTTCCTCATTTTAAGCTTCCCCATACTTCCACTTTTCATATTAGGATTTTTCTCCAACTCACTAATCATCTCTTGAGGAAACACAATAGCTCCTTCAGGGGTATTCTCCAACTCATAAACCAATTCTTGAAGGAACTCAATAGTTGCCTCGGGGACATCATGTGAAACTTCCTCTTGACCTATTTTCTTCCTTTTATGATTCTCACTTCATGGAAGTTGATTGGTATGGGTCGAGGCTACACTTGGTCCTTTATATTGGGCACACCTCTCCTTCTTAGATGTAGTGGGCTCCTCTAGAATTTGTTCTGCTCAGATACCCTTCTTTTGACACGTTTTACTTCTATGAATGCTTAGTTCATGGGCCTTTTCCAACTTGCTAATTGAATCTAGTGATAATTCAATGTTTTCTTCAGGAGAATTATCTGATCGTTCACCTTGCCCAAAGTCCTTTATTTTTTGTCTTTTAGTTTTTGGAATCAATTTTGGACTTCTTTTCTTAGATTGAGAGGTTTTCTTGTTTTTGTATGTAGTGGTCTCCTCCACAAAAAACTTATACTTATCTAGTTCATCAATAGGCTGGCATGATATAAGTTTAACAGTGGCTTATTCACCCCTTAACTTCTTCCATTTTTTTTTCTTTGTCTTTCTACTAGACCCCTCACTATGTACCTCTACTTTTTGTTCTTATATAGAATTCAACATTCCTTCTTGAGCGAAATTTTGTTTAAGTAGTTGTTTCCAACTACTGCCTTGTTTTCGCAAGGCATGGAAAACTAAAATTTTCATTAGGACATGGTGATGGATGCTAATTTTAGGTTTCTTGGAAGCCGATTTAACTCTTCTTACCATGTTATTTAAACTCATCTAGAGGAAGTGAGGAAAATCAATTTGTGGCCCTCAATTTGTGGACAAAAGTTTCAAATGGTATAGGAAGGTTACTGCATACCTCCCTTCGCAGGTGAGAAATATCTACAAACTAATGAGCATCATCTAGTATTCTTCCTTGATGCAGCTTCGAGGAATTCCCTTAGTCCAATTGGGGTCATGATGCTCCAACCTTAGAAATTTTTGACAAATCTTCCTGTCAACGATCACCCCCTTAAAGTATTTTTCTCCAAAGGAAGGTAGTATTGTATCCTTTTCTATGGTGTCCTCTGAAATCGTTAGTTTCATATCTCCAAACTGAACACTTTCTCCATCATATGTTTGAGCAAAAGAAAGCGAGACTCCCTTGTGATAGCCTTTAAATTTCTCCAAAAATGGGACCCATCCGGCCTATTGAAATCTCTCCCTGAAAGCTTGATATTCTTATGTTTCTTTGTATAACTACAACACGAGTTCATGCCTATCGACCCCCATGCTAGATTAAAACAATTCTTAAGGTGTATGAGGCAACATAATAGAGGATTGAGGGTTGAGTACCAGATCAGCGTAGAGAGTGATGGAGTACTAGAAGGGGATAAGTATGCAAACGATATGAAGGAACAAGATCACAGTGTAAATGTAGGTAGTGTGACAGTAAAAATGGTAAAAAATGCTCATCCGGATGGCGAAGCCATCCAAAGGAGCATTGATAATTTAATATTCAGATTACAATATGTTATCACTCCAAGAAACCCTTTGTGGTTGTAGACCAAAGGTGCTTGGTAACTTAAGAATATGGTAGATTTGTATGCTTGGAACAATAACATAACTCAATAGCTAATGAAAGTAACCACTCATCATGTATCTGAATAAAACAGTTCTTTTAGAGAACAATAATCAGACAACGGCGTTGAAAAAAGGGGATGAAGAATACTAGTCCAGATAACCAAATACAACCATATGCATGGTCATACAAGACAGGAAGAAACTCTTTAATCCAATTTTATGAGCTTAATAAGAAGATGACAGTTCTTAAAAGCTAAACTAAACTGGAATAAAGTGTAGAATCATGAAATATATGAAAGAATCTGATATTGAAAACAAAAGAGGACTGTGATTCTATTATCAGAATAAGAAGTCAAGTTCAATGGATAGAAAATGTCTCTTAGATTGAACCCCCTTGGTGCTCCAAATGTATTTGGATTTATAGCCTTACAAGATGAAATCTAGATCCTTGAAAGATGGATTATATTTGCTAAAAATAGTTAAATCAAAATAGATACAACAAGTGTAGGATGAGATCCTATAAAAATGGATCTAGAATACTAAAAATGGAAAATCAAAACCAAATAGGAAAAGATCCTATATAATGATCTCTAAGAGTAGTAGATTGTTGATGAAGTGTAGTTTTAACCTCCCAATGCTGTTTGATTTGGTCCTCCAAAGATCAAATTCGAATTTGGTAAAGTGTGCAAAAACCATGATTTTCTGCCTTTGAAAAAGATACCAAAATCGATTGAAACACCTCTTCTTTCCCTTATCCATCAAAAATAGCCATTGAATCAAACTTGATAATTCAAAAATTGTCCATTTGAAGTGGTTTCAAACCATTCAAACTAAAACAATCCTGATCTGGACAAAAATTCAGTCATTCTGGCCGTGGCAGGCTTTCACCAGCTTATTTACCTAAAAATCCGCTCCTTAGATGGTGAAAAGTAGAGATTTCACCACCTAACTAGCAAAGTTCAAGACGAGTTAGTTGGTGAAAGCGCAATTTTTTTTTAAATCAAATTTCTCAGTCGTGGAGAGTCCATTTTACATGCTTGAATAGTTGATCGACATCTAGAAATCCTAAGATTTCCAATGGTGCTTTCAAATCTGCATTTGGAGCTTGGGAAGGTAATCAAAAGTTCCATGGAAGATTATAAATCATTCTTCAAACAAATTTCAAAATGAATTATTTGATCGCTAACATCTAAGTATTCCCGCTTGGTCATTGACACTTCGTTCCTTCATGCTCATTCCTTGTAGGTTATATCTAGGAAGAAAACCCAATCTTGTAGTTGCCTCAAATGAAATGTTGACCCAATGTTTTTCCCCTTTGGAAAAGTAATCAAAATCTTCATCATTGATGATATCAAAACAGAGCATACTATTAATGAGGTTATCATATGCCAAAACAAATGCCAAAATTACTGTCTAATTATCATTCATGCTTATACTAGCATTATTCATAGTGTCCTTTGAAGTTTTAACAGTATATGTACTCTTTGATCCAACATGCAAGAATAAAGGAAACCATCTCGTTGAATGAGGCTTTATAGATATTAACTACAATAATACCCTTATAACTTTTGTTGCAAATTATTGCAGACTTGCTGCCACGATCAATATTTCTGTAATATTTGGAAATGGGAATCAATATCTATATGATCTTCTGGCATGTGAATTTTAATAAAAACTCCTTTGTGGCTGTTGTTATGCTTCTGCGTTGGCTTTGATTTTATTTGTATGTTCTTGTTGCTACATAGGTCACATGGATCTGAAACACGGGAGCAAGATCTAGCCTCGGTGTTTTCCCTGCTGGCAATGAATGACATTTATCTATTTTTCCTTTGAATGCACAGAAGTTTTGATCTGTATAAGTGTATAACAAGTGGCCTACAATTTGTCGCTGGCCTCAACACCTGGGTGCTCATTAGACACTTTGCTCAACACCTGCAAGCTTTGTTTTACTGATAGTCTTTCATTTGATGTTGATCTTGAGTCCCAAAGATTCTCACTCTTTGTCAATAATTCCTCAAGGTGTGCATGCATAGGACAGATATGGTCACTATAACAATTGCTGAAGTTTCCTTTTGATATTTACAACAGTAACCGTTTTCACCATCTTACTTGCTGCGGGGAGTACACCTTAACCGTTGAAACCCGAGGCTTTCACTAGCTAACTTCAACTTCACAACATACGTTAGCCGTTGAAAATCTTTTTCTCAAAAATTTGAAAAGATCTTTTGAGGATCAATTTATTTCTAAGATAAAATCTTAAATCCTATGTTTTGATACTTCTAAAATCTAAAAATTTATAAAGAATCCTATTAATGACCACGCTATCACCTACAAAATGAAAAACATTGAATGATTCATTTTGGGAGCTAACATTTGGCTCCAACTGGGATGGATACCTCCCTGTGAGGTCACCAAGAACCTAGTAGTTTCAGTGGCCTTTAGCATTAGACATGGAGTCATCTGGATTGTGCAAATGATCTTCAGAAACCTGTAGCTTTCTCTGCGTATTCAACCAATAACTAAAAACAACTGAGTTTCTCGTATGGTGAGCTTATTCTTCTTCCTATTCCTACACTAACCAGTAGAGGCAGATTAATCAGGTATAATCAAATTTCCAATGCAGCCATATCAGAAACCGATTTACTACTAAAATCCTTGATCTTGACCCGAACAATATAGGAAACCATAGCATACAAGAATGTAATTTGAAACGATGACATATCCCACTTTCATCTGAGAAAAGTATTTGGACATTTATGTTTATTATAGAATCCAAATGATCAGCAATAGGGTCTTAAAAGTCATTAAAGAATACCTCTTTGAGCTACTGGTCGAATTGAGTGTGTTGCAGCCACTGATTGCCAACACTGCTCTCAATGATGAATGTAAATTGTTCTTCTTCTGTCAAGGAAGAATGCAAGCTCAATTGTTGATCTGACCTTTTCATCACACTATCTCCCTCTTTGTATCTGTTGCAACTCCCATTTGTCTGCATATCCGAAAACTAAGGGCTGCCTTCATCATCTACTGCAGATTCAATAATTTCACTTGCTGATTTGTCAATATGCTCATTACCTTTCAAGTCTTAAAAGGGGATAATTTGGTCTTCATGAAAACCTAAAACAATAGATGTATTTGACACAATGTCAAAAGCATAACTAAGGTTATCATAGTGTGGATCATTGATCTCTTGATCGTGATGAAGAGTATCTTCTATTGCAGCAAAGTCTACATGAATGTTGGGATCTTTATATAACAAGTTTAACTCATGACAAAATTTAGGAAATAGAAAGTCATCTGAAATTATGCCTTTACAAAACACATGGAAGGTAGCAAGAATATCATCTAAAGCACTGATACTAGTAATACGTAGAGACTGGTACCAATCACGAGCAATCCCTTCTAATGAAAAACAAAATAGTCGGATCTGAACATCCTCATGCACAACTTGCAATCGATGTATGTAATCATGAAAGTCCAACAAATGTTCAGCTGGAACTTCCCACTCTTCTCCTCGAAATATGGGAAGATTGTTTTCCCATTCATCTCTACTAGACACTGGATTAGGGAAACCAGAAATACTTGAAAAATCACAGAATGCATACCTCTTTGCTAAGATCCTATTCATGTCATACTAGTGGAGTCACCAAAAAAATTTTGAACAATGGAGTCGCCACTGAATTTTTCCTTCATGGAGTCGCCAGATAGTTGATTACAAACAAATGATCTCCAAGCTTTGTCTCTCATCAAAGCTGGATCTAATATCATTTCCCAGGTAAGCTAAGCTTCAATCTCCTCTCCTCCGCAATGGCGCCAATTTGTTATCACTCCAAGAAACCCTGTGTGGTTGTAGACCAAAGGTGCTTGGTAACTTAAGAATATGGTAGATTTGTATGCTTGGAACAATAAGATAACTCAATAGCTAATGAAATTAATCAGTCATCATGTATCTGAATAAAACAGTGCTTTTAGAGAACAATAATCAGACAACAACATTGAAAAAAGGGGATGAAGAATACTACTCCAGATAACCAAATACAACCATATGTAGGGTCATACAAGACAACAAGAGATTCTTTAATCCAAGTTTATGAACTTAATAAGAAGATGACAGTTCTTAAAAGCTAAACTAAACTGGAATAAAGTGTAGAGTCATGAAATATATGAAAGAATATGATATTGAAAACAAAAGAGGACTGTGATTCTATTATCAGAATAAGAAGTCAAGTTCAATGGCTAGAAAATTTCTTTTAGATTGAACTCCCTTGTTCCTCCAAATGTCTTTGGCTTTATAGCCTTACAAGATGAAATCTAGATCCTTGAAATATGGATCAGATTTGCTAAAAATAGTTAAATAAAAATAGATACAACAAATGTGGGATGAGATCCTATAAATATGGATCTAGAATACTAAAAATGGAAAATCAAAACAAAATAGGAAAAGATCCTATCTAATGATCTCTAAGAGTAGTAGATTGCTCATGAAGTGAATTTTTAACCTCGCAAGGCTATTTGATTTAGTCCTCCAAAGATAAAATTCAAATTTGGTGAAGTGTGCAAAAACCCTGATTTTCTGCCTTTGAAAAAGATACAAAAATCGATTGAAACACCTCTTATTTCCCTTATCCATCTAAAATATCCATTGAATCAGACTTGTTAATTCAACAACTGTCCATTTGAAGCGGATTCAAACCATTCAAACTAAAAAAATCCCGATCTGGGCAAAAATTTGGTCATTCTGGCCGTGACAGGCTTTGACCAGCTTATTTACCTAAAAATCTGCTCCTTAGCTGGTGAAAAGCAGAGCTTTCACCAGCTAACTAACAAAGTTCAAGATGAGTTAGCTGGTGAAAGCGCAGATTTTTTTAAAATCAAATTTCTCAGTCGTGGAGAGTCCGTTTTACATGCTTGACTAGTCGATCGACATCTAGAAATCCTAAGCTTTCCAATGGTGCTTTCAAATATTCATTTGGAGTTTGGAAAGGTAATAAAAAGTTCCCTGCAATATTAGGCATCATTCTTCAAACAAATTTCAAAATGAATTATTTGATTGCTAACATCTAAGTATTCTCGCTTGGTCTTTGACACTTCGTTCCTTCATGGTCGTTCCTTGTAGGTTACATCCAAGCAGAAAACCCAATCTTGTAGCTGCCTCAAATGAAATGTTGACCCAATGTTTTTCCCCTTTGGCAAAGTAATCAAAATCTTCATCATTGATGATATCAAAACAGAGCATACTATTAATGAGGTTATCATATGCCAAAATCACTGTCTAATTATCATTCATTCTTATACTAGCATTATTCATAGTGTCCTTTGAAGTTTTTGTTGATACTGAGAGGGGGGTGAATCAGTATCAAGTACAATTTAAAAACCTTTTCCAACTTATACTTAAACCATTCAATTATATCCTATGAGAAATGAACAATAGTATAAGAGTTACACCAATACACCACAATACACCATGCACAATATATATGAGAAATAATCAATAGTTTTTGTTCAAGGGAAGTAATGACTTTCAAAGGTAGCTACAGCTTCCAAATGTAAAGGGAGGGATAAAAATCCAAGAGGAAGATACAATACTCAAATATAAAGAGAGATTTGAACTCTCTATCCTTGCCCCTTCCTTCCACCCAAGAATATATGAGAGATAATAAAACTTTATTCAATTCTGGTCTGTTCAGAAGACCCAACTTGTACAACATGCCCCGCGCTCAATATTTAACATATGATTTTGAAACTTGCACACAAGAAATTAAATTCCATACTATTTCCAATGGAAGTGGTACCACTTCATTTGGATTCAGTATGAAAAAGTTATGACTGTTTTACCCAGAACACCTGTTTTTTGACTAGTTTCAGGACTGGTCACAAACCCTATATTCCATAGAGTGTATCTCCATAATTATATCGAATCAAGAGCTGAACTTTTTACCAGAGGTACCTTGATATGTCTTATCAATAACATATCGATTTCACCATCTGAATCATTCTATAAAAAAAGTTATAGCAAAAATGGTAAGATGACCTGAAAATAACATACCTTAGAACACATCACCAAAAGACTTCATCCTCCCTTGAAATCCGGCCTTCTTTTACTTCTTCTTC
>ML788647.1:288514-305522 GCA_009831015.1 Picea engelmannii
ACAACATGATGTATACTATCCATCCATGGGTGTTGTATCTTCATGTTCATTTTCCTTCATGTCCAAATAACTTCATCAATCTTGTGGTCCAAAACCCATGACTAGGGTTGACATCAATGACAACAACCAATCTTCCAACAGTTTTGATAGTATATGTACTCTTTGATCCAACATGCAAGAATAAAGGAAACCATCTCGTTGAATGAGGCTTTAAAGATATTAACTGCAATAATACCCTTATAACTTTTGTTGTAGACTTGCTGCCATGATCAATATTTCTGTAATGTTTGGAAATGGGAATCGATATCTATATGATCTTCTGGCATGTGAATTTTAATAAAAACTCCTCTATGGCTGTTGTTATGCTTCTACATTGGCTTTGATTTGATTTGTGTGTTCTTGTTGCTACGTAGGTCACATGGAGCTGAAACACGGGAGCAAGAGCTAGCCTCGATGTTTTCCCTGCTGGCGATGAATGACATTTATTTATTTTTCCTTTGAATGCTCATAAGTTTTGATCTGTATAAGTGTATAACAAGTGCCCTACAATTTTTCGTTGGCCTCAACACCTGGGTGCTCATTAGACACTTTTCTCGACAACTGCAAGATTTGTTTGACTGATAGTCTTTGTTTGATGTTGATCTTGAGTCCCAAAGCTTCTCACTCTTTGTCAATAATTCCTCGAGGTGTGCATGCATAGGAAAGATATGGTCACTATAACAATTGCTGGAGTTTCCTTTTGATATTTACAATAGTAAGCGCTTTCACCAACTTACTTGTTACGGGCAGTACACCTTAACCGTTGAAACCTGAGGCTTTCACTAGCTAACTTCAACTTCACAACATACGTTAGTTGTTGAAAAGATTTTTCTCAAAAATTTGAAAAGATCTTTTGAGGATCAATTTATTTCTAAGATAAAATCTTAAATCCTATGTTTTGATACTTCTAAAATCTAAAAATTTATAAATAATCCTATTAATGACCATGCTATCATCTACAAAATGAAAAACATTGACTGATTCATTTTGGGAGCTAACATTTGGCTCCAACTGGGATGGATACTTCCTTGTGAGGTCACCAAGAACCTAGTAGTTCCAGTGGCCTTTAGCATTAGACATGGAGTCATCTGGCTTGTGCAACTGATCTTTAGAAATTTGTAGCTTTCTCTGCTTATTCAACCAATAACTGAAAACAACCGAGTTGCTCGTATGGTGAGATTATTCTTCTTCCTACTCCTACACTAACCAGTAGAGGCAGATTAATTAGGTATAATCAAATTTCCAATGCAGCGATAGCAGAAACCGATTTACTGCTAAAATCCTTGAGCTTGACCCAAACAATATAGGAAACCATAGCATACAAGAATGTAATTTGAAAAGATGACATATCCCACTTTCATCTGACAAAAGTATTTGGACATTTATGTTGCTTATAGAATCCAAATGATCAGCAATAGGGACTTCAAAATCATTAAAGAATACCTCTTTGAGCTACTGTACGAATTGACTATGTTGCAGCCACTGATTGCCAACACTTCTCTCAATGATGAATGTAAATTTTTCTTCTTCTGTCAAGGAAGAATGCAAGCTCAACTGTTGATCTGAACTTTTCAGCACACTATCTCCCTCTTTGTATCTGCTACAACTCCCCTTTGTCTGCAGAACTGAAAACTAAGGGTTGCCTTCATCATCTACTGCAGATTCAATAATTTCACTTGTTGATTTGTCAATCTGCTCATTACCTTTCAAGTCTTCAAAGGGGATAATTTGGTCTTCATGACAACCTAAAATAGTAGATGTATTTGATACAATGTCAAAAGCATCACTAACGTTATCATAGTGTGGATCATTGATCTCTTGATCATGATGAAGAGTATCTTCTGTTGCAGCAAAGTCTTCATGAATGTTGGGATATTTATACATCAAATTGAACTCATGAAAACATTCAGGAAATAGAAAGTCATATGAAAATATGCCTTTACAAAACACATGGAAGGCAGCATAAAAATCAGCTAAAGAGCTGATACTAGAAATAGGCAGAGACCGGTACCAATCATGAGCAATCCTTTCTAATGAAAAACAAAATAGATGGACCTGAACATCCTCATGCACAACTTGCAATCGATGTATGTAATCATGAAAGTCCATAAAATGTTCAGCTGGCACTTCCCACTCTTCTTCTCTAAATATGGGAAGATTGTTTTCCCATTCATCTCTACTAGACACTGGATTAGGCAAAACCAGAAATACTTGAAAAATCACAGAATGCATACCTCTTTGCTAAGATCTTGTTCATGTCATACCAGTGGAGTCACCAACAATTTTTTGAACAATGGAGTCGCCACTGAATTCGTCCTTCATGGAATCGCTAGATAGTTGATTACAACCAAATGATGTCCAAGCTTTGTCTCTCATCAAAGTTGGATCTAATATCATTTCCTAGGGAAGCTAAGCTTCAATCTCCCCTCCTCGGCAATGGCGCCAATTTGTTATCACTCCAAGAAACCCTTTGTGGTTGTAGACCAAAGGTGCTTGGTAACTTAAGAATATGGTAGATTTGTATGCTTGGAACAATAAGATAACTCAATAGCTAATGAAAGTAATTAGTCATCATGTATATGAATAAAACAGTGCTTTTAGAGAACAATAATCAGACAACAGCGTTGAAAAAAGGGGATGAAGAATACTAGCCCAAATAACCAAATACAACCATATGCAGGGTCATACAAGACAACAAGATATTCTTTAATCCAAGTTTATGATCTTAATAAGAAGATGATAGTTCTTAAAATCTAAACTAAACTGGAATAAAGTGTAGAATCATGAAATATATGAAAGAATCAGATATTGAAAATAAAAGAGGACTGTGATTCTATTATCAGAATAAGAAGTCAAGTTCAATGGATAGAAAATGTGTCTTAGATTGAACCCCCTTGGTGCTCCAAATGTCTTTGGTTTTATAGCCTTACAGGATGAAATCTATATCCTTGAAAGATGGATTAGATTTTCTAAAAATAGTTAAATCAAAATAGATACAACAAGTGTAGGATGAGATCCTATAAAAATGGATCTAGAGTACTAAAAATGGAAAATCAAAACAAAATAGGAAAAGATCCTATCTAATGATCTCTAAGAGTAGTAGATTGCTGATGAAGTGTAGTTTTAACCTCCCAAGGCTATTTGATTTGGTCCTCCATAGATAAAATTTGAATTTGGTGAATTGTGCAAAAACCCTGATTTTCTGCCTTTGAAAAAGATACCAAAATTGATTGAAACACCTCTTCTTTCCCTTATCCATCAAGGATAGCCATTGAATTAGACTTGATAATTTGACAACTGTCCATTTGAAGCGGATTAAAGCCATTCAAACTAAAAAAATCCCAATCTGGGCAAAAATTTGGTCATTCTGGCCATGACAGGCTTTCACCAGCTTATTTACCTAAAAATCTGCTCCTTAGCTGGTGAAAAGCAGAGTTTTCACCAGCTAACTAGCAAATTTCAAGATGAGTTAGCAGGTGAAAGCACAAATTGTTTTTAAAATCAAATTTCTCAGTCGCAGAGAGTCTTTTTTACATGCTTGAATAGTCGATCGACGTCTACAAATCCTAATCTTTCCAATGGTGCTTTCAAATCTGCATTTGGAGCTTGGGAAGGTAATCAAAAGTTCCCTTCAATATTAGGCATCATTCTTCAAACAAATTTCAAAATGAATTATTTGATTGCTAACATCTAAGTATTCCCGCCTGGTCTTTAACACTTCGTTCCTTCATGCTCGTTCCCTGTAGGTTATATCCAGGCATGAAACCCAATGTTGTAGCTGCCTCAAAGGAAACGTTGACCCAATTTTTTTCCCCTTTGGCAAAGTAATCAAAATCTTCATCATTGATGATATCAAAATAGAGCATACTATTAATGAGGTTATCATATGCCAAAATTACTGTCTAATTATCATTCATTCTTGTACTAGCATTATTCATAGTGTCCTTTGAAGTTTTGATAGTATATGTACTCTTTGATCCAAGATAAAATAATAAAGGAAACCATCTCGTTGAATGAGGCTTTACAGATATTAACTGCAATAATACCCTTATAACTTTTGTTGCAAATTATTGCAGACTTGCTACCACGATCAATATTTATGTAATGTTTTGAAATGGGAATCGATATCTATATGATCTTATGGCATGTGAATTTTAATAAAAACTCCTTTGTGGTTGTTGTTATGCTTCTGCATTGGCTTTGATTTAATTTGTATTTTCTTGTTGCTATGTGGGTGGCATGGAGCTGAAACACAGGAGCAAGAGCTAGCCTCAGTGTTTTCCTTGTGTTGGCAAACAATCATTTTTTTTAATTGCTCTTAAAACGCTGCCTACACCCCTTGTCTCATTAATGAAAAATCATCGTCGCATTGTGCTTCTAGGCATTTGTTTCATTTTTCGACAATCGCAATATTGGTCTCGATTTGATTTTCACAACTGTAAGTGTGAAAATACCTTTTTCATCGTTTGGACTATAGTTTTCTTTTATCAATTTCTCCAAAAGACACTTGACCATTGGTTTATCACTTGACTGCTAAAGTTTTCTCGAACTTTTATCCTTGAGCATTATCTTACCTCGATTGCGCATTTGGATATGTTTGATTGCTAAGCCTTTGGGAATTAAAATTTATTGGTTTTAATCTGATCTTATGAAAGTTATAATGGATTTGGTCTCATTGCTTTTATCCTTATTGCTATGGGCTTTTCACTCAGTTATTATATGAGAAATTTTGGATCATAATGCAAACATTTCAATGTGCAATGAATACATTGGTAAGTTTATGAAGTTTAATTCAAGAAATAACAATGGTTTGAAGGCGCATGGATTAATCATTGGATTTTGAAAATCGATACTTGGTATATGGTTTGGTTGATAATACGTTGAATGATTCACAGTTATAAACTATGTATTGGCATTGATTAATTTTAAAAACCTTGATGTTGAACGATTCATTGACACGATACACGATGGATATAGTGGTTGATCGAGCTGTACACTTGGCATGAGTATAACACATGGCATTGGTTCTGCTCCGGTTGATTGGCACGTTAATATGATTACACACCTATTTTTTGGCCGATACGCATGGTATAAACGATTATGTTTTGATAACACTGTACTCAGTCAATTAATACAGTGTGTGGCGGTGGTAATCCCACCACCTTCGCACGCATGCAGTTAATTCCGGTCTATTCGAGCTTTGAAGCCATCAAACCTATCGCTTTTCAACTCTGTGCATTGTTTCATTCAGTGTAAACCCTACCATGTGCAGAGGTTATGGCTCCTATCGTAAGGGCCGAGCCTAATGGGTGCCAAGCACTGTTGACATTCAGTGGTGCATGTAGCGACCTGGAACAATACGGGTGGCTTGCTTTCATAAGGAAGTTTGATGGCTATGACCTCACAGTGGCTCGACAATTTGCATTGTCATTCGATGGCTATCGAGCCAAAGTGGGAGATGTCCAGCTTGAAATGACTGAAGAATTTCTTAGTCTGGCAACCAGCTTGCCTGCCAAGGGACAAAAATGGTCGAAAAGTTGCAAGGTAGATGATGTCCCATGGACATTATTGTTCCAATCTCGCGCAGTGAGCTCATGTGACAGAGGATTACCTGCGAAGATGTTGAAACCCCACTGGTATGATCTCTTGATGATTATCAAATGTTTCGTTACCTGTGAAGGCAGGTATGGGTTTATTTTCTTATTCTACCTGCGTTTATTAATGGTTTTCATGGGTTTTGAACTAAGTATGCCTTACTATATGCACCGAAGCCTGTTCAAAATGGCTAAACGATACAAGCATAGCCAGGCTGACACTAGCCTCTTCCATGTTGGGTTGATCAAAATGGTTTTAGTTTACGAGTTAGGGTTACGTCGTGATTCTCGGCATGATTTCCTCAGCCGTAATGGTTTTGGGGAGTCAAACCCTCCATAGGTAGACAAGCCCATGGTGTCCGAGAACAAACCCACCCCTGTGCCTTATGATGTTTTATTACCTAGAACTAAGCCCGAGTCATCTACAAGTTTGCCTAAGTCTGTGCCAAAACAAACCGAAGTTGCTAAATCCACAACCCAAAAGACTAGAGCAAAGACTGGTGTTAATACTCGAGGCAAGAAAAATGCAAGATTGATCTCTCACATGGCGAGGAACAAGTCCAAGATTCTTGCCAAAACAGAGCTGATCGTGGTTAGTGAGGACTCTGATTCAGACATTGAACGATTCCTCTCTGAAGAATATCCTTACTCCAAGGGATTGTGTAGCAAACCGCCTCATGACTTCGTTAGGAAACTCCCTCCTTGTCTGCGGGATAACCCTGACTTTCCTAGTATTGATCCACTCCATGAAACCCTTGGGGAATCATCAAAACCCCCTTTCATTCAACCTGTTGCTGCACCTTGTGATCAATGTGGGTTATGGATTGAAAGATACTATCTGGATGTACCTACATTGCAATCCAGGATCTACGAGTTGGAAAACCAAGTGGCAACGCTCACTGGTAAGAATGCGAAGATGCAACCTTTCGATAAGAAGCAACGAACCATGGGTTCAATCCTGTTCAAAAACATCGAGTCTTCCACTGCAATTATCAATTCAAAATTGACATAATGCCCAGCAGCTGTGATGGTATTTTTCTCATTTATATTACTCTCTGTTACATAAAGCATGCTTCTCTGTATATAATGTTTGTTTTATTTTTGATTATCATTTATCATTCGATTGGATTTAGTTTTTGATTCGATAGATCATCGAATAGATATGTTTGTTTAAAATTAGCTCGGTGTTTTGTTGACAATACAAGTTGTTAATATTTTTAGTCTGGTGATTGATATCCCGAATTTTGAATACAGTCGATGGTGTAATTCGAATTGGTTAATAGATGGGTTAACTGTTTCAATTTCATTTGACCGAATTTCATATTTTTCTATGGATACATAACCGAATCATAACTGATTTGATTCTCATTGATTGCAACTTATTCGAATTGGATTTTGATTAAGGTTACGATGTTGTTTCTATAATTGGTTCAGTGAAAATTGGTTTGGATTATTGCTCGATTCATGAATCTGTAGATTTTATCATGCTTCTGTCCATTGACTGTGTAAAAGTTCTTAAGTTGATATGATTTCATCCGATTACAATGGAGGTTGTTTAAGCATTGTGATTTTAATTAAAAGTTATCAATTCGTTACTATAACTAGTCAATGACAGTTATGACCATATCTATGAACTGTTGGAAATTCAGCATGTAAAGTCTATGACTAGATTTATGGATAGAGTTATGCCTATTTTATCGTAACCATTTTTGGTTATTTGATTAAATGATTTGGATCCTGTGCAAACCGATAATGATTGTTTTATATCTCATATGATCTAGTTACCATTGATTGCATCCATGGAAGAGTCTTGTTAAGATTCGATTTGATTTCATAACGATTGGGAAAACAGAGTATTCTCACTCTGTCCCGATTGTATTCTATTCGATTTGGTTTGATTGAAAGGATTTATTTTTATTAAATCATTTTTAATTTGCAATGATTGGTTTCGATTTGATTTTGATTATATATCAGGTCCTATTTATTATTCTAGACCAGCTACAAAATCATGAGATTCTGTAGCTAAGTCCATAAAGTCATTTTTTCTATTGTTTTCTCAATAAAATATTCCTCTAACTTGATATTTATGTCTATTACAGGCAAATTCGAATTGGTAGTGGATGTGAGGAGTGGTTGGAAGATATATTAAAGATTCCACTTACATTTTTAGTCACTTAGTTTAAGAGATTTTTGGGATTATTCCCAGATTGTGTAAATTGTTTGCTATTATTCACAAGGATGTTTTACCTTGTGAGAAACTTATATAAACCTATGGTTTTGTAATATTGAAGATCATCATCAGTTTTGGAAGAACAAGGATATGTAATTCTGATTCAAACTGGAGCAGAATTGATGCGTTGTTATAGCTTTTGCTTTTCAATATATCGACACTTTGTTCCAAGTTTTGTAGATCATTTTGTCTATGGTTTAGTATTACTTTGTTATCTAAATCAAATACAAGTGATATAATTTCTTACTGTTATACATATCTTGTTGCTTTCAAAGAGATAAAAGAGAATAACTGTTGCAGATTCATTTTATGAATGATAGCTTTGTCTTCTTCGTAGGTTGAATTGTTATATAAGTTTTCTGCATTATAGGCTTCCCTTTTGCAGGAGATTTATTATCATAAAACTGTTATGATTTACTTTTATGTCTTGTTTGTCCTGTAACATACTTCAAGAAGCAGCATAGTTGATCGTTTTCGAGAGGCTTATGGGCTAAATGGTGTGAATTTCTTCCTCCAACCAGCTTAAGAAGTCATCTTGCACAGGACAGACTTGGAGCATTTCCAGGTCAATTAGTTAGATGTTTATTGCTTTGATTAATTAGTATAATATAAATGATAGTTTAATTAGATTTAGATTACATTGTTTTATTTCAGTAATGTATATTAGATTGTCTAATGTTAGTTAACTTTCTTTCCCTTTCATAAATATAAAAAATAAAAAAAGAGACCCTTGGCTGTCTCAGGGCAGCAATCACATGAGTTTTGCAGGTTTTAATCAAATCTGTAGTTTGTTCATATTGTATATTTGTGAATAAGGAATATCATAGCTGATTATTAGGTAGTTGATTTGAGTTATTATAATCATAGTTAGTATATTTTATATATAAGTAGCTAGTAATTTATAGTTAGATTAGTGTAGTTAGTTTAGTTGGTTTTATTAATTTCTAGTTTCCCTTTAGATTTCTTAGCTCAAATCATTTCTCTTTGGTTTCCATACGAGACCTTAGGGCGGCCAACGGAGCCGTTAAACTCGTCAGGGTGGTCCATTTCAAACAGCTTGGGTTATTAGACAACCTCGGACTGGTTCCACTCTCCCAGTTGACGGACGATCAATTTCGCCCGTCAACACCCTGCTGGCAGTGAACGACATTTATCTATTTTTCCTTTGAATGCTCATAAGTTTTTATTTTTATAAGTGTATAACAAGTCGCCTACAATTTGTCGCTGGACTCAACACCTGGGCACTCATTAGACACTTTGCTCATTAGCTGCAATCTTTGTTTGACTGATAGTATTTCATTTGATGTTGATCTTGAGTCCCAAAGCTTCTCACTCTTGTTCAATAATTCCTCGAGGTCTACATGCATAGGACAGATATGGTCACTATAACAAGTGTTGAAGTTTCCTTTTGATATTTACAACAGTAAGTGCTTTCACCAGCTTACTTGTTGGGGGGAGTACACCTTAACGGTTGAAACCCAAGGCTTTCACTAGCTAACTTCAACTTCACAACATACGTTAGTTGTTGAAAAGATTTTTCTCAAAAATTTGAAAAGATCTTTTGAGGATCAATTTATTTCTAAGATAAAATTTTAAATCCTATGTTTTGATACTTCTAAAATCTAAAAATTTATAAAGAATCCTATTAATGACCATGCTATCACCTACAAAATGAAAAACATTGACTGATTCATTTTGGGAGCTAACACAATGGTCATATCCAGGGTAATGATGACAAGGTAAGACAAGTTGAATTGATGAATAACTTATAGACTCATATGGAGGTTGGCGCCAAATCATTTTCACAAGAGTGTTGGGCAATGATGACAAGAGATGTGGTTGTTATGACTAGAATTCATAAGTATGAAATCGTCTGATGTCATCACGATCAAAATGGAATCATAGTTTGACATGCATAAAGATGCGGCTTAAGTCATTGATATGGAATGATGTTGGATCATGGGATTATAATGTTTCTCAACCATATGCATGGAAATAATGAAATTGATCCTGTTAGATATACAATTACCTTGTACTCTCTACATTCCAGGTGTATAGGAATGATTTCTTCACAAGGATATGTAGATGAGGGCTTGAAAAAGTTTGTTGTAGGGAGTGTGCCATAATTGAGAGTAACCACATGTTCAATACATAATTAGTCTAATTCCTTAATAAAATGAGAAAAATTTTAGTTTATACCTCCTATTACTTGAAGCATTTAAATCGAGCATAAAAAATTTGAGTATAGGATAAGGACTACCAACACCTCATTACCAATACCAGATGAACACAGGGGTGAATTTGTTGCAGTACTAGATTAGTGCTGATTTTTTCTCAGTACCTGAATAACATAGGCCTCCTCCTTTAGTACCGGATGAGCACAAAGGAGAACATTGTTTGCAGTGCCGGATGAATGCAGAGTTTTCCCAGTACCGAAAGAGCACATGCCTTCTACCACAGTACCGGATGAGCACAGACCCTCTCCCACAGTACCGGATGAGCACAGAGGCGAACATTTTTGCAGTACCAGATGAACGCAAAGTTTTTTCCCAGTACTGAAATAGCACAAGCCTCCTCCTTCAGTACCAAATGAGAACATAGGCGAACATTGTTTACAGTACCGAATGAATGCAAATATGTTATCCAGTATTAGATCATCACAAAATTGTATTCCGGTACTCAAGGATAATTGGATAAGGTACCTGGGGTTGGTGCTCTATAAACTGGAACTTTGTAGGCCATACTTTGTAGAAGTTGCTAGTGTTTTCTGATGCTATGGAAGAGGACTTGTGATTCGATTTTACTAAAAGACTATGTAGATGAAACAAATATCAACACTTGATACATGAACTTTGAATATGCAGTGGAAGTGTTAGAAAATAAGGCAAAATACTTCAATGACTGGGCCCCAAGATCTGTAACAAGAAGGTACTATGTAGCCTGGACAACCTCATGTTGAGATTCAGAATCCTCCTATTTTTAGAACCAGGCTAATCATTGCTCTTGTTGCCACTTCCTTTTTATTATAAAAATAATAATCCTAACTACTACTTTTCTGTGGATTTTTCTCAATCCTAGACTAGTTAATGCTCGCCAGTGTTTTCAGTTATAAGGAGTTTGAAAAACTTAAATAAAACTCCATCTATTGTCCCTTGCATTTTTCTCGAGCCTGGGCTAGTTCCTACTCACCAGTGTTTTCAATTTTTAGGAGTCTAAAAAACTTAAATAAAACTCCAAATGATCTACCAGGGTTGGACAAAGGGGTAGACCTACACCTGACAAATGTCCTCTTTATTCATTTATCTACATGAGAACACAATCAACTTTTTGATTTTGTTAGTAACACCAAAATTTCTATCTAATGACACACCTATTTACAAATATGTACAAATCCAAATTAATTCAAACAATCAAACTTACTGTGCTGGATCAACAAGAGGAGAAACCCCTTTTCTTACCAGTTGCATTTCAGAATTCTAAAGAACATGTCTAACAAAATCCTCTTTGGAGAGAGGCTTATAATTAACCTTCAATTGAAGTCCATTCACGACAAAGGAAGTATGATTCTCATCAATAGTATTTTTCTTAACTGAACCATTGTCATAACCTGTATCAACCTCATAGGGTCCCAACCATCTAGTATAAAATTTACCTTTAAAATTCTTGAACCGACTAGTATCATACAACAGGACCCAATCACCTAACCGAAAACAATTCTTGTTGATGTACTTACCATGCCATTTAGTCCTTTGTTCTTGTATAAGGGTGTTACTTTGAAGAGAATCTTGTGCGATCTAATCAATCTCATTCAACTGTAATAGCCTTTTTTTTTAGCCTCATCCAAATCCATCCCTAGTTGCATGGAAGTCCTGAAAGTTTTTACTTTAAATTCTATGGGACACAGTGCTTGCTTCCCATATACCAAATCATAAGGTTTTTGGCATGTTGTGTTTCTCCAATATGTCCTTTAGTCCCATAAGGCCTCACGAAACCTATCAACCTAGTCTTTGTGATGCAACTGAACAATCTTGGTAAGAATGGCTTCTATCACATTGTTAGTTGATTCCACTTGCCCATTTGCTTGAGGGTGATAAGGAAAATATTTTCTATGTTTGATTGTATACTATTTAGTAAGAGCTTTGACCAAATTGGAGGTGAATTGGGTTCCTTGGTTAGTTACTATTTCTCTAGGTACACCGAAGTGAGTAAAGATTTCTTCAAAGAGAAACTATACAACATATTGTTCATTAGAAAAATATAAATCTTTATCTTCCACCCATTTGGTCACATAATTTGTGCAGACCAAGATGTACTTCTTCCTTCAAGACATAGGGTTAATGGGTCCTACAAAATCCAAAGCCCATTTTTCAAAATGTTCAATTACTACCTGATCTTGGAGGGGCATCCCATCAACTGCAGTAGGTTTTCCCATCCTTTGACAATCATCACAGCTGGCCACATACTTCTTTGCATCTTTGAAAATAGTTGGCCAATAGTAGTCAAAATGTAAGATATTTTATGTTGTTCTTTTGTCATAAAAATGGACTCCACATGAACCATCATGAAAATCTTTGAAGATGTCATACATTTCATATTCCCAGACACACTGGTTGATCACCAAACCAGGCCTAGTTTGGTATAAGAAATCATCATTCCACATGTAATTGGAACTTAGCTAGATAACTCTCTGTTTTTCTCAGGAGGACAGATTATGAGGTGGCTTCCTTGTTACAAGATAGTTGGTTATATCTGCATACCAAGGAGTGTAAGTAGAAATAGAAAATAGATTCTCATCTGGAAAATTGTCATCTACTGGTGTATTATCACCTGTATGAATGAGTATATACAAGAAATCAGAAACTAAATTATCTTTTCCAGGCCTATCAATGATGGTGATATTGAATTATTGCAGTAATAATAGCCATGTAGTCACTATGGCATTTGTAACAAGTTTGTTCATAAAAAATATTATGGTTTAATGGTCGGTATGTACAAAAAAATCATACCCTATTATGTAGTGTCTGAACTTATTAATGGCATATACTACTGACATGAATTATTTTTCAGTGACAGTGCAATTTACTTCAGTAGGTGAAAGATTCTTGCTCACAAAGTATATAGCATATGGAATCTAGACTTCCCTTTGTCCTAAAACAACCCCCAAAGTTGCATCTGAGGAATCTGTGCAAATGTGAAAAGGAAGAGACCAGTTTGGTCCTTTCAAAACAGGGGCACTTGAAAGCTTCTTTTTTTTAATTTCAAAAGAAATTTGACACTGTTCATTACAACAAAATTCAGCCTCTTTTGCTAACAGTTTGAAAAGTGAGGCACCTAGATTTGTAAAATTTTGAATGAACCTCCTATAGTAACCAGTATGCCCTAAAAATGTTATGACTTCTTTGTGTGAGCTAGGGATTTTGATTTGAGAAATGATGTCAATCTTAGCAGGGTCTACCCTTATTCCAATACCGGAGATGTGATGACCTAAATAAATTCCTTCAGTGACCATCATTCTAGATTTTTCATGACTGAGGGAAAGGTTGGTTTTCTTACACCTAATCGGTACTTTATACAAATTGTCCAATGTCTAATGGAAATCATCCGCATATATTGTTAAGTCATCCATGTAGACTTCTACACAATCATGGGTCAAATCATAGAAAATGGCCAAGACAACCATTTGAAAGGTAGAAGGGGCATTACACAAACCAAAAGGAAGAACCCTATAGGCATAGGTACCCCATGGGCAAGTAAATTTGGTTTTGTATCAATCTTCTAGTGAAGTTTGGATCTGATTGTAACAATTAAACCCATCCAAGAAAGAAAAATACCTCTTCCTAGACAAAGTGTGCAAGACCTGGTCTATGAAAGGAAAAGGAAAGAAATCTATGTAGGTAGCCTTGTTCATTTCTCGAAAGTCCACAAAAATCTTCCATTTACCATTTTTCTTGGGGACAATAACTAATGGCGATACACACTTGCTATCCGATATAGGGTAAATAAAATTGGCATGCAGGAGTTTATGTAGTTCTTATTTCATTATGTATTTGAAGGCTAGATTGATTCTTCTTTGGGGTTTCCTAACAAGACTTATTTGTGTTATTGGTATAAATATGATGCATACAAGTGTCTGGGTGAATCCCTTTCATGTTGGAGTAATCCCATGAAAAAGAACCATATTGTCCTTGAATCACTTGAATCAATATTTGTTTCTGATCTATTTCTAAACTAGCATTGATGTGAAAGGATTTTCCAGGGCTGATTTCAATAGCCTAGAAAATGGATTATTTGGCTTCATCTACTTGTGAAATGGTGGCTACTGTAGAGGTGGAGGGGTGCCATATTTCTTGGAATTCAGAGATGAAGATATGTGTGTATTGAGGAAAAGATTGAGGGTATTTAATGCATTTTGTATCATCCAAAAATAGGCTTAATATTTTTTCTTCAGTTTTCTCTTGAACTCCTTTTACTTGTTCAAGTGTTAACAAGGGATGAGTATAGCCCTCCTACCCATAGGGATTCTCCAACCAGTGAGGAAATTCAGTGGCTAGTTGGGCAGGGGAAAAGAGAATGAATTTTTGACTTTGGTTCCCATTGGAAATTGTCATCTCTCCAGAATGACAGCTAATAAAAGCATCGACAGTGGCCAACCAAGGTCAGTCAAGCACTATTAGATGTCCTAGTTTAGAGGATTTGGGATGAATCACTAAGAAATCCACATGGTATTCCCAAGAGGCCAATGTAAATGTTATATCATCTAGACTTCCTAATGGGCCAATGAATGTTTTGTCTACTAATTCCAGTGAAGTCTATGTTCGTCTTAGGTGATTTAGTTGCATTTTTTCATGGTGTCAACTGACATAGCATTTATTGCTGCTCCTAGATCAATAAGTGTGTTTTTCAAAGAAACGTCGTTAATCTCTATGGTCACCACAAGATTTCCTAGATTATTATATTTAAATGGAATTTTTGATATAATATATGATAATTGTCCAACCACCTATATAACAGAAGGCTCCTTCCTCTTCCTCCCTGGATTTTTAATGCAAAGATCCCTTACAATATTAGCAAAAATAGGTATATCCTTGATGGCCTAAAGTAGGGGAATCTTTACACATATTTTTCTAAGTTTAGTCTCTAGATTATGTCCTAGAGCTACCTCATATTTCTTCAGAAGTAACTTTTCTGGATAAGGAGGAGGATTATTTTTCTGAGGCATTTATGTTCAGTGGGAAGTGTGAGGATGAATTTCCAGTTGTGCAGGGGTGTTTCTTTCTTCATATAATTGGTTATCCATTTTTTCTTCTTCACCAACTATTTGATTATCTATTTTCTCTGCTTGTTGAATAACCACAATAGGATTTGGTTTATTCAGTTTCTTCCCCAATCTTAATTCAATTCCATTAAATAAAGAAAGAATTATCTCATAAATGAGGAAGGTTTGTAATTCAATATTTTGTACAGGCTATGTAGGTCTATTATTTCGATTAGGAATGAGTTGTGCAGGAATAGGGGTAGGTCGAGGAGGGTTTGGGATAGGTACAACTTGCATTTGTTGCTACATATTTGGGTTCATATGCAGTGAAATTTGTTGTTGCATATATGGAGGTGGAGTAAGAGCAGGGGGATTAAATCCCGGTAGTAACTGAGAGATATTGGAAGGGTATTGTGGATAGGTGGGAGAGGTTGCTGGATGCAAGGTAACATTCCCATATGTAGGCCCCCTCCATCCTTGTTTCCAAGGATGGATTTGTGGTTGTTGAGGTGACCATTGAGGATAAGAGATTGGAGGTACCCATTGTTGTTGTGAATATTGTGTGGTGGGATCTACAAAAATACTAGGATTTTGCTGTATCCATGCCCTTTTCGGGGGATATGATGTTTCTTGAGGTTCTCCCCCTCCCTTGAAAATGGATTTTAGTCTAGGTAAATAAGGTCACTAATTGGTTGGGTGATCTTTTGTACAGAGGCCACAGATTTCGATAACATTAATGGGACATTCCTTTTTAGGATTCCTTTTCCTACACTGAGGAGAAAATTGCCGAAGTAACATTTTCTTCTTCTTATTTTATTTTAATTTTAATGGTATCAAGTTGGGAGATGATAATGTTTAGGATGCATTTTTTGAATTTTTCTAGTAGATTCCCTAATTGTATCCTAGTAACACCTCCTGGTGTGGGTTTAGTAATTTTGTTTATAGGATCCCTTACAGTTTTTTCTGGTTTGTCTTGACTGGGGGAGTATCTTTTACAATACTCTACAATGTCTGTAGATGGATTTTTGTACACATCTCTAGAAATCATGAGGTTTCATACTTCCATGCATTCATCCCTCACACCTTTTAGGAAGATGGTCCTAAATGTGGTTGTGTCTAAGGAAAATTGCTTTGTCTTTTGGTAGTTGTATAGGAACCTTTCTAGGTAATATTCCAAACTTTCTTCCTCGGATTGTTGCATTTTAAATATGTCATTCCTAGCATCCCTAGGTCTGCAGTAATCTTGATATTTATGTAGGGAAGTATCCTTCATACCATCCCAATATAAGATAGTTTGTTTTCCTAGGCTCATAAACCACCTTAATGTTGAGTCTTTTAGTGTAGTTGGAAAGAGTTTCAGTTTTTGTGCATTATCGGTGTAATTATAACTTCTACATCGTATATCCAATTCAAACGAAAATGAATCAGGATATTTTGTTGACATACCATGGAAGTGAGGCAGTGAGGATAATGGAATATTCTTCATAGAAACATCTTTGGTGATGTTTGATATTGGGAACCCAAATGTCTTTGTTTCGTTGTTTTCATTTCCCTCTTCATCTGCCATGTCTCCAAATAACACTTTGTAGGGTGCTGGTGATGTTTCCCCACCAAGTTATGGTTCAAACACTGGGTTTTTTGGTATATCTAATTGTTCCAATACCTTGTGTGTTTCCCAAGTGGCAAATGAAGCTTCTTCTATCACTTCCTATGTCTCTTTTCCAACTCCTCCTTTTGATGGGGTTGCTAGTGCTTCCTCTCTTGCTTGTTGTATTATCTTTCAATCTAAACAATGGCTTCGTATTTAGTCCCTTTGGTTGTTGTTTCAATTGTTTCCTTTGAAATTTCTCCTATGAGAATTGTTCCTGCACGAATTTTAGTTGAATTAGT
>ML788647.1:305555-315954 GCA_009831015.1 Picea engelmannii
GTTGTTTGTTTTTTCTAATTTTTCTGAAATTTTGGAAGCAATAAATCTACCTTTATTATCCCTATACCTACTCATAAAAAAGAAGAAATTATAATACTAATGAAACACAAGATTATAAATACCAAAGGTAATAGGACAACCTGACTTTGGAGCAACCCCACCAAAGTGGATGTGTAGGTTCTTACCTCTTGTCTTACAATCTCCTCTCCGCCCTCAAATTGTCCTTAAATCCAATCTAAACTCATCAAACCAATCAAAATCAAAATGCTACCTATTACCATTTACAACTCCCTAGAAATGGCACCAAAATGTTGGTGTATATATATGCTTAGTATATTGCACTCATTGATATGTCAATCTAGGATTCGTTATCAAAAGAGTTGTTACACTATATGTGCCGAAAACAGGTAGCCTATCTATGTTTGTTGTATCTGGCTCAATCAGAAAATAATTAATAACACTCTTTTTTAGAATATGTAAATGTTTCACACAACTCCAAGCTCAGAAGATAAAGATTATTAAAAAAAATATCAAACAAGGACTCAATTAAAAAGGTTCTTGCTTAGATGACAAGTCTGTTCATTATAGGCTCATGAAATGAAGAGATGACCTTAGATCTTGTTCCTTGTAAAAATTGAAGTAGCAATCAACAATTCACTTTATTCACTCTTAGAAAGAAATCAATCATAGCTCTATCAATTCCAATCAAACCTTCTTTAATACAGGAAACAATCAATATAATTGAGAGACTTCATTAATGGAGCATGAACGTGAGAGATGAAGTCTTATGGTTCATATACCTACTAAGAGAAAAACAATCATAAATTCAAAACAATAACATTTACTTACTTAACAAACTCACACATCTATCAAACTCTTATCAATTAAATATTAATATGCAGAAATGGAAATGGAATTATCTACTCTACTAAATGTATAACCATTTACTCACACTGATTCAAAATCAAGTAAATATGTTTTGTACTTAGAATGCATTTAAAATCATCTGCAACACAGACAACTATTAATTATTCACACTCACACAATTGACTTACAACACACAAAGACAAATACATGGAGGTTTACCTTGGTTGGGGCGGTGGGCCCTTGTCGAACCAACAAGGTACCTCTAAGGAAATCACAGACTAAAGCAATTTACACATTCCCATGAACTGTAAAAAATATATATTTTGTATTCCTTCAATTGATCGATTGAATCAAGAATTCAATTTTTCATTCAACATGAAAATGTGTATCATCCTCTACTTACTACTTACTTCCTGTCATCTATACAACATCCATTTTAAAGTAGGTGAGTCGTTATAACCAAGATCTAAACATAATTTTCAAATGTTTTCAAAATGTTACAATTGGTAATTCATATTGTATCTCAAGGGATGGAATTCATCCTCATGACATGAAGTACATGAGTGATCAAGTCTATCATGATCTCGAAAACTACCTCAGGATACTTCCATCCAACTAACTTCTTGGAATCACCACCAGCGTACTCATTCAACACGTGAATCCTGTAGATAGGGGTTTAGTACTGGGCTAGCATAGTCATAACTCTGGGTACCGGACTAGCACAATGGTAGTATCGAAATAGGCGTGAGGCTGGTATTGGATGAGTCACTGATCCAGTGGTACTGGAATAGGCACTAAGCTAGTGGTACCAGATCACTGTAGAGTACCAGATCATGAGGAATATCAGTATCGGATCACGCAGGGTATCAAATCCAATAGAGTATCAGATTAGTGGAGTATCGCATCCAACAGAGTATCGGATCAATCGATTGTTGCAGTATCAAATGAGTGGTAGTACTATATGGATCTTCTTAATTAAGAGTCAAAGTGATTAGGATCATACATAATCAACCATTTAATACAATTTAATTAAAAAAACAAACAAATAATTTTTCAACATAGGTTACCTTTCTATGCACATGGACAAGGTCACAAAGTAGGTTTGTGGAGGAAATGGTCAATCATATAGACATATCATAGGTAAAATAGACTCATATAGAGGATAATATAGGATAATAGAACTGTCAAAATGGAGACTCAACAGTCATTGTGACAGGTGTCTGTCTATCGAGCGAAACCAGAGTCAGACCCGCGAAACCCTGATTGCAGGGGTCCCCTTGTGGTTTTAGAAACCACCAAGTGGGGGTGAAATGCACCACATGCTGCCACATCACTAGGATGGGAACTTTTCTTTTCCATTCCATACCCCCTCTTTCTTAATGGTCGGGGGCGGGGATGAAATGAAACAAGGACCATTGATTTACGCCAACCCCCTTTGATCCTCCACCGTTGGATCTAAACGACGTGCATCTCGACATGTTGGGGATAATGGGAATGGGATGGGGCCCACCCATACCTAGGAACTAATGAAAAAGTTCCACATGGAAAAAAGTTGTGGGGCCCAAAAGATAGGAGAATGCACACACCAAGAAAGGTAAGGAAAGGATAAATAGATGAGATAGGAGGGAAATTGAGGCCGATGAGGTAGGTTGACATAGTTAGAGGGATTACATGGTGTCATTATGGGGTGCCAAGTGGTCCTAGGATTCCACATGAACATTCTAATTAGTGAACTTACTTAAAAATTATCAGAAAATCATGAAATTGCTCAGAAGATTTGATATTTTCTAGGTGATTAACTTGTAGACCAAATTTGAGGGACTAAACAACATTTTTAGAAGTCAATTTTTTATGAAACTATATGTCCTTTCAAAACATAAATTTATACATTTAAAATGATAGATATCATATATATGTTTCTAACAAGAGAAACTATTCATCAAGCGGATCCTATACGAGGGAGTTATAGTCCAAACATTGCAAGGTAACTTTCGGGTATTGATTTATTATGAAGGTCATAAATTACTACTCAAAAGTGAGATTGGGGCACATGAGCAGTCTATGGAAATATATTTAGACACAAAAGATAGACATAGAGTTAAATTTAGATCTATGTCACCTAAAAGTGTACAGGAGCACATAGGGAAGAAACCTATAACATTGAGTGCAAAAAGGGGAAAATGACAAAAATTTCAACATGATGTAACTAACAGCCCATAGTTCAGATGCAAGTAAAAATTGGATAGATTGTTCAAAATATGACCATGAATAAATTCAATTGAGATCCTATCAAAATCCCAAAGGATATAGTGTAAGGGATGCATGGACATAGCCAAAAAAACATCTGGTTGAAAGGTGTGAAAAGGAGGAAATGGGTAATCAACAAACGATTGTAACTTTCTACTCAGGAATCTATAATGCCCCCTTCCTATTGATAGTGATGGAGGATGACTCAATATCCTATACGACTCCCATAGGATATAGTCAAAAAGGGAAAGAAAGGGATTCAAGGAGGTTTATTTGGTGTCACTAGGTAAGAAGAATGACAAATCCTAAAAGTTACATTAAATAAAATAAATAATTATATTTAAATGGAATTAGAGGGAAATTAAAGTAAAGAATTGATTTGGTAAAGAAAGGGGTAAATATATAGAAGGCATGAAGGAAGGATAAATAGAGGAGTATTTGGAATTATGATTTGATATTTATTTGAACGCTCTTGTAGCTAGTGTTTTCATTGGGATTTGGGGAAAAACCCTTCCTCAATAGGTTTTGTTTCAATGGTGCAATAGCCACCCTAGCTAGAAAAGGAGGAGGATCCACCAGAGATCATCACTTGAATAGTTTGTGCTATGTTATAAGGCTGGATACATATTGAAGGTTTATCAGTTATGAAACAGATAGACAAAGTCGTACGAGGGTGGTCCTACTATGATTTCATAAGAGCACATAGGTTTCTAGGAAACCCTATCTTGAGTAAACCATGTTGGTCGAGCTTAGGGAGTCACGTGAGGACCCTCCTATTGTCTATGTTGGGTATGTGTTATATTATTTGCACGAATAGATGTAGTGTATTTTCCTTTGGAAAAATGTTTCCTTTTTTGCCTCATTTTTCATGTCGCCTTGATTTTCATGTCCATTGTTGGATGATTTTTCGGCATATGTTTTTTTTGTCAATGGTTTTCTATTTTTGATTAAGGGACAAGGGTTGTTGAATACTCCAGGTCATTGGGTGAGGGTTTTGTATGGCATTGGATCCTATTTGAATATTGTATTGTAAACAATGTATGACATGAATGAATATAAAATATGTTGGTTTTCCTGGTTTGGGTTTCTAGGGGAAAAATATTTGTGTAATGAGTGTATTTTCCATTGTATCTTTTATGTTCTTTTACTAAAAATATATTTATAATAAATAATTGTACAAGGTTAAAATCTACATTTGGTATTAGAGAAATTATTGGCTTCAGGGGGATGCCTTTGTGGTCAAGGGTTTGGTTCAGGACTATGATAAGCCTTGTTATAGTGGGATATATCTGGTATTGGTTCTTCATGTGAAGAGAAATGATGAGCAGTTCAAAAATGGAGATCGAGAAGTTTAATGGGAAACGTTTTGAGTTGTGGAAGCTTAATATGGAATTTGTTTGGTGGACAGAGATCAGTGGATCTCGGTGGATCTAGGTACTGTACCTACAAGAACTTTAGTAGATGACTGGAAAAAATTGGATTAGAAGGCGAAGAGCACAATCTGAATATGTCTCTCAGATTCAATATTACTAAATGTGTCAGAGGAAGTTATAGACAAGGAATTATGGGATAAGTTGGGGAATTTGTATTAGTCTAAGTCCCTAGTAAATAAATTATTCCCGAGGAAGAATTTGTATAACTTGAGGATGAGAGATGGAGACTTGGTGGCAAAGAATTTGAATGCGTTCAATATTGTGGTAAGTTAGTTAGTATATCTTGAGATTAAAATTTCAAATGAAGATATGTGTATCAATTGATTGTTATATTTACCAGACTTGTGGGATAAGATGGTTTTGGCCATAGGTAGTAATACAACTTCCTTGAATTTTGATGAAGTGGTCTCATCCCTGTTTTCGGAGGAGATGAGATGAAAGAACATGGAAGGATAGAGAATAGATGAATTATTTGCAAGAGGATGCTCCCACGAAAGAAATAGATCTAATTCATCAAGTGGGAGATCTAAGTATAAGGGTAGATCTAAGTCTGCTGGAAAGTTTTTAAAGGTATGCTGGACAAGGATGATTTTTAGGATGGAAATTTATTTTAAAATGTAGAAACCTTGACGAATCTTACTAATCCTTCATATGCCAACTATAAAATGTTTGGAGATATTTTTGTAAAAATATTCAAAATTCTAAGGATTTTATATAGTTTGTATAAAATTTTGGCGATTGTTAAGGTAAAATAATTTTATCCTTTATAATTTGGGCAAGTCATTTTTATATTAACGAATATTTTTTGGGAAAAACCATGGAAAAATATCCCATGAGAGAAATTTATCCCATAAAATCATTCTTGATGCTGGAGATGTGGAAGAGAAGGGAACTGCAAGAAGAAATGTAGATCCAAAGTTGAGAAAAAGAAGGGATATGAAGAAGCTCCTTCTATAGAAGAAAATACCTCTAAGGAAGAAGGAGGGGATGTGTACTTGGATTATTCAATAATACATGTAGATCATAACGCATCGTTAGTTGAATCAGGTGCATCCTTTCATATGACTCCCCATAGGGAGTGGTTTTTTGAATGTGAAAGGTATAATGGAGGTAATGTTTTCCTAGGTGATGAATCGACAACCAAAATGATACGATGAGGAAAAGTGAAGTTGAGGCTCATAGATGGAAGGATTATAATACCACCTAGTGTTCTATACATCCCAGGATTGGCCAAAAATTTGATTTATGTAAGAAAAATGGACGATGCAGGGGTAAGAACAATATTTGAAAAGGATACTTGCATGATGGTTCGAGGAGAAATGGTGTTGTTGAAGGGAGTTTAGTTTGGAACTATTTATAAGCTGGAAGGAAACACTATTAGTGATGGGTGTAATAGTTCGATTATTCCTAATATTTGAGAAGAATAAGAAAAAACTCCTACATTCTCGAAAGAAAAGGTTATGTTGTGGCATCAAAGACTGGGGAATATCGGAGAGAAGGGTATTCAACTACTACACAGTAAATGTGTGGTTAGTGGTATGTCTAACTTCTCTCTAGATTTTTATTTCTGTGAACATTATGTATATGGGAAGTACAATCGGGTAAGATTCGCCTCTTGTGCAATGAGGGAAGAAAGAAATTTACAGCTAGTTCACAGTGATGTGTTTGGACCTATGTCATTTCCATCATTGGGAAAATATGTGTAATATGTCTCATTTATAGATGAATTCTCAAGGAATACTTGGATATATTTTCCCCTAGGAAGAAATCTGAAGTCTTTGAAAGGTTTAAAGAGTTGCAGGCTCTTGTTGAGAATGAAACAAAGAAAATAATTAAGGTGTTGAGAACAAATAATGGTGGAGAGTTCTGTAGGAATTAATTTGAAGAATTTTGTAAGAAGTGTGGCATATCAAGGAATAATACTACTCCATACATGGCTCAACATAATGCATTTGCAGAAAGGATGAACATGATGCTAATGGAAAAAGAAAGGTGCGTTCTCAATGGTGTCAAGTTAGGGAAAGAATTATCGGAAGAGACAGTGGGTATTTCATGTTGCTTGGTCAAGAGATCACCCTCATCAAAACTAGATGACAAGACTCCACAAGAAGTATGGACTGGTAAGAAACCTTGTCTCACACATCTCAAGGTATTTGGTTGTGAGGCCTATGTTCATGTTCCAAAGGAAAATAAGAGTAATATAGATAAGAAGGCTTAAAAGTGTATCTTTATTGGGTAAAAATATGGTCTTAAAGGTTATAATCTTTGAAACCCAGAAACTAAGAAGGTGTTAGAAAAACAAGATCATGGAGAAATAAAATAAAACAAATGCAGAAAAAAAACACATAAGATACACAATAAAAGAGAGACATGGATTTACGTGGTTCACCCAGTGTGGGCTACGTCCACCAAAGAAATTTCCAGGTCCTTCCTTTATTATTATCTCGCATATGAAGGGATACAACCTACAACAAAACCCACTGTAACTTCCTCTTATTTCTCTCACAGCCTCCTCTCTCAGAATACAATATTTGCCATCAATCATAGCCGCAATACATTTCCCTCATAAAAGAGGGTTGCCTTCTAGGGAAAAAAACCCTAACATAATCTCTACCGTTAGATCTGCAACCTTATAATGAACGGTCCAGATTTACAATGAAATTACAATATACATTTACAAGGCGATTTTCCCTTTGAGGGATTCTCCCCCGAACCCCCGTTGGGGGCCTACCTGCCCCCAAACCCCCCAGCCAGCGGGATAGCCCCCTCAGACCCTGTAGAGGGGGTACCCCCCCTCTTCACTCCCCCTCTTTGAAGAGTGTACATACTTCTAGGGTGTAAATACTTCATGGGGTATAAACACGACTAAAATCAAGGACCTCTGAATCTAGAAGATAATTAGGCTCCACAACCAACAATCTCCCACTTGGAGACTGATATCAACAAATCCACCATTGATGTATATGTTGGACTCTGAACCTTCTTGGACCTGGACAATTTCTCATCTTCATCTTCATTCTTAAATACCAACTGAAACTGAGAAGGAACTCAGTTTCTCCCTACTTACTCCCTTTTTTAACATGTCTGCTGGATTCTGGCTAGTGTGTATCTTTTCCAAATTCGAATGTCCATCTTCTAAGGCAGATCGTATGAAGTGGTACCTCAACTATATATGCTTAGTCTTCGAATGGAAGGTTGAGTTCTTTGCAAGGTGAATGGCACTCTGAATGTCATAGTACAACCTATTGTTCTCTTGCTTCTTTCCCAATTCCTCCATAAACCTCTGTAACCAAATCATCTCTTTACTAGCCTCTATAGAAGCAACATACTCTGCCTCTATTGTTGAAAGTGCAACAACCTTTTGCAGTTTCAAATTCCAACTTATTGTTGTTACACCTATAGTAAAAGCATACCATGTGGTGCTCCTCCTACTGTCTTTATCACCTGCCATATTTGAATCAACATATCCCTATAGAAAAATGTCTGAACCTCCAAAACATAATGCATGAGTAGTAGTACCTCTCAAATACCTAAGAATCCACTTTACTGCCTCCCAATGTTCTTTACCTGTATTGTTCATATACCTTCTCACAACTCCCACTGCATGTGCAATATCTGGTCTTGTGCAAACCATTGCATACATCAAGCTACCAACTTCTGATGAATAAGGGACCCTGGACATGTATTCTATCTCCTCCTATGTCTTGGGACACATTTCCTTAGTTAATTTGAAATGGTTGGCCAAAGGTGTACTAACTAGTTTTTCATTCTACATTCTAAACCTCTCCAACACTTTCTCTATGTACTCACCCCGAGACAGTGTCAATTTGTGATTTTTTCTGTCTCTTGTTATTCCCATGCCAAGGATTTTCTTTGCAACACCCAAATCCTTCATTGCAAATGAATTGGCTAATTTCTTCTTGAGAACATTTATATCCTTCATATTAGACCCTGCAACAAGCATGTCATCTACATATAATAGAAAGATAATAAAGCTTCCATTTTCTAGCTTTTTAAAATAAACACAGTGATGGAATTCTACCATCCAAAGAGCTTGAAGGTCCTCTGTTTATTAAGTAAACAACAATATCTACAGCATCTGCCCAGAACTGTAAGGGCAAGATGGCATGCAATCTCATACTCCTTGCACGCTCCATGATTTTCATGTTCATCCTTTCTGACACACCATTTTCTTGTGGTGTTCTTGGAACTGTCTTCTCTCTACGAATACCATGGTATGAACAGTAATATTCAAACTCCTTGCTGCAATATTCACCTCCATTATCTGATCTAAGACACTTCAAACTTTTTCCTGTCTCATTCTCAACTAAATCTTTCCATTTCTTAAAAGTATCAAAAACATCAAATTTTTTTCGAATGCAATAAACCCAAGTTTTTCTAGTTGGATCATCAATAAAAGTAACATAATAATGAGAGCCACCAAGAGATGATACCTGAGTTGGTCCCCATACATATGTATTCACAAGCTCTAACCTTTCATTCTTCTTTTCTTTTCTGACTCTGAGAAATTTGACTCTCTTTTGTTTTCCATAAACACAATGCTCACAGAATTCCAAATCAATTTGTTTCAGATCTGGCAACAAATTTCTTTTGTGAAGGATTTGCATACCCTTCTCACTCATGTGTCCTAGCCTATGATTCCATAGTGTTGTATCCACTCTTGTAGAAGATAAAGATATAGAAGAGTCAGTATTACCAGTACATAAATAAAATGTACCTACCTTCTCTCCTTTTGCTATCACCAATGATCCTTTGATGACCTTCCACATCTTATCTGTAAATATGGATATACAAACTTCACTTGCCAACTGCCCTGTTGAAATTAGATTTTTTCTTAAATCTAGAACATGTCTTACCTCTTTCAACAACCATTGGTTTCCATTTCGTTGCTTTATTTTTACCTTTCCCATTCCAACAATTTTGCATGGTGCATCATCACCCAAATGAACTTGTCCAAATTCACCTTGAACATAATCTATAAAATGTTTCCTATGGGGTGTGGCATGAAATTAAGCTCCTGAATCTACTACCCAAGACTCAGAAATATTATCTACAGAAAGAATCAAAGAATATTATAACACATCACCTGTTACATTTGATTCCTGATTTCTCTCCTGCTATCCTTCTCTTTTTTTCTTTGGAGCTCTACAGTCTTTCTTCAGATGTCCTTTCTTCCCACAATTCCAGCACTCTATCTTTCCAATTCTGGATTTGGACCTGCCCTTCCTAGAATTTCCGCAATTTCCTAAGTGTTATCACTGAAATTTCGTCCGCACATGGCGACAAGAACTCCGCATCGTCAAAACAGGAAAAAAGTCATTCATGGCATAAGATTAGTTCCTCAGCATTGCAAAAGGGTCAAAAAACTATACAAAATGACCAAAAATTTGAAAGGCACTTTACATCATCTGGGTGCGCGCACGTATGCGTGTAACAGAAATGTACAAAGCGCGCATATGTGCACAAGGCGCGGCTATTGGGCGAAAACCCGCGCGCCTGCTAAATGACGCATTTATTGAAATTGGTCGGCCTCCCAACCACTAATGGATCAGCTCCCAAGCTGATTTGACACCAAATCCGAGCTCAATCCTCATGGTGGGCTGGTCAAAGACCTAATTGAGCCCTAAAGAGCCCCTTTTCACATTCAAAAGAGGTCACATAATAACCCAATGCTTGGCTATAAAAACCCATGAATGACCACCATTTTCTCAAGGAATTCTTTGTATTGTTATGCTGCTGAGATTGCTAAGGACTCATTCTTTGGCAATAAACATCATAAGATGCATTTCATAGAGCTATTCACCCCTCACTTGAGTGAATAAGCTTGGAGT
>ML788647.1:317212-333162 GCA_009831015.1 Picea engelmannii
CTCGAAACGTGGTGGTCTAAGTAGGTTTCCTCCAAAGGGATTCTGAAAACACCCCATCTTTTCTTGATTGGACTATCCACTCCCACTTTTAATCAAACGAGGTTGGTTTTCACCCCCAGCCTCACAAAACAACTTCATCTAAATTTTTTATAAACAACTCACTAAGTTTTCCTCCACAGGAGGTGCCAAAAGAAAATTTTAGTCTAGGTAGGATTTCGGGGGTAGGCATCCAAATAACCCCCCGTTATCTGGTTCTCACATTTTCAAACATAGAAGTTGAAAAATAGGGAACTTCGAATCCTCCAAGTCCAGCGTTCCAATCACCATAAGGCAGGGAGATACCCGTGAAGGGTCGAAGGCCGAGGTCCGGCTGTTCTGTGCATCCCCCCTTGAGGCACCCACCTCTTGGACGGGATCCAGCCCGTGACCCATTTCTTAGGCCGAAAATCTAAATGTCGCGCTTGGACCGAGGTACCTAGTGACCAATTTTAGGACATCTACCCAGGTGGAGATTGTGGGCTGAAATCGCACCTTGATTGGATTTTGTGTGGCTATTGGGAAGTATCGCCAGCTCTTTCAGGATATTTCCCCCTTTACCCCTCATTATAACCAATTGTTTCATCCTTCACTGGTGTCTCTTCCGGTGACTTCAGACCCCACTGTTGAGAGCTATTGGAAGGTCCAGTGCTATTTGAGAGGAAGGATGTTACGTCTTCTAGGACACAAGCATTTTGCTTTCTTTTTTATTCCTCCACGCAGACAAAAACCCTCTTACCCACATATATGCGTCTTTTTCATTTATGTATGATGCACATCTGATTACAGTTTGAATTTGATATATATATTGTGAAGATCATCATAGCAAAGGGCTCTTGTTTCTATATTTCTCTCACCACTTGTTGCACACATTTCACACAACTGGTCTGACATCATAGGGGAACCACAGAACCCCCGTCGTTCACGACGCTTGCTCAATCTTCCTCCTATCTTAGGAGGAGTATCCGATCGTACCCGCTCTTCGGTACCTCCTTCACACACTCCTGTGAGTGCCACCATCTTAGGATCAGCTTTGCTTGGTTCTACCTTACTTGGGTCTTCTTCCCAAGATCATCCATCTACTCGCTCTCCTTTGCACGGAGGCGGGGGACCCACTTCCTCTCAAGGAGGGAGCACCAACCCACCTAGTCCCCATCAAGGATCAGGTTCACAACACACCATGGCCAGAGCTAACCCTCCACCCCCACTACAAATGCCATACTTGGCCTCCCTCAACATTCTGAATCTCACCAAGCTCACTAATGATCCTATATTGCATGATGCCACATGGCCTGCAATGCCAACCAAACTTCCTTCAGACATACCAAAGTTTGAAGGGAAGGGAGGGGATGACCTCGCCAATCATGTCATGACCTTTCATCTATGGTGTTCTTCCAATAGCATCATGGAAGACTCTATCAGACTGCATCTTTTTCAACACACACTTACTGGCCCATCAACCAAATGGTACGTCGAAGAAAAATCAGGGTCCCACACAACCTTTGAGTCATTGGCCAAAGCTTTCTTAACTTTCTTCCAATTTCCCATATGCCATGACAACGGTCTAGAACTACTGTCTAACTTCAAACAGTCCTCATCCACCCACATTGCTGACCATATTCACAAGTGGCATAGGCGACGTAGTTTGTGTAAAGCAGAAACCACCAAACAACAATGCCTTGACTGGTTTCTTAGATCACTTGTCGCTCTCCTTGGAAAGGATGTCACTTCCACCTTCCCTCAATCTGAAGAGGAAGCCATCAGTAAAGCCCAACAATATGACCTCATTTACGCACAATCAGGATACTTATATATGGTACTTCCTGATCTTCCCAAACCTATGCCATTTAGTCAAGACAAACCTGGGATGTCTCACTCAGCTGACGGACTAATAGGTGCCACCACACACCATAGTCCACAACCCCAACCACCACCAATGTATGGAACACCTCAGTACCCACCAACATATGGGGGCACTTCGTATTACCCCCCACCCCCTTATCAACAGCCATATCCTGTTTCTATACCTCCACCCACCAGTGGACCACCACCAGCACCCTCCATACATCAACCTCCTCTAACCACCAGTGGTCCCCCTTCCACATCACCTTATAGTACTAGTGAAAGTTCCATGCCTTCCTATGTACCTTATGGAGCCACACCACCACAGAACCCTTACTTTCCCTTTCCGGGTCCTCCACAACCCATGGCTCCCCCACATCCTCATACGGGGGTCAATTTTGTTCAATCCTCTACTGCTCAACAATATCAAAATTTTGAACAGTTGAACACAACCAATCCAATTCATCTATCAAACAACACTAAGAAGAAAGGAAGGAACAGGAATAACAACAATCCTGGTCAAGGCGGGAATCAACCCCCACAGCATCAACCCACTGGGGGCAATCAGAACCAAGGGAACCAAAAGCCCCAAGGGGGAAATAACAACAAACGACAAGGGCGGAACACTGTTAAAACTATCCACCCTTGTGCTCTTTGTGGCGTATATGGTCATTACACTCACCATTGCCCATAGATCATTGATTTCAAAAGGTTGAAGGACTCTGGAAGTCTTCCCCCTTCTCCTGCACAATCTGCCCTGCAGCAGGCACAACCACAATATGCGCAACAACCCCCTCCCACCGTGTTGCAAAATCCTATCCCACATCAAGGTGTGATAAACACCCAACAGGACACGCAGCATCCCCCACCTCAGGTGGGCCAATACCACAATCCCAACAATCCAACAGAGTGAACAATTCTTCTCACCAGTGAGGAAGAAATCCTTCTGCAAACACGCAATCGTCAGTATCCTGCAACAGCTGAGTCTACTCCTACATCTGCAGAAACAAACCCTACACCGACAGGACCTCCATTGGTGATCCATTTCCCTTCTGTCGAACCACCATTATGCATCCCTCGCATCCCATTGTGCAGGAATGTCCACAACCCACAGGCTAGGGCCGCTCATAACTATAGCTTGGTAGATGACTTAGCACAATCCCCAGCTGCCATGTCAGTTCTGGAAGTCCTCCAGACTTGTCCTACTTAGCGGAAATCACTACTTTCCGCTCTGGGCACAGTCGACCCTACCGACACTCGACTCATCACCTTTGACCTTGATAGCTACGAACCACATCTTCCGGCCGTAGTTGCTATTCAAATACCAGTCAAAATATGGAACATCACTGTCCATTGGTGTATCATCGATGAAGGGGCATCTACATGCATCATGTCCAAAACAGTATGGCAGAAACTTGGTTCCCCGGGACTCATACCTTCTGCCATCACATTACGAGATTATGATGGACGACCATCATCTCCTGAAGGGCTCTTCCAGAATGTCCCCGTGGAACTTGGGGGAAAAACTATCCTCATTGACATCGAAGTTATCGACGCTCAGCTCGATTACAATATCTTACTTGGACGGAGCTACATGTATGCTATGAAAGAAGTCACATCATCAGTCTTTAGGACAATCACGTTCCCCCACAATGGGATGATTGTAACCATTTACCAAGTCTCACATTACGAGCCTAATCCATCTACCAATCTCGATAACATTCTTCCTCTTATTCACACCAACAAAGACGTATATCCACTCATTGAGATGGGTCCTGGTATTTTCAAAGATCCATCCTTGTTAGGGACGTACCATGGAGCACCACCACTCCTTCCCCCTGGTCAAGTATGCGTCATCTCATCTAACGAAACTCAACAGGAAGATGCTCATCCTCCTCAGGAGGCTTCAGTCATTCCTGGCGTCTCAACAGTCGCAGCACCACTCCCACAGGAGCCTCCTGCGCATTCATCGACACCTACGGTCCACGAATCCACATCCCCTCAAGGGCCTAATCCCATTTGGGACTCGTTTCCCTGACCCCTCACTCAAATTCCCTTCTTTTACCCTCCACCCGGTATAGAAGCCTTCCAGGTCGCAGCAATGCTCACACTACCCAATATGGTGTTAGCAATCCCAGTGCAGTACTTACATCCACCTGAGATGGTCCCTCGCCCACAGGAAGGACTCCCCATGACGATTCCTATCCTCACTCCCACTACCTCCACTACCCCCATACTCCCTACCCCCCCTTCTACAGCCGGGGGTAGGCGACAGAAGAAGGAGCCCACAACTCCACTTCCCCCGTGCATCCCACCACCTTGTGCATTGTGTGACAAAGAGGGTCACCAAACCAACAACTTCCCATCACTACCAGAATTACGAAATTTGATTCCCCCCAATCCAACCCCCACACCATCCATTACTACTGCTACCACTCAACCTTCCAGTAGTAAAGGGTTGAAGACCAAATTCGCGTGTGCCATCTGTTCTGAGTATGGCCATTACACCCATCATTGTCCAACACTACCTCGTTTCCGACAGGCATTAGCTATCATAAGCCTAGACTTTCAGAACAACCCATGCCCTGCTACATCCTCTACAACACCTATCACTGGCATTCGCTATGTCACTGCTTCATTCAATGAATGCATGAGATGCCCTTGCTCTCTTTGCGATTCATTGGCTCATTTTACATACCAATGTCCGATGATCATCGAATATCGGCAACGTCAATTAGCCCTGTTGCACCAACCCGCAGAGGCAATAATTGACCTTACTTCACCACTAGCGAATATTCACATCGTCTCTCCTGAACCCGAGACACTCCCAACGCCTCTTTAGTTCTTAGATGACATGTCTGAGGATTTACCCCGTAACCCACCCAACTCTCCCGCTCATCCCCTTGCGGAGACTCTCCATCCCACTACCACGGGTACCCCTCAGTACCTCAATATATGGTTTATGTCGGGTGAACCCTCACCATCCCCTAGCAATACCCCCTCTGTTTCCTCAACAGGAGGCACTCACACTGTCACTGACATCACTCCTCACGATCCATTATATTCCCGTCGTTTCCAATGCGACGAAGAAATACTGGAAGAGCTACAACGCTCGGACTCTCCCTGGGAAGCACTACATCATCGTGCACTCTTCCTTCCGCAGGAAGCCCTCATGCCCCCTAGCCACAATCCCATTTACGCGGTCGAAACCAAAGACTTTATCCCATCAGGGCCTATCGATTGGTTCAACAACCCTATTCCTGCACCCGACGCTTTTGAAGAAGGTAATTTGGCCAACATTTCCCCCACCATCAAAATCGACATTTCCATTAAACCGGGCATCGTCGAAGAAATCATCATTGGAGTTGCTTGCACTCCTCAGTAAATCACCGCATATAAATCCCTCTTCCAGGAATTTAGGGATATCTTCACCTGGTCATACACAGAGATGCCTGGCCTCGACCCCTCTATCGTCGAACATCGCATCAACACCTGGCCCAACATCACACCAGTTCGCCAGAAACAGCGACCGCTACACCCATCCAAGGCCGCGGATATCAAAGCTGAAATTGACAAATTACATACGGCCGGATTCATTTACCCCATTGCTTATACATCATGGGTTTCCAACCCTGTACCCGTCGACAAAAAACAGGGCTCTATTCGCGTCTGCACCGATTTTCGCGATCTCAATAATGCATGTCCAAAAGACAACTTTCCAACGAATTTCATCGATTAGATTATCGACAACTGCGCCAGCCATGAGACCCTCTCCTTCATGGATGGATTCTCTAGCTATAACCAAATTCAAATCCACCCAGCTGATCAGTACAAAACCGCATTCATTACCCCATGGGGTACATTTGCATATCGTGTCATTCCCTTCAGCCTCAAAAACTCCGGTGCAACTTTCCAGCGGGCCATGACATACATCTTTCATGATCTGGCTGCAATCATCCTAGCCTACTTGGACGACCTCACCGCTCGATCCAAGAAGCGCACCCAACACCTCGATGATTTACGAGTCATCTTTCAATGGTGTTGTCAGTACAACATCTGCTTGAATCCTCTCAAGTGTGTGTTCTGCGTCACCGCAGGGTGCCTCCTTGGTTTCATTGTTTCCCAAAATAGTATCACCATGGACCCCCTCAAAGTCCAAGCCATCACCGAAATTCCACCTCCTCGGAATTTGCACCAACTATAGAGTCTCCAGGGCAAAGCCAACTTTCTAAGGCTCTTTGTTCCTGATTATGCTATACGTGGACATGGTTTCCTTCGCTTACTGCATCACGAAATCCTTTTTCATTGAGACGACTATGCCCAACAGTCGTTTGACGATCTTAAAGCAGTGCTTTCCAATGCACCTTTGATTAGTGCACCTGACTATAATCGCAACTACATCCTCTATGTATCAGCATCAGCTGTATCAGTAGCCGGCATCCTCGTCCAGCTCAGAGATGACAATCATGAACACGCCATCTACTACATCAGTAAGAATCTCTTAGGACCACCCCTGACGTACAAACATGAAGAGAAACTTGCTCTTGCAGTTGTCCTTGCAGTTCAGAAACTGCGCCATTACATTCTGCTTCGCACCACCAAAGTCATCGCAGATTCCAACCCTATGCAATATTTGCTCAGTCGTCACCAAGTTAACGGCAAGTTTTCTCGATGGATCGTTATCCTTCAAGAGTACAACCTCGAGTTCTCAACACCTAAGAGTAAGAAGGCCCTCGTTCTCGTTGAACTTGTCACGGCCCTTCCCTCTGACACACCTAGTGCCCCCATTAATACTGACTTTCCTGACAAACACCTCTTTTACATCACTTCTGATGATCCCTGGTATGGGAACCTTCTCGTCTACCTACGAACTCAAAAGTTCGGTAATCACCTATCACGAGATGATCATCGGCGCATTCACCATCAAGCACCCCGCTATCTCCTCATCGGTGACATCTTATATCGGCGGGTTGTCGACACTATTCTTCGTTGCTGCCTGACTATTGACGAGGCCGACAGAGTCTTAAACGACTGCCATAGCGGCACATGTGGGGGCCATATTTCGGGCATCGGCACGGCTCAAAAGATTATCCGGGCCCGTTACTTTTCGCCTACCCTGTTTCATGATTGCATTCATGCCGTGAAACAATGTGAGCAATGTCAGCTCTATGCCAACAAAGCCCGCTCTCCCCCCGCTCTTCTTCACCCGTTCATCACTGCAGGCCCCTTTTGTAAATGGGGCATTGACTTTATGACTTGTAATCCCCCCTCCAGCAATGGTCACAAATACATTGTCGTGGTTGTCGATTACTTCACCAAATGGGCTGAAGCTATGCCCACCTTCAACAACACCGCTGACACTGCAGTGCATTTTTTCTTCAACCACATCATATCCCGGTTCGGAGTACCACTCCAACTAGTCTCCGATCACGGGAAACATTTTGAGAATGATATCTTCGTCGAACTCTCATCTCGGTTAGGCTTCTCTCACGAGTTTGCCTCACCATACTATCCTCAGTCAAACGGACAGGTCGAGGCAGTGAACAAAGTCCTCAAGACCATGTTACAATGCACGGTTAATAAACATAAAACCAATTGGCATCATATGTTATTTTCCGCGCTATGGGATTATCGAACGGCCGTGAAGATCACCATGGGTTTCACACCATTTCACTTAGTCCATGGGGTCGAGGCAACTCTTCCCATCGAGTGTGAAATTCCCACCCTTCGCACCGCAATCGAGATTTTACCTGACACTACTCCAATGGAGCAGCGCTTGCTGAACTTAGAGTCTCTGGATGAGGATCGTCGATCCTCATTGCAGAACAACGAGGCATCTAAAAAATGATCTAAAGCTACCTTTGATCGCCATGTCAACCTTCTCTCATTTCGCGAAGGCGACCTCGTCCTCGCCTATGATATCGCTCATGATACCTTTGGCCATGGAAAATTCGAATCACTCTGGCATGGCCCTTACATCATCCAACATTTCCTCACCAAAGGCACATACATCCTGGCCTCCCCCGAAGGCCTCACGCTCAAAGAACCCGTCAATGGGTTATACCTCAAGAAATTTTATGCTTAAATGTAGTCATGCTACTTTAGGTTCTTTTCTTTTCTAGCGTTTTTAATCTTTTTCCCGCATCTAAACTATCCTTTGTGCTATTGACAGATGACTCCTCCACCATCTTACCACATTGGTTACGTCTACAGCGCCAGTCGTTGGACACAAAATCTCGCTTCGGCTGCTTGGGATCTCTACACCCCTTCACATGAAATGCTACATTCCAGCAGCATCTGTTTAGGACCAGCAACCAATAACCAAGCCAAATACACTATTGTCATTGGCCTCTTGACTGATGCCCAGCATCATCATATTTGTCACCTTAGCGTTTTCCTCGACTCTCAACTGGTCGTTCTCCAACTCAACAATGTGTACAGTGTACGCGATCCGTGCCTCTTTCGCAAATACCTGGAGGTTAGATTATTATCTCGACATTTTGATTCCATTACATTTACACATATTCCAAGAGAATTGAATCAAACAACAGATGAAATAGCTAACATGGTGATAGATTGGCATATATCACATCAAGCTACACATACATAAACATCACATATATCCTGTCACAGCATATAGATAGAATCAACATCATCAACATCAACACAAAAAACACATGTAAAACACATTTGGATCTCAAAAACATGTATACTCATATATATATATATATATATATATGTGTGTGTGGGCCTCTCAGGCCATTCAAATGTTTACATACACAAAAAATACATTGGCCCACAGGCCCGTGCCACATCATGGTACAAAAATCGGCTCACCAGCCTATCAAAATGGTATACACAAGAAATACATATACATCAGGGTGCCTATAGTCCACCCCCCGTTGCCCCTCCCTCAGGAGGAGGTGGTAGCCCACCCCTACCTGCCCCAGGCGGTGGTGGTGGAGCACCTGCAGGACCCTCCTGCCCCGGCGACAGGCATCCACTAGTCATGGCGGCGAGCACAGCTGCTCCTTGCATGATCGACCGCCATGGTGGCGGTAACCCTATACACTACTCCAGGAACTCCTCGTCCTGGATACGAATCCACATGCCCTCAGGCACGTCCCGCAACACCGTCTCAAACCGACGGTGGATATCATCATCATCACCTCCGGCCACCGCCAGAGGAGCATGTGATGGCCCCGCACCAGGGTCATCAAAACGATGCCTCCTCGCTGGTCTCTCGGGCTCTGTTGGTGCCCCTGCAGCCTCATCCCGTGGCCGCCTCCCTCCATGTGGAGGCCTCCCCTCTGGCTGCACCGACGGTCTATACAACTCCACCTTGCGCCCGCGAGGTGCCAAATCTGCACATGCACAAAACAAACAACAAACAGATTGTATCAGTGTCTATACATCATACATATAACCTGGTATATCAAAATCATAGCATAAATCAAAACATATAAATACACAACATACCTCTGTGATCAAAAACCTCCCTAGGAGGCAATACCATGTCCGGGTCCCCCCGGAAGTCTACCCCAGCATAGGGGTACTCCAGTATGACCTGCGGCATCTGCCGCTATATCTGCGTCGTCTACGTCGAAAAGTAGTGTCCGCCTTTGCCACCACCATGGCGAACCAAAATCTGAGACCACCGCCTCAAGCATAGCTCTCATACCCCTGGTGCCTCTAGGAGCACCCTCGGGCGCAGCATCGGCACCCTCTCCAAGAAATAGGCTACCAGAATGGAGCCAAATGAAAAATCCCCGACGCCTCTAGACCAACAATGGTCCAACTGCACGATAATCTGTGCATGCAGGGTCAACCCCCAGGCGAACCACTCACGACCCACCACCACCCTCTCCATCAAAATCATCTCACCACCACTGATCCGGTGGGTCGCTCGTGACCCATACACCCGAACTATCATCGTCGCGATGCAACGATGCAGCAGGGCATCTATCCCACTGATACTCACGGCCGTCCCAACCATGTAGCGCTCGCCGAAGCAATATCACTCGACGACAGTGCGCAGATGCGTGTCCCTCGGCAGCACAAGCTCTGTTGGCAGCGGTGTTCCCTGGAAAGGGAGCCCCGTCAAGAAGTAAATATCCTCCACCGCAGTGAAGGGGATCTGCTCTCCTCACACGAGGAAGTAGTCTTGCTCGGGGCTCCACATCTCGAGCAGGAACTGGAGAAAATACTCCTGGGCCCGTATCAAAGGGCACTCAAAAAACTTTAGCAACCCACTGACTGCTAAAGACGCTCGAACTGCAGGCCTCGCATTGGCCACAGCATCTCGCAGCTGCGACCAGTCCCGCTCGCGCCACCGCACATCCATGGTCACTGCTCGCCACCTGCACACAACCTAGAGTCCTATATTAGCTTAGGCAATCATCCAATACATCAAATAAGCTATTTTTTCACCTTGAAACCTTGCCTCAAAGGCACGGTTTTACCACCCACAGGCGCGCACACATGTGCACATGTTCACTATACAGGCGCGCATGTGTGCGTGCCTGTTTTTCCCATAGGCGCGCTCATGAGCGCGCCTGTTCACAATACAGGCGCGCACTAGGGCACGCCTGTCATACCCACATGCACACTCGTGAACGCGCCTGTTCACCCCACAGGCGCGCACTCATGCGCGCCCGTCTACCCCACAGGCACACCCCTAGGGCGCGCCTTAAATTCCTACACACGTGCCTTTATGCGCGCTTATTTAGTGTACAGGCGCGCATGCATGCGTGCCTTCCACTGATTCGCCCGCGCATTGGGGCCCACACCCTATCAAAAAAAACCCCAAAACCCCGGTATGACCCCCTGTACCTACCCTGCCCAAAAATTGGAAACCTATTTCTATGCAGGATGATTAGACCACTAACCTGAAACTTGCACACCGACGATCAGATATCTCGTGCTCCCGTAATCACTCAATCTCCTCTGAATCTTCTTGAAAACTCACTGAAGCAGCAAGTACAAATGAGGTGGCAATGTGGGCCCTACAGCTATATATAGGCCTTTTGCCAAACTTCCACTCACCATTCCGGGAGCCCACGACGTCCATTTTTCGAACCGCCTTCAGCCACGGGATCAGCATCCTGCCACCTACATCGTGACTGTCCCTGGGCCACTTTTCATCCTGAGCCCCCAGGGCACCTTTTTTTCATATCATGGCCAGGTACGCACGCACATTGTCACATTTATCTAATACATGTTCATATTTGTTATTATCTTCAGATATTGTTCACTTTGGGTATTTGGTTGTTCTGTGTGCAGGTACTTGATCATCATTACTTCGCATCAATCCTTCAGGTATATACTCAGCACTGGCATGTAGTCTCTCCCGCTGTATTGCATTTACATTTCTAGTCACACCCTCTGATATTGGCCTTTAGGACACCCCTTGCCGACTCTGCAGTACTCACACCTCTATCTTGCATCTATGGTACTGGTACCTGGTAGCTTTCTTACCCACATGAGTTGTCTCATTCATAGAACCTCTTTGCACTTTTGACACTCATGCTGTTCTTCATTACCCTTTAGGGATGGGAGTCCCAGTAGTCTTTCATCATGTTGCAATTTAACCACATACTTCTTCTCCTCATTTTGCTAGCTTCCCATATGGACTCCCAGCACATCGCTTTATGGTTATGTTATTTTTACCTACACCTCCGCAGGATCATGAACCCACCATTTCATCCACCATCAGTTTGCCCATCTGTGAACCTATCTTCATTTCACCTACCTCATACAGAAACTCACCAATGGGGCCCCTACCCTTCATCAGTTTTCCAAGAAATTTCTGCTCTCCCTGGGTCACTCATTTCACACTGGGGCACCCATTTCTATATTTGTACCTTTTTCCCCAAAATGATTCATTATTTATTGTACAAACGCCTTCATTCCCAGTTATTTTCTTTTTTCGTCACTGTTGGCGACCTACTTTCCTTTTTTCCACACGCAACCCATGTCACCCTTGGTTGGAGCATTACTTCTCATTTACCCCCGCCGACATCGTCTATATCTTCAGAGTACTACCCCGGTCACTTACCTTTCTCCTCTGAATTTGTTCACCTTGTCCTACCTCTGGCACAACTTATCCCTGATCTTGTCGTCCCCCTGACACTTGATCTTGTCACACGGTTGCGGCCATTCATTCTATCATATACCCTCCAACCAAGGGAAGTCTTGAGTCTTCCCATTTCTTAACTTCGTCTATGTACCTCTACCACTTCTTCACCATAGTAGATTCCGCGAATCCCTTTTCTTCTGGGAGTCGCGTCCTCCTTTTGTCGACATCAGCACACTTTTCCAAAAGGGCGATAATATCTTGATTCTCATTTCCCATTCAATGAGAGATCTCGGACGGCACAGGGGGAAACACCAATGCTCCTTGATGTCATTGACCCCCATAACATTCGACAGCTACACTTTCTCATGTTGCGGTGGGTCTTACTTTGCGACTATTGCAGTTTTATTATCAGTTGCCGAAGACCTCTGAACCTGGTCGGGCCACCAATGCCCACATCACCATCGTTGTTTACTTCCGCGACCATTACTGCTGGTTCAGAGTATGTTCCTTTGCAGAATTGTCTTCTTCCTTTATCATTCTTCCCCTGAGGGCACTGCAGTTGTCTACACCAACATTTCTGACATTTTTTTTCTCAGAGTTACATCATACGAGCATGGGGCATGCCCGCCTCGTTCGTACACAGTTGTATATTGTTACGCACCTTGTAGAAGGTCGGGTTCTACAGGTTCCTTTCTTCTCCAAAGGATTTCTCTACACGGTCCCACTCTTTCTCTCCCTTACAACACCATTCTCAGTCAAAGAAACATTGATGTATTTCGGCTATACGTTTTTCTCCTAACCTCATCCATCAGGGGGCATCTGTTATCACTGAAATTTCGTCCGCACATGGCGACAAGAACTCCGCATCGTCAAAACAGGAAAAAAGTCATTCATGGCACAAGATTAGTTCCTCAACATTGCAAAAGGGTCAAAAAACTATACAAAATGACCAAAAATTTGAAAGTCCCTTTACATCATCTAGGTGCGCCCGCGTATGCGTGTAACAGAAATGTACAAAGCGCGCATATGTGCACAAGGCGCGGATGTTGGGCGAAAAACCCACGTGCCTTCTAAACGACACATTTATTGAAATTGGTCGGCCTCCCAACCACTAATGGATCAGCTCCCAAGCCGATTTGACACCAAATCCGAGCTCAATCCTCATGGTGGGCTGGTCAAAGACCTAATTGAGCCCTAAAGAGCCCCTTTTCACATTCAAAAGAGGTCACATAATAACCCAATGCTTGGCTATAAAAACCCATGAATGACCACCATTTTCTCAAGGAATTCTTTGTATTGTTATGCTGCTGAGATTGCTAAGGACTCATTCTTTGGCAATAAACATCATAAGATGCATTTCATAGAGCTATTCACCCCTCACTTGAGTGAATAAGCTTGGAGTTATTTCACCCACATTTTCATCTTTTCATTGTAAGGAGAGCAAGCTTTGAGGGCCTCAAGAGCCTTCCATTGGAGAAAGAAGGGACCCAAGTCCCCTTTCTTCTTTGTGCCTTTGGATTTCATCAACAGATCAACTTATACATTGGTGATATTGGTCCATTTGTCTCTATTTTTCATTTTTGTATATGCTTTTAGTTTTAATTTGTTTTAGTTTAATTTTTGTTTATAACTTTGTTGTTTTTCTTTCTAACCTTTTACTCAACAGCTGTCATGTCTAGCAGAGCCCAACTGGGCATGTAAGCACTCTTAATTTGCTCACCTAGTGACGAATTGGGTGCAAACACTAAGCCCTTTCCTCTATCCTTTTGTATTCCCTTGTTCACCATGTTCAACGCATTTCCTGATGTCTCACCTGTGCTTTTCCTTTGCATTTTCTCACAAAGGATAACACCAACAACATCATCAAATTTTAAAGTATTTGAACCAGAGACAGAGTTACTTACAGCCATGACCAAGCTATTCCAGCTTTCTAGCAATGAGCACAAGATTAGAAGAGCCCTGACCTCATCATCAAAGTCCACTTTTATAGAACTTAGTTGATTAGTAACCATATTAAATTCATTTAAATGATCTGTAACAGACCGACCTTCCGACATCTTCATATTAAATAATCTCTTCATTAGAAATACCTTATTGGACGTCGAGGGTTTTTTATACAATTTGGCCAATGCGTCCATCAAACCCTTCGTTGTATTTTCTTTGGAAATATTGAAAGCCACCAATTCTACCAGGCTCAGCCATATCGTTCCTAGATCCTTTCTGTCAATAATCTCCCATTCTTTGTCCTTCATGGCCGTCGACTTCTTTGCTACTCCACCCAATGGTAGGAATAGATCCTTCTGATATAAATAATCTTCCATCTGCATCTTCCATAACTGGTAGTTTTGGCCGTTAAATTTCTTGGCCCTAAACCTTCCATATTCCAACATTGCTCCCACTCGAACCAGGAACCCTCTTTTCCTACGAGTTACATTTCGCTCTAATACCAGTTGCTAGAAAAACAGGACCATGGAGAAATAAAATAAAACAAATGTAGAAACAAAACACAGAAGATACACAATACAAGAGGGACACAGATTTACGTGGTTCACCCAGTGTGGGCTATGTCCACCAGAGAAATTGACAGGTCTTTCCTTTATTATTATCCATCAAATGAAGGGATACAACCTACAGCAAAACCCGTTGTAACTTCCTTTTCTTTCTCTCATAGTCTCCTCTCTTAGAATACAATATTCACCATCAATCATAGCCACAATACATTTCCCTCATAAAAGAGGGTTTCTTTCTAGGGAAAAAAACCCTAACATAATCTCTACCGTTAGATCTACGACCTTATAATCAACAGTCCAGATTTACAATGAAATTGCAATATACATTTACAAGGCAATTTTTCCTTCGAGGGCTTCGCCCCTGAACCCCAGCCGGGGGGATAGCCCCCCGGGACCCTGCAGAGGGGGTAGCCCACTCTACACTCCCCCATGTGGAAGAGTGTACATACTTCTGGGGTGTAAATACTTCATGGGGTATAAACATGGCTGAAAGCAAGGACCTCTTAATCTGGAACATAATCAGGCTCCACAACTAACAAAAGGTTGTGTATAGCCGAGATGTGGTATTTAGATAAATAAAAGATGTTTTCAAATAGGATATCCTACCAAGTAAGGAAGAACCAAATAAAATAGAGTTTGATTTAAAGGATGATGAATCAAACTCTATAGAAGAAAAAGAAGAAGAAGAAGAAGATCCTCATACTCCAGCATTGAGGATGTAATACCCCATTTTTAAGCCCCGTAATAAATAATGTATTTTTTTTAAATTATGAAAGGGAAGATTGCCCAAACAATTAAAATATGCCAGTGTGCCTATGAAATGTAATTTTTTTATCATTACTAATAATATATACATCATTGGTTTCTATATGGACAAGGACAAGAGTTATAGGGGGATATGATTCTAAAAGAGAGGGGGCTTAAGGGGTTAAGTATTATTTTATATTTTATTTACCCATAATTGTTTTAATGGAGAGGAGTGGTTGCATGAGATTGTTTGGGAAGCCCATGTGGCTCTTGATTTGTAATTAAATATATAAACCCATCTTGTGGGATGTTTGGGGGTTTATTATTCTTCACTCACTCACTCACTCACTCATGGGGGATTTTTCATTGTTCATTTTTAGCACCTTTTATTATGTTCTCTCTTTAGTCATTCTTTCACCCACTCTTCATTCTTCATTCATGTTTTCCCTTGGGAAATAAAAATGAATTGTTGGAGAGAAGCCATGGTTTTCTTGGATGTAATGACTACTGGTGTATTCCAGCCATGAATTATTTCCGGCATGCCTGAGATGCATTGGCATGCATTAATTTTTTTCCAAAACTGTGAATACTGAGTGTTGTAGGAAAATCTGCCTGCGGACAAGTAGATCGACCTCTAAGGCTTGACCTTAACCCTAGACAGAAAAGTTCTTATCATGGACACTGAATTTCTTTCGAATCTATCTAAGCCTAACGCATGAGAAGGAAGAGTAACAGAA
>ML788647.1:348152-358855 GCA_009831015.1 Picea engelmannii
ACCATAGTGAATCATTTTTCCATGTAAATGTATCTGATGCACTGGAATCCTACTGCAGCCTTTGAATGAGAGTCCACACTTTTTCATCATTCTTCCATTCATCCCTTGCTTCTATTATCCAATCGGGTTGGATGATCGAGATAGCATAGAGAAAGGCCTCAACATCTTCATCCTTTATTGAGAGTGCATCTACCACAACATTTTGCTTCCCCTTTTTATAGAGGATTTCAAAATCATAACCCAATATTTTGGTTACCCATTTTTTTTGTTCTTATGAAGATAGTCTTTGTTCCAAGAAGTATTTAAGACTATCATGATTTGTTTTGACCTTGAAGTACCTACCTATTAGGTAAGGAAAACATTTATTCAATGCCTGTAGTATTGTGATGTCGATGCCCCCTCCTAAACCCACAGGTCGAAGGGTTCACGTCAACACAGGATCTTTCCTTCCTCCGGCCCGAAGAACTCTAAACGGTCCTTCTATTTCCCTATCGGAAAATCTGCACCCACAACAAACTCTCATGGGATCCCCTCTTTTCACTTGGGAGATCGGATTTCACAACTTCGTGAATCCAATGGTCGAGTGTTGGTCTCTTGAATCCCCAAAACCCAAAACAGTCAACGCTAACCTTTCCTTTTCCTTTTGGGATTTTCCCTATCGTGATTTCGACGGTCGCGATGTCGAGTAGCTTATTCCCGTGATCAACTAATTGTCGATTACACGGGATGCACCTTCAGCATTTAGCCCATGGGCTATCTCTTGGCCCAAATGACCAATTCTCATATGACCATGACCATATGTCCTTGGTATTTATTGATGCGAGAGCCCGATCTCTCGACTCCTGATATCCCAACACACAAAATGATGAAATAACGGTTGTCCTGGCCTTCCCTTCCTTTTGTGATTTTGGGATTTTAAATGCCAAAAAGCATGAACCTCTTGTCCATGGGATCCCCAATCCTTCGAATCCCGATACCCCGACGTGACGTCAACTAGGCCCACAACGTGGAGTTCTCGCCTTTTTGTGTTTTTTCCATTCGTGAAGTCAAAAGACTTCCTCTTCTAACCTCCAATGTCTGAGTCCCTGATAGAGAGGATCTTGTGACATATGTCCTCTGCCGAACGAATGGTCCATATGTATTTTCTCTTTCGGGCTTTGGATGTTAAGCTCCTGGGCTTCCGCCTCTGGACTCCCGAACTCCCAAACGTCGAATTCCTGACATGAACTCCTTCAGGACTTTTGATTCTATTCTATTGTATGGGGGCTTAACTCCCTCACAACTCCTGACATATATAACGACTGTCAGGTTCTCCGATCAATATTTGATGACTCAGGTCATTTCTCCTATGCACTCTCTGGTGCTGCCTCCTAGACGTGAAGACCTTTCAATGGTCCAGATCCCTCTGGCTCGATCCAATGGCAACTATTTCTCCTCTCCAGCTTCTACACGTTCTTCCCAGACTTGGAAGAATTTTAATTTTCCAAAGGCTTCAACCTCGGTTCTCCTCCTGCGAGCTCCATGAATCTGAGTCCTCTCCTCCACTCTTAATGACGTTGTTCTTCCTGAGGTGCTTATCTCGAATCCTCAAAGGATTCTTCAACTCATGCACCTATGAAGAGTATTCACATGTACACAAAGGTGCTATCCACCCTGAGCTTTCCTGTAACTTCAACCTCCAAGGAAAACTTGTCCTTTCTCCTTTCTCCCTCAGATGGAGAATTTAGATGCCCTCCTGGATCTCCGTCTACCCAAGCAACCTATTGCTGAGTATTTCCAGGTATTCAGTAACCCTGCGAATATCCCTCGATGGATTCTTCTTCAAATTTCAGAACTCAAAGAGTTCTCTTCCCCCTGTGCTTATCTGCACACCTACTCAATTCCCTCCTGGCAGAGTATCTTCTCATAAAATGTCCAGCAGTTTTGTCCTCTTTTTGTGCACTCTATGCACTTGCTCAATGCACTTCTAGTAGAGCTCTCAAAATCCTTAGTGATTTTGTTTCTTCAGTGAACTCTCAGTAGAATTCTTCCTTTGTGTAGTCCTTGCACTAGCTCAATGCCCACCTGGCAGAGCTTCACAGAACTCCTCATAGCTTCTATCTACAACTATGTATCTCCTACACAACCTTGCCTCCTAAGGTGTTCAACAACCTCACGGCCTTTTTCGAGTTATAGACTCAGTTCTTTTGCCCACAACACGTCTTTGTTTGAACCCACAGAATTCAGAAATGCACCTTCTGTGCCCGGCTATCAGAACCCACAGCATTCTGTCACACCCTCCTCGTGTGAAGCCTCAAAGACTCTTAACCCTGAAAGACAAACAAACTCCTGTGAATGATTAAGAATAACACACCTTCACAGCATATAAAGAATAGTCACAGACGTCCATTTAACACATTGTTATGCAGGAAAAACTATTATTTGTATTAAAGTGGCAAATGCTTGTTTATACATGGTGTTCCTGAGCATGGCCTGTAACAAGGTCTCGACTCACCTCTTCTGCTCTCTACTCGCAGATTCTCTCCTATCTAGTTCTCACCACCCTTTTAAAAAATGAGATACTAAATCTCTTTTAACTTGAGGGGTTCTCCGAGATCTTCCCTCCAATCTACCTACCCTATTCAATTACATTGAATGGGTTGTCTAGTCAGTTATCTAGATCTAGATCTCAGCCTTACAATCATTTAAAGGCCTATCTACTCTACGCCTGCACAAAGGCACGACTTCCCATATCAACAGCTTAAACATTTAATTACATTCAATTTTAAATAAAAATGAGGGCAACGCCTCTCTTCAGCTTTGAATGCGTGTGTTAGATGTGACTGGCTGGGCTGGCTGGCTGACGTGGAGAGATGATCCTACATCATACTCCTCAGCTGCAAAATTCATCAGCTCCTACTCATGAGCTTCCCATCTCAGCTGTGGGAATCCTCCTGGATCCCAAATCATCCTCTGGAGTTGTTCATCTGCTCCATCTTCTTGTTGCTGCTACTGCTTCTGCGTTGTTGTTGTTGCTTCCTTATCTCTACTCAGCCTCTCCATGCTGACAGTTTCTGTTGAAACTAACATCATCTCGTTGATCATGTCAATCACTTCATCCAGCTGCTCCAATGGCTGGCCCTGTTCATGCAGTCTCCTCAGCTGTAAAAATTTTCGTCACATGGGCATATCACTGTGATCTCCCATGCTTTCTTCATCAGCTTCCAACTTCACCTATTTGATGTGCATGCCTTGCACTTTCACCCTTCTCTCCAGGGCTTCAATCTACTCATACAAATCAGCCAAACTAATGTTGTCTGCTTCTTCTGTTGCAAACTCCCAGGTTGCAGTCTTTTCAGTCTCCTGGCTAAAAATATTGAGCCACTCCTCAGAATTCTCATCATCCTCTTCTGCTTCTTCTGCTGTCAGCTTCAGTGCTATAGATTCCTCAACTTCCTAGCTGAAAACATTGAGACACTCCTCAGAATGCTCATTTTCCTCTCCTTCTTGGGCAGCTTCAGATATCTGCTCCAATCCTTTTTCCTTGTCAGTCGCAACTGGTTGTTCTTCTGTTGTTGCTGTATCTGCAACCCAGATTTCTGCCTCCCCCTGGGCAAGTGGTAGGAATATCTTGATTCCCCCAATCATTATAAGGCTCCTCAGATCAGCCTCTCGGATGGTGAAATTTTTTAACTTGTCATCATCTTCATTCACATGGCTTGTAAAACCACATGAATCTTCCTTCTCTGTCAGTTGTATATACTGATCTAAATCCACCTCTGAGCTCACCTGCTCTGTCAGCTCCTCGGGTTGATTCTGACTCACTTCTGAGTTCATGAGACCCTTAGATAGTCTCATCTTCTCATCCCTGCCTATCTGGCAATATGGGATGCTTCCACTACCTTCCTGGCAGTCTTCAAGATCTCGTAATGACCTCATATCATTACCCACCTGGAAACATGGGATTTCTTCTCTGCCCTCCTGGAAGTTCTTGAGATCTTCAACTGATCCAATTTTATTCTCTTTATTGATAATTCTCCCAGTCTCTGGTTCACATATCTGAACCATTTCTCCAGGTCCATCGAGGTTTTCAGCATACCTCAACCATCCTCTTAACATCCTACGCTGTCTTCTAACCATCAACTCCTTGACTGGCCACTTTGCTTTTGCCTTCCTCATGGGCCATTTATACACCCATCTCGGCTTGGATTTCTGTTGCATTTGCAGTTCAAGCTCTTCCATTCTTTACCTGATGTCGGCAAGTTCGTTCCCCCTTTCGGTTGTACTCAACAGCTCTATGTTTTTCCTCCGAGCATACCTACGACCTTCAGTAGCCATGGTGTTTTCTCTGTCTGCCTTCCTGGAAAATTTGCAACCCAGTTCTGCAAACCTGAGTGCTTCAACCTCTTCCATAGTCCTCCTGACTGTCTTCTTGATTGCTACCTACCTGCGAACAATCACCACAGAGTCTTCATCACTCTGTCTTTCTTCCTTTTCCTTCTCCCTCTGCTTGAAATATACAAATAGATTTCTTGCTCTAATACCACTTGATGCTGACGCCCCCTCCTAAACCCGCAGGTCAGAGGGTTCACGTCAACATAGGATATTTCCTTCCTATGGCTCGAAGAACTCTAAACGGTCCTTCTATTTCCCTATCAGGAAATATGCACCCACAGAAAACTCTCACGGGATCCCCTCTTTGCACTTGGGAGATCAGATTTCGCAACTTCATGAATCCAATGGTCGAGCGTTGGTCTCTTGAATCCCTGAAACCCGAAACAGTCAACGCTAACCTTTCCTTTTCCTTTTGGTATTTTTTTTATCGTGATTTCAGCGGTCGTGATGTAAAGTAGCTTGTTCCTGCAATCAACTGATTGCCGATTACCTGGGATGCACCTTCAACATTTATCTCCTGGCCTATCTCTTAGCCCACATGACCAATTCTCTTATGACCATAACCATATGTCCTTCGGGATTTATTGATGTGAAATCCCAACCTCTCGACTCCCGATATCCCGACACACAAAATGCCGAAATAACTGTTGTCCCAACCTTCCCTTCCTTTCACAATTTTGGGCTTTTAAATGCCGAAAATCATGAACCTCTTGTCTATGGGATCCCCGATCCTCTGAATCCCGATACCCCAACGTGACGTCAAATATGCCCACAACATGGAATTCTCTCCTTTTTGTGTTTTCACCATTCGTGAAGTCAAAATACTTCCTCTTCTAACCTCCAATGTCCAAGTCCTCGATAGAGAGGATCTTGCGACACATGTCCTCTTCCGAACGAATGGTCCATATGTCTTCGCTCTTTCGGGCTTCAGATGTTAAGCTCCCAGACTTCCACCTCCAGACTCCCGAACTCCCGAACGTCGAATCCCCGACATCTACTCCTTCGGGACTTTCGCTTCTTTTCTGTTGTATGAGGGATTAACTCCCTCGCAACTCCTGATAGATCTAATGGCTGTCGGGTTCTACGCTCAAGATCTGACGGCTCAGATCATTTCTCCTGTGCACTCTCTGTTGCTTCCTCCTGAATGTGAATACCTTTCAATGGTCCAGATCCCTCTGGCTGGATCCAATGGAAACTGTTGCTCCTCTCTAGATTCTGCACGTTCTTCCCAGACTTGGAAGAATTTCAATTTTCCAAAGGCTTCAACCTCAGTTCTCCTCCTATGAGATCCATGAATCTGAGTCCTCGCCTGTGCTCTTAATGACGTTGTTCTTCCTAAGGTGCTTATCTAAAATCCTCAAAGCATTATTCAACTCATGCACCTCTGCAGAGTATTCACATGCACACAAAGGTGCTATCCACCCTGATCTTTCCTGTAGCTTCGACCTCCAAGGAAAACTTGTCCTTTTTCCTTTCTCCCTCAGATGGAGAATTCAGATGCCCTCCTGGCTCTCCGTCTACCCAAGCAACCTATTGCTGAGTATTTCCGGGTATTCAGTAACCCTACGAATATCCCTTGGTGGATTCTTCTTCAAATTTCATAACTCAAAGAGTTCTCTTCCCCCTGTACCTATATGCACGCCTACTCAATGCCCTCCTGGAAGAGTATCTTCTCACAAAACATCTAGTAGTTTTGTCATGTTTTTCTGCACTCTATGCACTCGGTCAATGCCCTTCTAGCAGAGCTCTCAGAATCCTTAGTGATTATTTTTCTTCAATGAACTCTTAGTAGATTTCTTCCTTTGTGCAGTCCTTGCACTGGCTCAATGCCCACTTGGCAGAGCTTCACAGAACTCCTCAGAGCTTCTGTCTGCAAATGTGTATCTCCTACACAAGCTTGTCTCCTAAGGTCTTTAGCAACCTCACAGCCTTCATCGAGTTATAGACTCAGTTCTTGTGCCCGCATCACGTCTTTGTCTGAAACTGCAGAATTCAGAAATGCACCTTTTATGCTCGGCTATCAGAACCCACATCATTCTATCCCACCCTCCTGGTGTCAAGCCTCAAAGACTCCTAACCCTGAAAGACAAACACACTCTTGCAAATGCATAAGCATAACACACCTTCATAGCATATAAATAACACTCACAGACATTCATTTAACACATAGTCATGCAGGAAAAACTACTATTTGTATTAAAGTGGCAAATGCCTGTTTATACATGGTGTTCCTGAGCACGGCCTGTAACAAGGTCTTGACTCTCCTCTTCTTCTCTCTACTCGCAAATTCTCTCCTATCTAGTTCTCAACCCCTTTTACAAAATGAGATACTAAATATATTTTAACCTGAGGGGTTCTCTGAGCTCGTCCCTCCAATATACCTACCCTAATCAATTACATTGAATGGGTTGTCTAGTCCATTATCCAGATCTAGATCTCATCCTTACAATCATTTAAAGGCCTATCTACTATACGCCTGCACAAAGGCACGGCTTCCCAGCTCAATAGCTTAAACATTTAATTACATTCAATTTTAAATAAAAATGAGGGCAACGCCTCTCTTCATCTTTGAATGCATGTACTAGACGCGACTGGCTGGGCTGGCTAGCTGACGTGGAGAGATGGTCCTACATCATATTTCCATCATTTCCTTATCATAAATGGGTTTGTGTAAGTCCTTTCTCTTGAGTGGTCGACTTTCAAAAGCCAAGGGCCTTCCTTCTTGCATTAGGACATCACCAATTCCATTTCTTGAGGCATCACATTCCACAATAAAGGTTTTTGTGAAGTCTGGAGTGGTCAAGACAGGATCTTTACACATCACCTCTTTAAGTTGTTCAAAATATTTAGTTTCTTCTGGAGTCCATGAAAATGAATCCTTCTTAGTTAGTGTTGTTAAAGGTGTTTCTATTCTTGCATAGTTTCGAACAAACTTGCAGTAGTAACCTGTCAAATCCAAAAATCCTCTAAGATTCTTCAATGTTTTGGGAATCAGCCAGTCCATCATGGCCTTAATCTTGTTAGGGTCTACCTTGACACCTTCATGATATACAATATGACCCAAATACTCTACCTCCTTTACTCCAAAGAAACATTTGGATGGTTTGGCATATAGTTCTTGCTCCTTTAGTAGTTGTAGCACCTTGTCAACATGTCGCACATGATCCTCCCAAGACTTGTTGTAGATTTGTATATCATCAAAAAATATTAACACAAATTTTCAAAGGAAGGACTTGAAAATGGAATTCATCAACCCTTGGAATGTGGAAGGTGCATTTGTAAGGCCAAAAGTCATGACCAAAAATTCATAATGTCCTTCATGAGTTCGGAATGTTGTTTTTGGGATATCTTCTTCCTTCATTATGATCTGATGATACCCTGAACGAAGATCCAATTTTGTGAAATAGATTGCTCCATGTAGTTCATCTAACAATTCACCAATGATAGGAATGGGAAACTTATCTTTAATAGTGATCTTGTTGAGCTCTCTATAATCTAGACACATATTCCATGAGTTATCTTTCTTGAATACCATTGCCACTGGTGCAGAGTAAGAACTTTGGCTAGGTCTAATAATGCCAGCCTCTAACATTTATTCAACCATGTGCTCCATTTCACTCTTCTGGGCATAAGGGTATCTGTATGGCCTGATGTTAGGAGGAACACTCTCAGGAATTAGATGAATTTCATGATCATGATTTCGAGTGGGTGGAAGACCTTTCGGAATATCTTCAAATACTTTGGAATGATTATCAATGATCCTTTGGAGATCTTGAGGAATATATGGATTAGATGTTTGAACATATAGTGAGCATAGTTGTGCAATAATGCCTTGATGCCTTTTCTTCAATAATTTTTTCATGATGTTAGAGCTTATCACCTTACCGGGTTTCCCTATTATACCTCTTAACTCAATTTATTTTCCTTCCAATGAAAATTTCATGAAAAGTTCTTGAAAATTAAAAGCCATTGTTCCTAATGATTGTAACCATTGGATTCCTAGTACAACATCTGCACCACCCATGGGTATAGAAATCATTGGACTATTCATTACATATTCCCCCATAGTAAGATTGATCTTATTGCATTTTCCTGATCAATTGATAGTTCCTCCATCTGCAATCATTACTTGAAACTATGGCGCCATATATACAAAGCAATTGAGATCTTTGAGTAATTTATAGTGAATGAAATTATGAGTACTACCAGAATCAATTAGGACTATTACCTTTTTCTTTTTGATGTATGCTTCGATCTTGAGGGTTTGAGGAGTGCTAATTCCAACCAATGCATTACACGATATCATGGGAGTCAACTCTTCATATGAAATTGCTTCTACATTTTCATCTTGAAATGGTTCTTGTTCTTGTTCTTCTTCCTCTTCACAATCTATGTAGAATGATTTCTTCTCACCGCACTTATGTCCCTTACTGTACTTGTTGTCACAATTAAATCATAAACCTTTTTCTTTTCTTTCCTCCAATTGTTGAGGTGTTTTAGAATAAGGAGCATTGTTCTCTCTATAGATGTTAGGATTGGTCCTTTTAGTAGCCATAGCCATATTTTTACTTTCAACATTTCTTGCCACCTTAAACACAATCTCCAATGATTTGGGTTCCCAAAGGTGAACCTCATGTTGAATGTTATCCTTTAAATTTCCTATGAATACATCAATCAAGTGCTCATCTGGAATATCAGTTACATTTATATTCAATCTTTGGAAGTTCTCAATGTGCTCGGTAACTGAACCCTTTTGCTTGAGATTTATCAATTGGCTAAAGAAGGTATTGCTCGTTGTATCCTCATAGTGTGCTATCATTTCTTCTGTGAAAATCATCCAATTGACGAGTTATTTGCGAGAACAAATCCATCGATACCATACAAATTGATTAGGTTATAAATATAAAGAAGCAATTTGTACCTTTTGTGTATGTGGCACATTATGGAGATCAAAGAATTGCTCCATCTGAAGTATCCATGTGATTGGGTCCTTGCCATCACACTTCCTCATATCAATCTTAGAAATGTGGTTGGTCTTCAAACCAAAGTTGGAGTTTCTCCATTATTTTTTCACCTTCCTTGTGTCCTCATCATGAATTTCATGGGATGCATTTTCACTTTCAGGTGTCTCTGTTACGAAATTTTTCAATACTTCCATGATCTCCCATTTTAAACCATCCATCTTAGTATCCAACTTAGATTCCATTGAATCCATCATCTCTTGTAGTTCATCCATTGTTACTATCTTCGTTTGTAAATCATTTATGTCCCTATGCATTTCTTCACCTTCATCAAGAGTCCAAGTAGGATTTTCTGGAGGCTTAGTTGGTGTAGAAGTTCCCGTTTTGGGTGGCATATTGGCCAAGTATCACTTTTGAAACTTGATTTTGAGGTTGTTCTGCTAGACAATATTTCTTCTTTTGTATCTCCCATGTTTCGACCCTTCTAGGTATGAAAATTTATTTTAATTAGTTAAATGATATTTCTTCTCTGCAATTCCATAGGTCTGATCAAAATTGGATGTGCCAAATGGCATTTACGGTAACTTCCCCACAACTTGCCGATTTTTGGCCTTTCCAGGAGATCTCACTTGTATAGCGTGCCCCACCGAAAATAATTGATATAAATTCTAAATCTCACACCATAAATACTACAGACTTTCCACGATCCAATGAAACTAGTCCCACTCAATTTGGATACTCTACGAAGAAGTTATGATTGTTTTACCTGGAACACCTTCTTGAGACTAGTCAATAGGACTAGTCAGATACCCTATCTTACACAAGGTGTATCTACAAATTTAAGATGAAATAGAAGCTAAAATTTTTACCACATATAACTTTCTAATTTCTGTAAATAGACTCCAAATTTTAGGGTCTGAAATGGTATAGAACATTTTTTATAGCGAAAATTCTGCAATGCCTCAGTTCAGGATGATTCCAGAACCCTATCTTGTACAGGTTGTATCTCCGAAAGTATAAGGCCTCAGGAGCTGAATTTTGAACCCAACATGCCTTGATCCATCTACTAAATATCCTACAATCCGTTCCTTCTAAAACATTGTAGAAAACAAGTTATAGAAACAATTCCAAGGTGTCTCATATGTAGCAGCGAAACCCCAAGACCTTGAGCTCTGATACCATATGTTAAAGAACCAAACATCAATACAACATAGAAAAACCTCAAGAAAAGTACTCAATGCCTTGAAAAAGAGATAATTTTAGATAATAAGCCTCTTCTAGGGGGCAACCTCCTTTTACCCCACTTAAATGTTCAAGTACAAGATGATTCAAAATGAAAATGTCTCCTTGGTATATATAGGAGACTAG
>ML788647.1:358905-398775 GCA_009831015.1 Picea engelmannii
AAGATGATTCAAAATGAAAATGTCTCCTTGGTATATATAGGAGACTAGGAGGTATAATTACAACTAATGGCCTAAAGCCAACATAAATAAAATAACACTACTAATATAATATGCCCCAATTAAGGGGTAATGAGACAATATTAAGGCTTAACACAATGTTTGATTAACTCATGGTAGTTGATCTCATTTAGGCCTACAGATGCGGCAGGACCAACCAACCAATGGGAGATTAAATATCGATCGTTCGATCTGCTAGTGGAGCTAATGGAAGGATTTAGTTGAAGTTTACTTTAGGAGAAGTTGAATATTGAGAAGGGATAATAGTCGAAGGCCGAAGTCTAGAGGAATTGGTCCCAACATCGGTCTCATGATAAGGAAAAGGAGACAATTAGAGGCACAAAGGGCATAGAAGTAACCAATCCCTCAGAAATTGTGTTTGAATGAGCTCATGTGTAGAAGAATATAGAGGAACGTGCTAAATAGTGATTGAGATTGTGGTTTCAAGTTGTGGTCACATTGAAAGTGGTTTGAAGGAAGTGCTTGTGCATAATTTGAATTTTGTACCAGTTAAAGGAGTTGTGTAATACTTCGACAATATCCTATTCTAAAACAAAAGGAAAGGGGTTGAAAGTGATATATTTTTAGGAATCCATAACTTTCATCTCAGATATCGAATTGGGGAAAAATTATAGTCAATGGAAAGACGATTCGGAGGAGAATAACATGGAATGGTTATAATATGGAGAATGATAATATATTTCTTCATAAAATGAGAATAAAAAGGAGTTGTAACATTGTTTGGCGATTCTTTTTTATAATATGCATAATTCTAACAAAATGGTTTTTTGCACATTTTGAACAATTAAGAGAGGGTGTAAACACATCAGTTCGGTATAAGAATTCATATTCAAGAAATGGAACAAGGATAGGGAGATTACAACCATGATAAAGAGGCCAAGGGTCAAAATATCAGTGTTTGTAATGCAAAGACAAAATCCAATGGACACAAGGGTAGAGGGGAACAAGAAACATTGATAGAGACTATGAGAATCCTGAAAATAAAAGTGCCTAGTTACAAAGAAAAGAAAGAGAGATTGATGAGAGAAAAAAATTAGATAAATTCTCAAGTGATGAAAATCTTAAATCAGTTGTAGAGGAAAAGAAAGAATGGATCAAACTCAAAATAGGTGGAAGAGGGAAGATGTCATGAAAGAAGAGATGACTGCAAAAGAGTTGGTTATTCAAGAAATGATAGAAAAACTCATAGAAATGGCTCACCTCACTACTTAACAAGGAATTTTTATGCATCTGAAGATTCCATAAGTAGTCCATAGGTGTCTCCTGTTAGGCACCAAAGAGGAAGACATGAATTGGGCAGTTTGCAAGGAGATTCGAGGAAGCTTAAGACACCATCCTTTGATGGTGAAAGAGAAAGGAAAGATGATGTTGAATCATGGTTTCTTGGAATCAGGAGGTATTTTCAATTGCATAACTACTCATCAAACCTGGAAGACAAAATTTCTAGATACCATTTACATGGGAAATATGCTATGTGGTGGGATTAGATGAATCAAGTTGAGCACATTAATGAGAGTAGGGTCACTTGGAAGAAGTTCAAGAAATATTTTCATAAGGAGTACCTTTCAAATCACTTCTATGATAAGAAAATGTTGGATTTCTTTTGACTTAGACTGAGAAACATGACCATGGAAGAGTATGAAAATAAGTTCTTGGGGTTGCTAAAGTATGTAGGGTTTATAAAAGATGAGAATGTGAAAATACATAGGTTTTTGAGTGGACTTCCACCATTTTATAAAGAGAAGATTCAATATGATGAACCTAGGACTTTGACTAAGACCATTATGAAGGATAAGTACATGTATGAGCAAGGAAATATCATAGAGTCTTTGCAGAAATATTGGAAGGACAAGAAGAAGGAGAAGTCTATCCAAAGAAATAAAAGATTCAAACCTCCTTTCAATACAAATAGCCAAGATAAAAACAATTCATACCAACCTGCTAAGTATGAATCCAAGAGAGAAGACTCCATGGATGATTTTAGGGGATAAATTTCGCTCATGGGCTAATTTTCCATGTTTTTCCCAAAAAACAAGATTCACTATTTTAAAAATGATTTGCCCAAATTATATAAGATAAAATTATTTTACCTTAAAAATTGCCAAAACTTTATAAAAACTATATAAAATCCTTAGAAATTTGAATATTTTTACAAAAATATCGCCAAGCATTTATAGTTGGCATATGAAGGATTAGTAAGATTTTCCAAGGTTTCTACATTTAAAAATAAATTTCCATCCTTAAAATCATCCCTGGAAGACTCATGGGAAAGAGGGGAGGACCACTAATCCAATGTTGGGGATGCAAAGAAGATCACTTGTACAAGGATTTCCCTCACAGAAAAGACAAAATGAAGACCATGCACAACATCCAAGAGGCTGCAATAGTAGAGTACATGGGAAGAATGCATGTAGCCTTAGATGATCGATGGGAAGAGTACCAATCCAATATGATTGAGGCAGAAGGTAAGATAATTAATCAACTTGTTTCTATTTTAATTGATTCAAGAGAAAGTCATTGTTACATTGATCCTAAAATAGTGGATAGATTACATTTGGATAAAAGTAAGGCTTAAAAATCAAGTTTGGTTCATCTAGCCACTAGAACCAAAAGAATAATCCATGATTTGGTCATAGGTTGTTCCATAAGTCTTAATGGTGTGAATATTGATGCTAATCTAAATATATACCATTGGGATATTACGATATTCTAATTGGAATGGATTGGTTGGACAAGCATCATGTTGTCCTAGATTGTTATAAAAAGACATTTACATGTCTTGATGAAGAAGGAAAACATAGCACTATGGAAGGAGTTCCAATACCCATATATATAAGGGATATTTCATCCTTACATTTTAAGAGATGCTTTAGAAAAATATGTCAATTGTATGCAACCCACATGGAAGAGAAAAAAAAGACAAAGGGGCCAAGCCTTGAATAATTCGCGGTACTACAAGAATTTGAATATGTATTCCAAGAAATACCAGGGTTGCCACCAAAGAGGGAGATACATTTCTCTATTTATTTAGTGCCAGGAGCTTCCCTGGTATCAAAAGCACCTTACAAAATGAGTACACCATAATTAAAATAATTACAAATTCAATTGGAAGAATTGTTGAAGAAAGGGTACATACGTCCAAGTGTTTCACCTTGGGGAGCACCAATACTCTTTTTCAAAAAGAAGTATGGAACTTTGAGGTTGTGTATTGACTTTATACAACTGCATAAATCCACAGTAAAGAAAAAATACCCTCTACCCATAATGGATGACCTCTTTGATCAGCTAAGAGGGGAATTTTTTTTTTCAAAGATAGACTTGAGATCAAGGTACCATCAGGTAATAATCAAGGAAGAAAACATCAATAATCCATCCTTTAGAACTAGGTATGGGAATTATGAATTTGTAGTGGTGCCATTTGGGCTATCCAATGCATCAAATGTCTTTATTTTCTTAATGAATGGCATATTCATAAATTATTTGTATAAGTTTTTCATAGTATTCTTGGATGACATACTTGTCTATTCTAATTCAAAGGAAGAGCATGAAAATCACCTAATATTTGTATTACAAGTGTTGAGGGAACATCAGTTGTATGTCGAGCTTAGTAAGAGTTATTTTTATGAAGAACATATGCATTACTCAGGACACATTATTTTAGGACACGATATAATAGTGAATCCAAAGAATATTGAAGCTATTAGAGGATGGCTAACACCCAAGAATTTTTTAGAAGTTATATCCTTTATGGGATTAGTTCGTTACTACAAAAAATTTAAAGAAGGGTTCTATAAGATTTCTCATCCAATCACTTCTATGCAAAATAAGAGAATTAAATTTGAACGGACACTTGAGTGTGAACAAAACTTTAATTTTTTGAAAGAATTACTTACTAGTGTACCTCTTTTAAATATTGTTGACCTAGATGAAATTTTTGTGGTATGTATAGATGCATGCAAAGAGGGACTTGTTGGAGTCCTCACTCAAAATGGACATGTCATTGGTTATGAGTCCATAAAGATTAAAGAACATGAGAGGAACTATGCCACACATGAATTGGAACTTGCTTCCATTGTTCACGCTTTGAATATGTGGAGGCATTATCTCATGGGGAAGAGATTTGTATTAAAAAAAGACTATAGTGGTCTGGAATATCTTTTTGAACAACCAAATTTAAATGCCAGTAAAACGAGATGGCTGAAAATTTTAAGTGAATACGATTTTGACATCAAACATATCAAAGGAAAATAAAATAAAAGTTTTGATGCACTTAGTAGAAGAGTACACTTAATGCATGCTATAGTTGTTAGTATGTATCAATCAGATTTAAAGAGAATAATTTTAGATGTTGCTACATATCAACATTACCTACAGGCAAAGGAAATTTCACAACAAGAAAAAGTACAACAAAAAATTAAAGAATATGAGATGAAGGAAGATGGGTTACTTATGCATAATTTTTTTTTTTATGTTCCTAGTTCCGAATAACTTAGGAATTTGGTATTAAAAGAAATCTACAATGTTTCATATGATGGACATCCTGGTTACCAGAAAACAATTGCAGTAGTAAGAAGCCAATTCTTTTGTCTAGGAAAGAAAAAAGATGTTGTTGATTACATTGCGAGATGTATGGAATGTCAGAGAGTTAAGGCTAAGTGTATGCACCCATCGGGTTTGCTACAACACATACCAATTCTAGAGAAGCAATGGGAAGTGGTAACCATTGATTTTATAACTAAATTTCATAGAACCACAAGACAACATGATTCAATCCTAGTAATACTAGTTGATAAATTGACAAAGGCTTCTCATTTTGTTCGTGTCAAAATGACTCATACAAAAACTAATATTGTAGAAATTTACATGAGGGAGATTTCTAGGTTGCATTGGATACCTAAGACAACAGTTACAAACAGAGATACAAAGTTTAGTTCAAATTTATGAAGGGGATTGTTTAAAAGTTTTGGTACAAATATGAACTTTAGCATAACATTACATCCACGGTTAGATGGGCAGACAAAGAGAGTCAACCAAGTAATTGAAGACATCTTGATAATCTATGTCATGGATAATTCATCTAAGTGGGAAGATTACTTTCACTTGGTTGAGTTTGCCTATAGTAATGGGTATCAACCTTCATTGAAAATGATCTCGTTTGAACCTTTGTATGGTAGGAAATAAAATAATCCAGTGAGTTGGAACAACCCAGCAGATAGAGTGGTACTTGGCCCAGAATTTCTCAAGGATATGGAAGACGAGATGGTTAGAATTAAGAAAAATTTAAAGGTAGCTCAGGATAGACAAAAAATTTATGCACATGAGAACATGAAAACCAAAGAATTTAAAGTGCGGGAGCATGTTCTTTTAAAAGTGAAGCCCAAGAAGATCGCTTTAAAGTTGGGTAGTTGTACAAAGCTAGTAGTTAGATTCTGTGGTCCATTTGAGATATTGGACATAATAGCGCCAATTGCATATATGCTTGCAATGTCTGCTTCCATGAGTGTGAATAAAGTATTTCATGTCTCTTTTATAAAAATATATATATGTGATCCTAACCATGCTATTGATTCACATCTGATTCAAGTAGAGATAGAGGGAGACTTTCAGGTCCAACCCATGCAAATATTGGACACAAAAGTCAAAATTATATGGAATCACGTTATAGAGATGAGTAAAATTCCAGTGGACCTACTACGGTCCTGAATATTCTACTTGGGAGCATGAAGATGCCATGCAGGAAGATTACCCACAACTTTTTGAATAAATTTTGAAGTTTTGATTTATTTTTTGTATATGCATTGAGGACAGTTCCAAAATAAGGGGGAGGGGAATGTAATACCCCAGTTTTGAGCCCTGTAATAAATAATGTATTTTGTTAAATTATGAAAGGGAAAAGTTCCAAAACAATTAAACGAGGCCAATGTGCCTAGGAAATGTAATATTTTGATCATTACTAATAATAAATACATCATTGGATACTAGATAGACAAGGAAAAGAGTTACAGGGGGATTTGATTCCATAAGAAAGGGAGCTTGAGGGGTTAAGTATTATTTTATATTTTATTTACCCATAATTGTTTTAATGGAGAGGAGTGGCTACATGAGCTTCTTTGGGAAGGCCATGTGGTTCTTGATTTGCAAGTAAATATATAAACCCATCTTCTGGGATGTTTGGGTTTTTTTTTTCATCTTCTTCTTCATTCACTCACTCACTTACTCATGGGTTTTTTTTTTCATCTTCTCTTCATTCATTCTTTCACCCACTCGTCATTCTTCATTCATGTTTTTTCTTGAGAAAGAAAAAAAAATTGTTGGAGAGGAGCCATGGTTTGTTTGGATGTAAGGAATGATGGTGTATTCTAGCCAGGAATTATTTTTTGCATGCATGATATGCATTGGCATGAATTAAGTCTTTCCCACAGTTGAAAATCCTGAGATTCCTAGCATGTATATTATTGACGAGATACACTATAGCCCTTGAAGGAGGTGGACAACCTGAGGGAATGCACGACAGAGAAGGGGTTCCATTCTTTTGGGTTGTGCAGGCTGAGTAGAAGAGAGTTGGTGTACTTTGGATTATTTTGTGTGTTGAGAATCCTGTGAGATATTGAGTGATGACTAGTTTGGGAAGTTGAGAGACACTCTGGAGCCTTCCTTTTGGCTTGATATCCCTGGCTCGGGGTCACATTACTGTTGAGACTTGGAGCAACAAAGTCTACGGTTGGGTGGAACTTCCTTGGTTTGTTGCTAGTTGGTGATTTGTTTCATTAGAGATAAGTGCTCTCTCTCATCATTTTATTTAATTGTGTATTTATTTCGCTATGTATTTATTTATCTATGAAATTCATATCTATAATATGGATGTTTTTTGGTTATTGTTGTGCATGACATATCTCTCATTTATTTATGTTGTAGCATGAATATTGAACTCTTCATGTGAATATTTCATGCCTCTTACTTAATTAGAAATTTATTAGAATCTAAATTAAGTTCATAAGAAATATTGAAGTAGTGTATCCTGACCTGGGGTTGGATGGGTATGTTACAAAGGAGATCGGTTCAAGAAAGAATGAAACAAGAAAGGTACACTCCACTTGATTTTGATTCAAATTTTTCTTTGTCTATTACTAATGATGATCCTAGAACTATCAAGGAGGAAGTGGATTCAAAGGATGGAAAACTCTAGAAAAAGACCATGGTTGAATAAATGGCATCCTTCGATAAGAGTGAGGCTTGGGATCTAGTGGAGTTGTCAAATGGAAAAAATTCCATTGGAAGAAAATGGGTATTTAAAAAGAAGTTGAATGCAGAAGGCAGAGTGGAGAAATACAAAGCTCGATTAGTAGCAAAGAGTTATTCCCAGGTTAAGAGAATTGATTTTGGTGATATTTTTTCTCTTGTTTCCAAGTTAACTTCTATTAGATTTTAGTTATTTGTTTCTTTAGTGTTTGATTTTGAAGTAGAACTTAAGGATGTGAAGACAACATTCCTACATGGGGATATGGAAGAATAAATCTATATGAAAGATCCATAAGAATTTGTTGTGAAGGGAAAGAAGGAGTTGGTATGCAAGCTAAAAAATTCCATGTATGGTTTAAAACAATCACCAATGATGTGGTATAAAAAAATTAATACTTATATGTTGGGACTTGGATTCACAAGAATCAAAGAGGATCACTATTTGTATTTTAAATTAATTGGTTATCATTTGATTTATTCAGTATTGTATGTGGATGACATGTTGTTGATAGGAAACAATAAGGAGATTATCCAGGATGTGAAAACTTAGTTGTCCTCTTAATTTGACATGAAGGATCTTGGTGCTGCAAATTTCATTTTGGGCATGGAAATTAAAAGAGATAGGGAAAAGAGGAAACTATGGCTAAATCAAAGAAAATATGTCGAGACAATATTGCAGAGGTTTAATATGTAGGAATGTAAACCGATCAACGTCCCTATTCTTGTTGGTGTAAAGTTATTTGTAGATCAGTATCCTAGGACACAGGAAGAGGAGGAGGACATGTCTCGTGTTCCATATGCAAGTGAAGTTGTCATTTTGATGTATGAAATGGTATGTACTAGACCGTACATTTCACATGCAGTGGGATTTTTGAATAGGTATATGTCAAAATTGGGGAAGGAGCATTGGGAAATAGTAAAGGGGGATTTCATGTATTTGTGTGGCACTTATAGCTATGGATTGTGCTACCAAGGAAGACTGGGATTGGACAGAGTGTTGGAAATACATGGCTTTATGGATGCCAACTGGGGTGGAGATATGGATAGTATTATATCTACAAGAGGGTATGTGTTTAACCTGTTTGGAGGAGCAATAAGTTGGATGAAAAAAATATAGTCTATGGTGGCACTTTCAACCACAAAATTGGAATACATGGAAGCCACTCATGAAAGAAGGAAGCAATATGGTTACAAAGATTGCATTTAGGTATTGGGTTGGTACAACCATATTTAAGGATAGATTGTGGCAGTCAGAGTGTAATGTTTCTGGCAAAGAACTCAACTTATCATTCAAAGAAAAAGCATATTAATGTTCAATATCACTTTGTGAAAGACATGATTGAAGAAAAGAAAGTGTTTTTGGTGAAGGTGGACACTTTGAAGAATGTTGCAGATTCATTAAAAAAATATATGATCCCTAAGAAGTTATCTTGGTGTATAGGATCTATGGGCATTGTTTGATCCATATTATTTTTGGAATGAAATGAAAGAAAATAAATTACAATGAAATACTCATGAAAAATTCTAGAAATAGAGAAATACAACAATACTTGATTTCTATTAATGAAAGAATTGTAAAGAGACTGTAAAAATACAGAGTGCAAGACTCACTAGAATGGTGACAACTTTATCTCTAAGAAGATATGTGACGAATACACTTATTTACAAGAAGATGATTACAATGAGTCTCTGAAGGCCTGTTTATGATAAATAGGAATGCCAAAGCCCTAGACATCCAAAAACCTAACCCTAGGAGATGAAACACCAAAATTCATGTGGGCCCATTTGGGTAAATTAGTACATTAACTTCTCAGGGTCGTAACGTTTGCATACGATCTCTGTTTTAGGCACGTGATAGCCCATTGGAAAGGTATTTTCAAGAACTATGCAGTAGAACATAAAACTCTGACTCGGTCTATATTTTGACTATGGAGAGCCAAGAAAAGACTGTTTAGGGCCCCAAAATGGCCCTAGAAGTACAACAAGATGTGATGACATGAAAACATGCAAAATAAGCTAGCTGGATTAGGTGGGAGGCCACTAGTATCCAAATAGAAGATATGTAGGGATTCTGACATCCCTGAAAGTGTAGAACCCACAATTACAAATAAGTAAAGAAGAACGTACTACACTAAAAAATAACAAGAGAAGATATTTGAAACAAGTGGGTGGCCACCAATATCCACCTGGATCAATCCTCCCCCCTTAGGAAGAAATGGTATCCATTGCATTGAGTTCCCATGGAAGAGAGGAAATCATTTTCTAAATCTATTACACCAACTTGTTGTTTCTGGGTTGGATGGGGAATTGTGTAGGAACCATTTTAGGTGAAGAAATAATATCTTTTGTCTATTCGACAATCTATTTTTGCTAGATAGAAGGTGTTGAGGCTGTAGTAGTTGTAGTGGTATTATGTGCATCCTTTGAACATACTGTGAAGAGGATGAATTTTGCAGTATGAGATATTACCTTGCGATGTTTTCTTTGTGGAGAAGTAGTCAAAACTACCTCTGGTATCCTGTAGAGATGACCTCCTAGAGAAATAATGACACTACGGGGTATATAATCATAGACAAAATGACGTTTCCACATATATGGTTGGTCCAAAGAAACATCACAAACATCAAGAGGGGAAATATCACACACTACCTCATCCTTGAAGGGATGGATTTAATAGTACATGTGACACTGTTGGCTAACGCAAAGATTGTGTCCCTGGTGAAGCCACCTGATGTTGTATGGATGTGGGTGTGGTGTTTTAGAAAACCTCAATTGTTTGACAACCTTAGCTGAGATGAGGTTCTTATGGATTCCATTATCAACAATGAAATGCAATGGGATCCCCTTCACCCACATATGTTAATGGAAGAGGCGTGCCCCCCTCTTCAGGATCTACTAGCTCTTCTAGCTGAATTGTTATAGTCATGACAGTAGCAGTGGGGTTTGCATTGATGATATGACTATTTTCAATATTTTATGGATCAGATTTTGAATCAAGATTTGGCTCCATATCTGTGACCTCGACCACCAATGAATTTTTCGAGTGACATTCATCAGTGTTGTTCCAGGGGATTTTGTGGAATTCACACCACTTCCCAGTGTCATTCTTCATCTTTACTTTACCCTTTTTTTCATATGTCTTGGACTAGTTATCTAGAGGATGTTGGTTAGAGCCTTATTTACTGTGCTTTGTTTGTTTCATACTTACAGACCCAAATTCCCATTTGTTCTGGTGCCTAAATTTCTATTCTATTTTGACAACATATCGATAGGCAGCTCTGAATGATGAAATATTTAGGAAATGCATTTTGGTTTGGATGTACCTATGCAGAGCCACAGGGTATTTCAGAACCAGATGTTGCTCAGAGTCTTTGATACCCATATTGGTGCGCAAGTTATGGAAAGTATTTATGAACTCCAAAACTGTTTGTCTCTTTTCTTTCCGCAGTGTGGTCCATATCATGTACTAGTCTTCATCATTATCAAGAAGATAGTATTGTTCTTTGACCTCATCCACAAAAAAAATCCAAGTGGGATTGGCCCCATATATTCCAGATTCCTCTATGGAACTTATCTCCTAGAAAGTTGCCTACCAATGTTTGACATGGAGGAGAGCCTTGAGGAGTGCGAAGATGATCTTTTCCCTGTCAGAAAAAATTTGAACAGAGAAATAACCTTCTTATAGATTTAACCATTTTTCTAGGGCATCTGCATGTATCTGACCTTCAAATATGGGAATATCAAAATTAGCTTGTACCTTGAAGGGAGAGGTTCCTCCAAAATGTCTACTTGATGAATATGCATCTTTTTCTATCGATAGGCATTGAAGGAAGTGTGCAAAATTCTCCATCATTGCGTCCCTCTGTCACACGAGAGCTTGCTCAAGAAACAAGTTAATATAATCTTCTGCTCTACCATTTTTATTTTCTTCTGCGATCGTGTTGGCGGGCGAAATCGACTGTCCGTCAACTGAGAGAGTGGAACCGGTCCGGGGTTGTCTAATAACCCAAGTTGTTTGGGATGAACCACCCTGACGGGTTTAGCGGCTCCGTTAGCCGATCTAAGGTCCTAAGAAAACAAAAAAAAAGAAAAATAATCTACAATAACTAATCTAACTAAAAATAAATAAAACAAACTAATAAACTAATCTAATTAAAACTAACTATTAAACAAACTGACTAATCTAACTATTCTATATATACAATCTACTAACTAATACTATACTAACTCTAACTAATTAACTATCTAACTACTAACGAAAATATAACTTATTCACAAAATGTACAATATCTACAATTTACAGATTTGAATAAAACCTGAAAAAACTCATTTATATTTTTCCCTAAGACAGAGAAAGATATTTTTTTTGTTGATTTTATAATTTTATGAACCAGAAGTAAAAAAAAAACTAACTAAACTAAACAACTAATATACTAATTCTAACTACACATCTAACTAAACGTATATCTAACTAAACTACTTAAATTATACTAAACAAACTAACAAAAATAAATCATAAACTGACCTGGAGAAACGCTCCAGATTTGTCCTATGTATGATGATTGTCTTAGCTGATCGGAGGGAGGAAACCTGCACCGAATTATCCAGGAGATTCTCGTAAACGATAGCTGCAATGCTCTTCAATATAATTACAAGACAAACAAGACATAAAATTTACAACAATGTTATGATTTATAAATCTTCACAGTTAGATAAACCCGTATGCAAAGACTTATACGAAATGATTCAACTAACGAAGAAGAGAAATATGTCATTCATTAATTGAAACAAAATAATTGTTGTACTTTTAAGTATTGAAAGAAATCAAATATGGATGAGACATTAATTAATTCATATCATTCTACAGTAAACTATGATAGCTAAAGTAGTCTATAATCTGTTGCAAAGCGACATGCATAAAATTGAAACAAAAGATTGATATTATGAAAGCAAAAGATGTAGCAATAACATCAACTCCTATCCTAGTTTGTATTAGAAATCCATAGCCTGGTTCTCCCACAAGTGAGGATGATCCTTATTACAAAAATAATAAGTATTTAAAGAGCTTCCACGGGGTAAAACATCCCTGTGGAAGTTATCAAAGTTGTTTATAGAAAATATGGGAAGATATCCCAAGTCTGACTAAACTAGGAACCTAACATAAAACTAAAACACACAAATATCTCTTAAACTATCTAGCATGTCCCATGCAATTTGAATTTACCTGAAACAGGGAAAAAATGGACAAGTTAGAAGGATATTTTATTAATAAAATGACAAAAGATTTAATTCTATAGACTAGCTATAGAATCTTGCGATTCTGTAGCTGGTCTAAATAAGACACAGAATCAACATTAAAATAAATTCAAAATCTTTAAAAGAATTAAATTCAACTAACATCCAATAGCTATTTGAAAATGAATCATTGAACTTGAAATTGTTATACCATTCAAAATCAAAGAGGATCAATATCAATCAAATGACTACAGAGAAGCATATACTATGTTTCGTTTGTTGCCAAAATTTGGGTGAACAGAATCATAATCAAACAATTTTGAAATCGTTTCATATCTAATTGAAACCGATATAATCAAACAAATCGTAGGCAATTGTTATGCTGCCTTATCAACACGAGATACGATCGAATCCAAACAAGATCATTTTCAAATCGTTACAACTGTAATGGCATAGCAAACGATTCATGCCACGAGTGGATCAACTCAAACTGGCGCGTAAATCAACTCAAATGAAATCATAATAGGATCAATTAGCTGGTAACAGAATTCATAAGAATTATTCGATCATTTGTTCTTGCAAAATGGGGCAGACACAATCATTCACGAAATCTTTTCTTGAGTGCATTTGGAAACAACTATTACCCGAATTTCCTCATACGCATTTAACAGAATGACGTAAGTCGAATTGAGTTAACAAACTCGTTTGAGAATTAAAATTAATAGAACTGTAATCAAATCTTTTTTTTTATATGAATACAATTCATAAAATCGATCAAACTAACTGAAGATACAGTGATCCAATCAAGCGAATCAAACAACCGAGGTTTAACATAGTCATCGTGGATCAAACCATTCCATGATTCGGGCGTGAATATCATTTGCACAGACTTAAATGAGAGTAATGTTTCCATAAAAACAGAGTCGTTCTTTCCTCATTGAAATCGAACAGAGTTGTATTCTCGATTTAGAAAATTATATGACACACCATATTAAAAGATCGTAACAACCAAACTCATGAAATCGTTCAACAATCACAGCATACTAACCATAACGAAATCAAATCATGATGATCGTATTCTAACTCTAGCATGAAAACTTCTTGTTCTGAGTAGATACCAAACAAATCCAATTGAAAACAAACCATGAATTTCATCAACTCAATCAAATAGATGATCAAATCAAATCCAATCGAAAACCACAAATCCGATAAAAAAAATTCAGTGACTAAACTGGGAATGATCGAATCATGTATCCAAAATGAAATTTCATTTATTTATAGCAAAGCGAAAAATATACAGGATGAACACATTATGACAGAGTCATTTCGAAACATAGACAGAGCTATTCGAAAACCAAATTCGAATCATTATATAGATCCGAGAAATCACAAAACGAAAATGACATCCAAAAACCATACCTGTATGATGAGAAGACGGCTTGATCATGACAATTTGGAGTTGATAACGGCTGTAGCCGATTCAACATTCTTGAAAACGATGGATCCAATTGTCTTCTGCTTCCTATCAGTTGCTTGAAGTTTTTCTCTTTGGCTGGTCAACACTGCAACTTGATTTTCCAGCGATTGGATTTTCGATTGAAGCAGAGGAACATCTATATAATATCGTTCCAACCACAAATCACATTAGTCACAGGACGGTTGTGTGGGCTTCGAAGGTGTGGGTGAGGGTTTTATTATATTTTTGAGGGTTTCATTGGGTAGTTTGATCCCAAGGTAGCTAGGATTATTCTTTAAGCAAGGGGGAAGATTCGACACGAAATCATAAGGTGGCTCAGAGCATAAACCCTGTGAGTAAGGGTACTCACTGGCTAGGAAACATTCTATGTCAGAGTCTAAATCCTCACTAAGGACAATGGGCTTCTACTCAATATTATTTTTAGGCTTATTCCTAGCCATTCTCGAAATGAGCCGAGCGTTCTTTTTACCCTTGACATCAGTAGTAGGGTTTTCTCTGGCCTTTTTGCTCACACGCTTTTTTATAGCCTCGGCCTTATCAGTTACAATGTCTGGTAAGTCGATATCAGGGTCAACCAAAGGTTTAGGAGGAGGGAGTAGGACATGGAACGACACGGGTGGCTCGATCTTGGTTTCATTCACCACAGGCTTGTCAATTTGGACAGGGTTTGTATCATCAAAACCATTTCGAGCGATGAAATCTCGCTAGCTATCACTATGGAGACTTAAGTGATAAACAATAATAAGTTTAATTAGTCCATGGTGGAACAGGCTACTTTCCTCCTTCTCCCTTTTAAACCTTTTCAACATTTTATATAGGCTACACTGGAAGTAAAAGGGAATATTCAACGGGTATCCCATAAAATTCATTAACAAACGCAGTTGGTAGAGAAAAACGAGTCCATATCGATCCTCACAGGTCATGAATTGTTTAAGTATCATGAAAAGGTCATGCCATCGTGGTTTAAGGATGGATATGGGCATACCTCTGTCACAAGATGTGACCTTTCATGAGATGAACAGAAGTGGCCAAGGCACCTCTTCCACTTTCAAATTTTTTAACCAACGTTGGCCCGTGGCAGGTAACCCTGTAGCAGAACTGATAAACTCCTCATTGATTTCCAATTGAATATTGCCCACCTTGGATCTACATCCATCAAAAGTCAGGGCGAACTGGTGTGCCACAACTAGATTAAAACCCTCAAACCTTTGCACGAAGGTGAGCCAACTGTTATCCTCCAAGTCCTTCCAGGCATTGTCGAACAGTAGCAAGGCTTGGCTACCGTTTGGCTCGATTCACACCACTGGTGCCATGGAGCCAAGCACATGGTGAACAAGCCAGGGTTTGGGTCATAGCATACACAGGAGTAGAGTGCGCGAAGGGTTACTCGGGCTAACAGAGGTGAAGTAGGGATAAGGGGTAGACATTAATGGCAGCGTGCGAAGGTGGTGGAGCTTATTTCTGCCATGCATAATAGTTATTACCAATGGTACCACCACCGACTCTCATAAATGTTCAACCCACTATAGTATAGTTCAAAAATCATGTCATTTTCCCAAGCAATGAAATCAATGGTAAGTGTATAGACCAACGCGCGCAATGGAACATTATGCCATAGTTTTAAATCCAACTTACAAATCGAAACCAATACCAATGTTTTGACTATGTGACATGTGATGTATCAATTCATTTTGAAACTAGGTGTTATGTCAAATGAAATATATCAAGGTTTAACCATAATACCTATATATCTTATAAAACCAATGGTCAAAGTAATTTGATCAAATAACATATAAATCCAAATGACAATGCATTACAAACTCAATGAAACCAAATTACACAATCAAATGAAGCATGAGTATCAATCAAAGGATCTTGCCAACTGTATAATGATAAATAAAAGGTAAGCACAATAGGCATATCGACAAAATGGATAACGACAGTTCAGATAATGATTTTAATGCGACTTCAAAAGATGAAGTTTTCACGCTTACAGTTGTGAAAACAAAGTGAAGGTAAAGGTGCAAATGTCGCAGAAAATAAAAATGTCGTCTATTTGAAAATTGCGACGAAAAAATGATGTTTGCAAAACATTGGTGTAGGCAACTTATAAGACCATGGAAAAATGTGAATTGGCTTCCAACAATGGAAACACACTGGTAGAAGCATTTATCTCTTTCAAAAAGGAACAAATTCAGATTAGGACAACAAAGAAAATTTCAACTCAAAAATAACAACCAGAAAATTGTAAAAACATCATCATTAACCATCTATTCCAGTAGTGTTTTAAAAGATGAAAATTGATAACAATCTTAAGACCAGTGAATCACGATATTAAAGATAAAATATCTAATATTGTTGGCATAACCACTGCTTCCATCAGGCATCCATAGCCTTGACAGGGTTGTCATTTAACCCACTCTGATATTTGTATTCTTCCAAGAACTTCTAGATCAGAATTAAGGACATTAAAGAGGTTTCTTATTTACAAATTTTCATATACCCGACATTGCTTCACTGCCAGCGGGCCTGTTTAGTACCCCGAAGAATTTGCTTTGGCGTCATGCATACATTTACCCGCTGCCAGCAGACCTATTCAGTATCCCGACAGGTTTACAAGCACTTCCCACATCTCTTCTTAATAATTTATCTTGTTTTGTTTTTTTCATAGATATATAGTTGAGTGGGGTGACATTGAAAATCATGATATTTTAACATATTTTTTCAGACCTCATCATAATTTTTTAGAACTGCTCTTTATTTAGATCCAGAGATATTTTATTTACAAAAACAACTTCCTATGACAGGGAGACATCTTCTGAGTCATTCCCTTAAGGAAAAGGGACAGCGTAAAAAGATAATAGATGATCATGACAAGCTGTACTCAGAGATCGAAATCAGTCAAATTCTTTCAAACAACAGATTTTTCCAACACAGATATAAACTTCAACAATATACCACTGATGTTTGTACAAATTTCTCAGAAGTTATTTCAGCAAAGGAATTTTCTATCGTCTTTGTCTGAAAATCTCAGTGTACAGGTATGTGTATTTTCCAAAAACACAAGCTGATAAATTAAAAGAAAATGAAAAATAGAAAGCAAACGAAAAAACAAACAAAAGAAAAATATGTACATAATATACAAGGGTTGTTATCAAGCAAAGTATCTTTTTAGGGCTTGGCCATTCACCGGATAGGTGTCAAGATGCCCTTCAAGATTCTGCAATCGAAAAGAACTGGGACCCAACTTTTCAGCAATTAAAAATGGTCCAAGCCATATGTTTTGAAATTTAGTGTGTTCTCCCTCTCCCTCATGCGGTTTGTCCCATTTCAGTACGAGGTAACCTACTTCAAAATTCCTATCAGGAGTAGAGTTAGAATCAAACCAGCTTTTAACCAAAATTTTATGCTGATCGAACTTACGTTTAGCTTGGGTTCTTACCTCTTCTAGCTTCATCAAAGCGTTAATTCAGTTTTCTAAAGGGGGGCAATTTTTTTCTTAGATTTTCTGCGATAGCTGAAGTGAAGGAAGAAGAATGTGAGGTGGCAGAATTGCTTCTCTTCCATAAATGAGAAAAAAGGGGGAGTTACCTACAGCCTCTTTTGGTGTTACCCTATCATCCCATAACGCGTTTAGCAGTGCATTGTGCCAATTTTTGTGATTTTCAACCACGGTTCTCTTGATGATTTTAATCAAGTTTTTGTTTGTTGATTCTGCCAATCCATTGCCCTGAGGGTAATATCTAGTAGAATACTTCATCTTAATTCATTTTTCCAAAGAGAACTTGCTCATCTCAAGAGAGGAAAAGTAAGAATCATTATTGAATACTAAACAATCAGGGATACCAAAACGAGTGATAATATTCGAGTTTAGAAAGGCAATTACCTGAATGGTGTTGACAGTTCTTAACGCAGTAGCTTCAGACCATCTGGTAAAGTAATATGTGGCTGTCACAATAAACTTGTGTTGTTGCGAGGACGGGGGGTTTATTGGACCTATGATATCAAGGCCCCATTGCTGAAAAGGAGAATCTACTGAAACAGGCTGCAAAGGAAAGGCTGGCTTTTGTAACCACCCTAATTCTTTCTGACAAATGATACATTTATGACACAAGGCATGGGCATTTCTAAAAAGAATGGGCCAGTAATAACCGACTCTTAAAACCTTATGGGCAGTGGTGTCACCACCAAAATGACCACCAGCTTCTCCTGCATGCAACTCGAGCAAGACTTTTTCTGCTTCGTCTTTTTCAAGACATCGCATCAGTATGCTGTCAAAACTTTGACGAAACAGAATACCATTAACCAGATGAAAGGAGGCAGACTTTAATCTCAACGCTCTTCTTTTAGCGATATCCAGGTGACGGGGGGCTAACCCATGTTCAATATAGAATCTTATATCGTCATACCAAGGACTGACAGAGTTTTGTATGCAACATATTATACTTTGATCGCATTGTCCTAGGTTTGACGTATCGCTTTCTTCTTGTTGTACTGCTGTTGAATCAGAAATTAACTTGCATAACCCTTGGCCTCTCATTATCTGAGTTGGGGTGATTTCTAAGTCATACTCCTGCAAGGAGGTGACCCAGTTAGCTCTCTTTTCTCCTAGTTGCTTCTGAACTAACAAGTTCCTGATGGTTGGGTAGGGGACAATGACTTTCGTCCTTGACTTCAAAAGATAGGACCAGAAGTGCTTAACTTCTTTGAAAATAGCATAGGCTTGCCGATCTACCGTTGGGTAATTAAGTTCAACACCTTTGAAAGAGGAGCTCATAAAGGCAATGGGTACTTCATTTTTCTCGGCATTCTTTTGGGTTAGGACGACAGCATAGGAATGGTCAGAAGAAAAAGTGTAGAGTGTAAAATCTTGAGAAAAATCGAGGCTCATGAGAGACGAAGCATCTATTATGGTCTTGTTTATTACATTAAAAGCTTGGTTTTCTAGGGGTCCCCAGTGATATTGGGTTTCTTTCTTAATCAAGTTCTGCAAGGGTCTGACCATTTCAGAGAAGCTGGGGACAAATCTCCTCACGAAGTTAATCTGGCCTAAGAAAGACTGCATAGATTTTTTGGATGTAGGAGGGGGAAGTTTTGCGATGACTTGATTTCTTTTGGGGTCAATAATCATCCCTTCACTAGACACAATGAATCCCAAGAGTTTACCCTATTCTACTGCAAAGATGGATTTTTTAGGATTCAAGGAGATGTTGTATTTACGCCATCGCAGTAGGACGGTTTGTAAGTGAGCTAGATGATCGTTTTTGTTTTTAGAAAATACAGTCACATCATCTAAGTAAAATACAATGGACTAATTGATTAGGCCTCGGAAAGAAATGTCCATTTCTCTCTGAAAGGTGCCTCCAGCATTAATCAATCCAAAAGGCATTTTGCGATAAGCATAAGTGCCCCACGGGGTGTGGAATGTAGTTTTTAGTTGGTCTGGTGGAGACATCAGGACTTGGTTGTACCCCGAGAAACCATCCAGTAAAGATAGACTCTCGAAACTAGATACCTATTGAAGGATCTATTCCATGGGCGGGACAAGATAATTGTCTTTAGTAGACCCTCTATTAAGGTTTCAGAAATCGATGCAGAGTCGAATTTCCCCACTTTTCTTCTGGACTGGGACAAGGTTAGAAACCTACTGAGTGTGTCTAACAGGAAAAATTATCTTAGCATTTAGGAGCTTATTCAATTCTTTTTGAACAGTCGGTTCTAGATTGGGGTGCATTTTCCTTAGTTTTTGTTGAAAGGGTAAGGTTTGGGGCTTCATAGGAATGACATGCTGTATGATATTAGGGTCAAAATTTTTAAGGTCATCATACGTCCATGCAAAGACATATTTAAATTGTTTGAACAATTTAATAAATGCAACTTTTTCTTGTTGAGAACATCCCAACCCTAAATTAATGCACTGAGGATTTTCATTAGTTCCTAAGTTCACTTTTCCATAAGATAACGAGGAACTATTGGTTTTACAGTTGACCGTCTTTTTAACTTTATCTTGAAGATCATAAAACTTCTCTAATATGACTACAGATTTAGGGATCGAGTTTACCATATCCGATGAAGATTCAGGAGTTCTCAGATGTGATATTACCGTGAAATCACGCAAATTGTCATCGTACGTGTGTTCATCTATCACTACACCTTGAAAAGTTTCTTCCATGTGCAGAAAGTTAATAATATGCTGATCGTCGTCAAATACTCTCCAGTTCGTGATGTTGTTGGGGACGGATGGCTGAAATAGAAGCTCAACGGAGAATGTGTCTAGGGATAAGCCTTCTGCAGGAAGAAGTTTAGAAGCTACATTAGCTAATAAATCTTCTTCAGAGTTATTCAATCTAGGGATAGAATTTATATTGAAAGTGGAAAATTTATTCATTAAATTCCATACCTCAGACTGGTAGCTTTTGAGATGCAGAGACAGACAATGGATAGAGTTTCTTACCTGTCTAACCACTATTTCAGAGTTCCCAAAGACGGTTAAATTTTGAATGTTCATATCCAAAGCTTTTCTGAGACCTTGCAGTAAAGCCTCATATTCTGCAGTATTATTAGTACATTCAAATTCCAACCTACATGCCATCAATGTTTTGTTACTTGTCGGATTGATAATAACGCAGCCTGCTCCAGCTCCTTCTTTGGACTTTGACCCGTTGAAATACAGAGACCAAATTTGATTTCCATCGGGTGCATGAGATCGTTGCGTAGAGGCTATTTGCTGTATATATGCTAAAATCTCAGACTGTTGTTCTGGATTAGTGATAGGTGAAACCTTGGCCATGAAATTACCGAAGAAGATTTCCATCCCTTGTACTTCGGGTGAATCAACAGAAGGCGTAAATGGTTCGTTGGGATCGTTCAAATATGTGACTGTGAACTTAAGGTAGCGCTCACGATTTACTTTGATTTTATTAGGCTTGTCGTTGTCTGGAAGCCATAGGTGAGACCAATCTGTCGTGAAATAACCATGTAGCTACTCTGACCAATCCCTGCTTAAAAACAGACCATACACTTCTGGAATATCCACAACAATTATATGAATAACTTGATGAACCTTGGGGTTAGATGATAATCTAATAAGCACATTCTTTAGTTCGCCTATAACTTTGACATTTGTCCGATCAAGTTGTATGACTTTTAAAGTCGAGGGTTCAACTTCAGCGTTAATCTTTCGACAAACAGACCAAGGAATCACATTGGATGATGCTCCTGAGTCTACCATACAATTGTGCACGTTTCTATTAAATATCTCTAAAGTTAACAAAAACATAGGTACATTTTTGCGAGTACTAAGAGTAGTAGCTTGTGGCTTTTTACTTGCAGTTTCTAAAGCTACTTTATATACATTATTTACATTATTTATAGTACTTACAGGAAGGCTTCCTTTATCTTGAGGATTAGGATTGTTTTTAGTGGAAGTCTTCTGGGGAACTTTGTTTTGCATAACCTTGTTACCATTAGAATTACCATTTTCTGAGATATTTTGTAACATGTTTTGAAGCAGAAATAGAAATTTCAATAACTCATAAATAGAATTGTTAGCCCTTAACTTTTTAAGATCTTCAACAACATCATAATCTAAGTTGCGGTTCACATTACTCTGTTTAGTCTCAGCTGATTTAGACTTCTTTGGAGGCAAAGTTGTAGTGTTTTCAGAAGAAGGTTTGTTTGTTGTCCTACTCCTGGTATTATAGGGATGTACTGTCTCGAAGTTAGCTTGAAAGATACTATCCGAGAAGTGTCCAAAAAAGTTTGGAGAAGACTCTTCTTCTTGAACTGTCTCTTGTTCAACTACCTCCTCGGGAATCTCAGGAGGCATCAAGTTATCTTGGGCTTCTAGAATTGTTTGAAGGGCGCATTGTAGACTTTCTAGATTCAGGCCTTCAGTGGTTGAATTAGGTCAGTTGGTAGGAAAAGGTTTTCGGAATGGGGGTTTGTAGGGCCCTTTGCTCGAGTAAGCTTCTTCGGTTGACCTTTTTAAGTCTATAACTTGATTTGACAGTTTTTGAACAACTTTAGTTAAGTTTTCTAAATCAGATCTTTCAGGTTGTGTTTTACTTTGAGTGGGTCTGGGGAGGATTTTGATCTTATTTTTGGAAGAAGAACTAGTCTCAGTTTCGTTGCTAGTAGAATCTTTAAGACTAAGTATGTCTTTTTCAATCTGGCTGTCCTCCTCAAAGGCTTATAACAATGTGGCTTTCTTAGATCGTTTAACCCAAATAGCTATACTTTGATGCAAAGATTTAGTGTAGTAAGCTATTATAAGACTCTCAGCAGGCATGGAATCGGTAGGGATTCGGTTTTTAAGTGTTAAGAATCTTTGATTAAAGTATTTAACTTTTTATTTTGGGTTCATTCTTAAGCTAGAAATATCCATGACTAGGACTTCTGGAGGTTTACCATCTCTGAACTTTTCCAAAAAGCATGACTCAAACTTTTCCCAAGACACTATGGTATGGGGTTGCTGGGAAAAGTACCATGTGGATGCGTTACCCTCGAAAGTATACGGGAACAACCTATAGACAATGTCTTCATGTTTGACATTGCGGAGTCTTATGGCCAACATAAACTTTTTAATGTGATCTTCAACGATCTGTTTTGAGTCAGGGTCAAACTTGGGAAGCCATTTCTCTGGATGCTTAGGTAAAGGATGCTAAGCTCCAGGTACAACTACGGCATCCTGGTCAAGCCAAGGTCTAGCAGGGTTGTTCTAATTTTCCATTGGGGTAGTGGGTGTGGAAGGCTGAGAAGGGGAATCACCTTCGTCAGAGGAATCTCCTCCAGAAGAGGAAGGAGATGATGGAGGTGGTGAAGGGGGTATCCCGGATCCTCCTGCAATAGGATTTAAGATTGGATCTGAAGGATTCAAAGTAGGATTAGTGCCTCCTAATTGTTCTCTGATATCAGAAAATTCCAAAGGTTGGCCCCATGAATAGTTTGGTTGCCTCAAACGGGCTAAGGCACTATGTGTTTTTATAAGAGATTGGCGGACAATCTCTTGTATGTCACCACCTGTAGGATTAGGGGTTGCTGGCTCAACTGTGATCTGTGGATTGTCGGTTGAAGTAGTTGTTGTTTGAAGGGGAATATTGTCATTTGAATGGCTTCTAGTCACTATAGGTGAGCGATTAGGGGGTCGAGGAGTCTTGTGACTACCTCATGCCATTAATTAAGTTCAGGCCCTCCTTCTAGCACCATTTGTTGGTGGGCGAAATTGACCGTCCATCAACTGAGAGAGTGGAGCCGGTCCGAGGTTGTCTAATAAACCAAGCCATTTGGGATGAACCACCCTGACGGGTTTAGCGGCTCCGTTAGCTGATCTAAGGTCCTAAGAAAACAAAAAAATAAAACTAATCTACAATAACTAATCTAACTAAAAATAAATGAAACAAACTAATAAACTAATCTAATTAAAACTAACTATTAAACAAACTAACTAATCTAACTATTCTATATATACAATCTACTAACTAATACTATACTAACTCTAACTAATTAACTATCTAACTACTAACGGAAATATAACTTATTCACAAAATGTACAATATCTACAATTTACAGATTTGAATAAAACCTGAAAAAACACATTTATATTTTTCCCTAAGACAGAGAAAGATATTTTTTTTGTTGATTTTATAATTTTATGAACCAGAAGTAAAACAAAAACTAACTAAACTAAACAACTAATATACTAATTCTAACTACACATCTAACTAAACATATATCTAACTAAACTACCTAAATTATACTAAACAAACTAACGAAAATAAATCACAAACTGACCTGGAGAAATGCTCCAGATTTGTCCTGTGCATGATGATTGTCTTAGCTGATCGAAGGGAGGAAACACGCACCGAATTATCCAGAAGCTTCTCGTAAACGATAGTTGCAATGCTCTTCAATATAATTACAGGACAAACAAGACATAAAATTTACAACAATCTTATGATTTATAAATCTTCACAGTTAGATAAAACCGTATGCAAAGACTTATACAAAATGATTCAACTAACGAAGAAGAGAAATCTGTCATTCATTAATTGAAACAAAATAATTGTTGTACTTTTAAGTATTGAAAGAAATCAGATATGGATGAGACATTAATTAATTCATATCATTCTGCAGTAAACTATGATAGCTAAAGTAGTCTATAATCTGCTGCAAAGAGACATGCATAAACTTGAAACAAAAGATTGATATTATGAAAGCGAAAGATGTAGAAATAACATCAACTCCTGTCCCAGTTTGTATTATAAATCCATAGCCTGGTTCTCCCACAAGTGAGGATGATCCTTATTACAAAAATAATAAGTATTTAAAGAGCTTCCACAGGGTAAAACAATCCTGTGGAAGTTATCAAACATGTTTACAGAAAATCTGGGAAGATATCCCAAGTTTGACTAAACTAGGAACCTAACATAAAACTAAAACACACAAATATCTCTTAAATTGTCCAGCATGTCCCATGCAATTCGAATTTACCTGAAACAGGTAAAAAATGGACAAGTTAGAAGGATATTTTATTAATAAAATGATAAAAGATTTAATTCTATAGACTAGCTACAGAATCTTGCAATTCTGTAGCTGGTCTAAATAAGACATAGAATCAACATTAAAATAAATTCAAAATCTTTAAAAGAATTAAATTCAACTAACATCCAATAGATATTTGAAAACGAATCATTGAACTTGAAATTGTTATACCATTCGAAATCAAACAGGATCAAGGTCAATCAAATGAATACAGAGAATCATATACTCTGTTTCGTTTGTTTCCAAAAGTTGGGTGAACAGAATCATAATCAAATAGTTTTGAAATCATTTCATATCCAATTGAAACCGATATAATCAAACAAATCGTAGGCAATTGTTATGTTGCCTTATCAACAGGAGATACGATTGAATCCAAACAAGATCATTTTCAAATCGTTGCAACTGTAATGACATAGCAAACGATTCATGCCATGAGTGGATCAACTCAAATTGGCACGTAAATCAACTCAAATGAAATCATAACAGGATCAATTAGCTGGTAATAGAATTCGTAAGAATTATCCAATCATTTGTTATTGCAAAATGGGACAGACAAAATCATTCACGAAATCTTTTCTTGAGTGCATTTGGAAACAACTATTACCCGAATTTCCTCATACGCATTTAATAGAATGATGTAAGTCGAACTGAGTTAACAAACTCGTTTGAGAATTGAAATTAACAGAACTGTAATCAAATCTTTTTTTTGATACGAATACAATTCATAAAATCGATCAAACTAACTGAAGATACAACGATCCAATCAAGCGAATCAAACAGTCGGGGTTTAACATAGTCGTCGTGGATCAAACCGTTCCATGATTCAGGCGTGAATATCATTTGCACAGACTTAAATGAGAGTATTTCTTCCATAAAAACAAATTCGTTCTTTCCACATTGAAATCGAACAGAGTTGTATTCCCGATTTAGAAAATTATATGTCACACCATATTAAAAGATCATAACAACCAAACTCATGAAATCGTTCAACAATCACAGCATACTAACCATAACAAAATCAATTCATGATGATCGTATTCTAAATCTAGCATGAAAACTTCTTGTTCTGAGTAGATACCAAATAAATCCAATTGAAAACAAACCATGAATTTCGTCAACTCAATCAGACAAATGATCAAATAAAATCCAATCGAAAACCACTCAAATCCGATAAAAATCTATCAGTGCTAAACTGGGAATGATCGAATCATGTATCCAAAATGAAATTTCATTTATTTTTAGCAAAGAGAAAAATATACAGGATGAACACATTATGACAGAGTCATTTCAAAGCATAAACATAGCTATTCAAAAACCAAATTCGAATCATTATATAGATCCGAGAAATCACAAAACGAAAATGGCATCAAAAAATCATACTTGTATGACGAGCAGACGACTTGATCATGACAATTTGGAGTTGATAACGGCTGTAGCTGATGCAACATTCTTGAAAATGATGGATCCAGTTGTCTTCTGCTTCGTATCAGTTGCTTGAAGTTTGTCTCTTTGGCTGGTCAACACTGCAACTTGATTTTCCAGCGATTGGATTTTCGATTGAAGCAGAGGAACATCTATATAATATCGTTCCAACCACAAATCAAATTGGTCACAGGACGGTTGTGTGGGCTTCGAAAGTGCGAGTGAGGGTTTGATTATATTGTCGAGGGTTTCATTGGGTAGTTTGATCCTAGGGTAGCTAGGATTATTCTTTAAGCAAGGGGGAAGATTCGACACGAAATCATAAGGTGGCTCGGAGCACAAACCCTGTGAGTAAGGGTACTGACTGGCTAGGAAATGTTCTATGTCCAATTCCGAATACTCACTAAGGACAATGGGATTCTGCTCGATATTAGGTTTAGGCTTATTCCTAGCCATTCTCGAAATGAGCTGAGCGTTCTTTTTACCCTTGGCATCAGCAGTAGGGTTTGCCCTGGCCTTTTTTCTCACAGGCTTTTTTATAGCCTCGGCCTTATCAGTTACAATGTCTGGTAAGTCGATATCAGGGTCGACCGAAGGTTTAGGAGGAGGGAGTAGGACATGGAACGGCATGGGTGGCTCGAAATCGGTTTCATTCACCACATGCTTGTCAATTTGGACAGGGTCTGCATCATCAAAACCATTTCGAGAGATGAAAGCTCGCCAGCTATCACCATGGAGACTTAAGTGATAAACAATAATAAGTTTAATTAGTCCATGGTGGAACATGCTACTGTCAGCCTTCTCCCTTTTAAACCTTTTCGACATTTTATATAGGCTACGCTGGAAGTAAAAGGGCATATTCAACGGGTATCCCATAAAATTCATTAACAAATGTAGGTGGTAGAGAAAAACGAGTCCATATCGACCCTCACAGGTCATGAATTGTTTAACTATTATGAAAAGGTCATGCCATCGTGGTTTAAGAATGGATATGGGCATACCTCTGTCACAAGATGTGACCTTTCGCAAGACGAACAGAAGTGGCCAAGGCACCTCTTCCACTTTCAAATTTTTGAACCAACACTGGCCCATGGTAGGTAACCCTGTAGCAGAATTGATAAACTCCTCATTGATTTCCAACTGAATATCGCCCACCTTGGCTCTACAACCATCAAAATTCAGTGCGAACTATTGTGCCACAACTAGATTAAAACCCTCAAACCTCTGCACGAAGGTGAGCCAACCGTTATCCTCCAAGTCCTTATGGGAATTGTCGAACAATAGCAAGGCTTGGATACCATTTGGTTCGATTCGCACCACTGGTGCCATGGAGCTGAGCACACGGTGAATGAGCCAGGGTTTGGGTCATAGCATACACAGGAGCAGAGTTCATGAAGGGTTACACGGGATAACAGAGGCGAAATAGGGATAAGGGGTAGACATTAATGGCAGTGTGTGAAGGTGGTGGAGCTTATTTCTGCCATGCATAATAGTTATTGCCAATGGTACCACCACCGACGCTCATAGATGTTCAAACCACTATAGTATAGTTCAACAATCATGTCATTTTCCCAACCAATGAAATCAATGGTAAGTGTATAGACCAACGTGTGCAATGGAACATTATGCCATAGTTTTAAATCCAACTTACAAATTGAAACCAATACCAATGTTTTGACTATGTGACATGCAATGTATTAATTCATTTTGAAACTAGGTGTTATGTCAAATGAAATATATCAAGGTTTAACCATAATACCTATATATCTTATAAAACCAATGGTCAAAGTAATTTGATCAAATAACATATAAATCCAAATGAAAATGCATTACAAACTCAATGAAACCAAATTACACAATCAATCGAAGCATGAGTACCGATCAAAGGATCTTTCCAACTGTATAATGATAAATAAAAGGTAAGCGCAATAGGCATATCTACAAAAGGGGTAACGACAGTTCAAATAATGATTTTAATGCGACTTCAAAAGAAAAAAAAATCACGCTTACAGTCATGAAAACAAAGCGAAGGTAAAGGTGAAAATGTCGCAGAAAATAAAAATGACGTCTATTTGAAAATTGCGATGAAAAAATGATGTTTGCAAAACATTGGTGTAGGCATCTTATAAGACCATGGAAAAATGTGAATTGGCTACCAACAGATCGATTGTTTCTTTGGTGTGTGAGAGTGATTTTCCTTAAGAGAGACAAACTCGAGACCCAACTGGCTATACTCGAACCTCATCGGGGACATTCGCTGAAAAAAAATCAAGAACAACCTGCTCTGATATTGTTGATCTAGATTATTTTCATAATGAAATGAAACCAAAGAAATTACAATGAAATACTCATGAAAATTGCCAAAAATAGAGAAATAAAACAATAATTGATTTCTATTATTGAAAGAATTGTAAAGAGAGTGTAAAAATACATACTGCAAGACTTGCTAGAATGGTGGTAGATTAAATCTCTGAGAAGATATGTGACGGCTATGCTCATTCACAAGAGGATGATTACAATGAGTCTCTAAAGGACTTTTTATGATAAAAATGAATTCCAAAACCCTAGACATCCAAAAACCTAACCACAGGAGATGAAACGCCAAAAGTAATGTGGGCCCTGTTTGGTTAAGTTAGTATGTTAACTTCTCGAGGTCGTAAATTTTGAATACGATCTTCGTTTTAGGCGTGTGATAACCCATTGGAAAGGTATTTTTGAGAACTACGTATTACATTGTCAAACTTTGACAACGTCTATAGTTTGACTATGATGAGCCAAGAAAACACTATTTAGGGTCCCAAAACGACCCTGGAAGTACAACAAGATGTGATGACATGAAAACATACAAAATAATCGAGTTGGATTAGGTGCGAGGCCACCAGTATCCACCTGGAAGATGTGTAGGGAACACACAACTGTAGAACCCACAATTACAAAGAATTATAGAAGAACTTGATGCACTAAAAGATGACAAGAGGAGCCAATTGGAATAGGTGGGTGGCCACCAGTATCCACCTGCATCATTGTTGTTGTGGATTGTTGACTATGTAACCCTGTAACCCCCTGTATGCAAAGAGAACAAAAATTGGGAGAATGTTGGGTACGTGTTATATTCTTTGCTAGACTAGCTGTAGTGTATTTTCCTCAGGAAATGTGTTGGCCTCTTTACCTCTTTTTTTGTGTTGCCTCAATTTTTGTGTCTATTGTTGGTAGTTTTTCGGCACATGGTTTTTTTTTCGATGGTTTTATATTTCTGGTTGAGGAATTAGGGTTGTTGACTAATATAGGTCATTGGGTTAGGGTTTTGGATTCCTCTGGCTCATATAGGCATATTGTATTGTAAAAAATGTAAGATGTGAATGGATATAGAATATGTTGGTTTTTCCAGTTTGGGTTTCCAGGGGAAAAATACAGGGATGATTTTAAGGATGGAAATTTGTTTTAAAATGTATAAACTTTGGCGAATCTTAGTAATCCTTTATATGGAAACTATAAATGTTTGGCGATATTTTTGTAAAAATATTCAAATTTCTAAGGATTCTATATAGTTTGTATAAAAGTTTGGCAATTTTTAAGGTAAAATAATTTTATCCTATAGAATTTGGGCGAATCATTTTTAGAATAGCGAATCGTTTTTTGGGAAAAACCATGGAAAATTAGCCCATGAGAGAAATTTAGCCCCTAAAATAATCCCTTGAAAAATATATGTGTAATGTGTGTATTTTCCATTGTATCTTTTCTGTTATTTTACTAAAAATTTGTTTGCAGTAAATAATTGTACAAGGTTAAAATATACGGTCTCTCCTTGTTCCACAAGGACCTCTGTTATATGAAGCACAAAGCTAGTTACGGGTGGCCATATTATTGCAGTAGGTGTCAAGGAGTAGATTGATGCTGTAAAAATAAGGATTCGACAGTCTAGAGGAGGAAAAATTACTCCTTGAGGAGATATTGGCATCATTACCAAGTTTCTTGATTGTTTATGCTAGTAGATGTTGCAGTTTGCTTGCAACCCTTAAATCTATTTTTAAGGATAATTTTGCGGTTGTATTTGCAATCATTAGAGATCATTGCATTTCTCTCCAGTTCATAATAATATGTGAGGATTATCTTCTCTGTTTTCTTCTTAAAGTGGATGCATGCAACCCATTTGATAATATTATGCAAATTGTGCAAGAAGTTGTTAATTGTATTAAGCAAGTGTTTGTCAAAATTACCCATAAATAAATAGTCGATTGAACATTAAACATAATATCTCTACCCACCCTAGTTGGAAACATTAAAGTGGTATCAGAGCTAGTTGTTCAGCCAACCTTTGAATTCATTGATTCTTATAAGAAAAGGGAATGGAGGACAGACTTCTCTAGAGTCACCAGAAAGAGAAACACATCACATAGATTTAGAACCAGAAGGAAGCAAGGGAGACATCCATGAAGGGAATATGCTCCAAATATTAAAAGATATAGTCAAAGGAAAAAATTAGGCATCCTAGAGACAGGCAGAGACAACAAGGTTCCAACAATAGACACTTGAGGCACTCACATAGTTGATATGCTAGTGTGGGAATATGAATGTTGTGGGTAAAGGTGGACTCAACGGATCCTATTAGGGTGATAGAATGCATACGAATAGTAGAAAAAACCATACATTGACAAAGAGAAGGAGCCTAAATATCCCTAGTCCCTTATTACTATTGTTTATGTTAGGTCACCTTATAGAATCATAAGAGAAACCAAATCATGGGCTTGATATTAACACCTCATATAGGGAGTACGTTATGATAGATGAAGATGTCCATGAGAAAGTTTCCTATAATGATTTCTGTGACCTCAAACATAAGTACAAACCTAGGGACTAAAATAGAGGAGAGAAGAGCCCATAGAACTATGACCTCATGCGTAAGGTGGAAAGGTTGACTTCCACCCTTCGATGGGTCTACAAATACTATGGCCATAGCTTGGGTACATAAGTTGGACACTTACCTGCAACTTAACCCCATTATCGAGGCATAAAGAATTAAGTATGCTACCCTTCACTTCGAAGGAGAAGATCACAAATGGTGGTACCATGGGATGGTAACAGTATGGCACACCAACATCACTTCATATGTGAAATTCACTCAGAGTTTGATGGAAACATTTTATAAGAGGGACCCTGAGATACACTTCAGGGAGTTGGAACAATTAAGATAGACAAGTAAACCAAAAGCATACATCACAAATTTTTAGAGGATGGAAGTTATGGTGAGATATGTTTCTTAACAAAGGTTGGTGATGTTATTCACGAAGGGTATAGTTGAACCCCTAAGATTATGGGTGAAGGACTTTAGGAAAACCATATTGTAGGAGGCCATCATAATATCCCAGGACATTAAGGATGTAGTCAACAAGAAGGTACCAACAAAACCATTTAACCCTCAAGGAGGTAAGGAGACAAAGTTTCCCTAGAAGTTGTGGAAAGGGAAGGACATGAGAAATGATGAGACTGAGAGAGAATTAAGGAGGAAGAAAATTTTCTTCAGTTGCAAAGACATGTGGGAATCAGGTCATCGATGTATGGGAAAAGGTAAATTCCATTACATTGAGTTAGTTTCCAATGAGGATGATGACAATGATGGTGAAGTTATTGGACATGATAGTGGTGATCCATCACAAGATACATAGTAGGCGGCATCGTAGGATAGCCTCAAGGGAGTGACCATTTCCACACTTTTAGGGGTCCCTAAATATTATACTTTCAGGGTAAGAGGCATTGTATAGGGACATGAGATTACAACATTAGTTGATGGTGGGGCCACCCACAAATTCATTGATGTTGCACTTGTCACCAAGAGAAAAATCCTTGTAGATTACTTCAATGGATTCAATGTAGTAGTAGCGGATGGGTACATCATGACGTGTTCTTGGAGGATCATGGGACTAGAAGTAACATTGGGAAAATATATGTTGACCGATGTATTTTAGGTCATGGATTTAGTCAAAACTCATATGGTGCTAGGATTTCAGTGGCTATAGTCATTCGAATATATCCACATGAATTACCAAGACATGAGGATGGAGTTCCAGTACAAGGGTGGAAAATGGGTCATCATGAGAGGTATGTTGAAAGGTTCCCCCAAGATCATGTCTAACTAGTATATGGAGGCCCTTTTTAGACATGGTTTTGGCCCTGGGTTATGGAAGAAATGAAATATTACAGAAGAAAAGGTGAAATGCGAACTACGCGAAAGGAAGGTTGACTGAGATCAGATCGAAGTGGTTAAATAAGAAGAAACAATGGAGAAAATCCCGAGAGAGAAAGTCGTTGGATGAGGAGATCGAGGAAGATAGATCAACAATGAAGGTGAATAGTGGACAACTTAGCAAGCACGAAAATCCACTCGTAGATGATTGGAGAACCTCATGGGAAGGAAGGAAAGACAGGTTGGGGAAGCCATGAAAATGTGGGTCAAGTTGACCTAGGTTTTTAGACATCTAGGGTTTTCGTATCTAGGGTTTTGGTATCTAGGGTTTTAGACACCCAGGCTTCGGCCTAAGGTTGTCAGTGAGATATTGTAATGTATAAATAAAGGTCAAGAGGACCTAATATGGGTTAGAATATGTGTGGTGATGAGTGATTGTTGTTATTGTTGAGAGAGAAGTATCATGTGGCGAGAGAAGTCTGTATTGTAAGATCTTTAGCTGGGCGCGAAGATAAACCCTCCAGTTGGGTGCACAAAGAAGGGAGATATAGAGAAGAGACAAAGAGAGAGATTTGAAATCCAAGAGAGTAGATAGCACTATAAACTTTCACCTAATATATTATAAAGAACAGTTATGTGGACATAGTGCTAGGGAGAGGGTGAACCATGTATATATTGTTGTTGTGTGTGATCGGAACTATGCTCTTTTCTCTGTTAATCTGATGATGCATTAGTATGTTATATCTTATATATAACTATGCGAACTAGTTTTATGTTTGGAAAGAACAAACTAATCTATGTGTGTGGTTGCCTTGATTCCACTTACATTTCCTCTGGTTGTAGACACTTGTTTCTTGCAATCCCCTATTTCTACTTCGGTTGAGACTACATCTTCTTCGTAGGTGTTGCCGAAAGGGCCAGTAGTTAGGGCTTGTTGGTGCATTATTAGAGTTGAACCCTGGGTCTGTCCCTGTGTCAAAAAATGGTTCCGTTGTCGAGACCAGGATCTTCTTGAGGGAATGTCAAGGTGGTTTCCATCAAAGACAAAGATTCAGAAGTGGATAGAAGAACAAGAGAAGGAATTAAAAAAATATCTAAATAAGAACCCTAATATCATCACTGAAGACTGGTTGGGAAGGTATATCTTTACTGATATACACGATATTTTCTTTGGAGGAATTCATAAGGAGATATGCGAGTGGTTGGCCAGATTAGCAGATACCTAGTTTGAGATCAGATCTAGACCGTCTGGGGCTTGGACGTCGGTGATTATCAAGAAGGTAAAGAGAGTTGATAACATCTTATCGAGAGAAGTAGATCATTGGTTTGATATTACCATTTGAGGGTATATCATAGAGTTTTCTATTGACAGAGTAGAGTCATATAGCCAAGTACAGAGATATTTCTTTAAGGGGTCAAGAGGAAAATGTTTACACTTCTTGAAGTTGAAGATAAAGATGTTATTGCATGAGAAGAACATATTGAATATACAGTAGTGGGTCAAACTAAAAAATATAATGTTCAATAATTCATAGTGCGAGAACGACACAGAGATCGGATGCACGCGTAGTGGGACAACCTTCACAGAAGTTCCTATGGTGAAATTTTTCGAGCAGAGTCACAAAGCAACACAAGAAGAAGGGTTCTACAGTGGAGAAGAAGAAGAGTTGTTGAATGAGGAACATTTAGATCCTGCTAGGACAGAACAAGAGAAGACTGGAGAACTTCGCTGAGAAGAGTTAGAAACTTCAAGGACTACGCAGACTATTGAAGTAAGTGTTATTACACCCCCTGTTGTTTTAACAACATTAAGTAACCAGAGTAACCTAAGTTATGAGAACACTCAAAGCACTAGTACAAGTGGTTCAATGCATACTCAGTCAGGAACCTTAGGAAGATCTATGGAAAATGAGATGAGGTTACCCACTTTTAGAGGAGATGGATCTGAAGATCCTAACTAGCATTGGTTTCTATGTGAAGTTGTATGGAGTATTAAGAATGTCATCAACAAAGCTGTTAAACGAGCTCAGTTTAGTACTACCCTGAGAGATCACACACTGAGTTGGTACATGAAGTTTGTCTAAGGAGTTGTCCAACCGAAACCGCTGAATGAGATTAAGATTGTGTTGATTGGTGAATTAAAGAAACCAACGTCAAGATCGTAGTGCATCACAAACTTGAAAGAATTAAAGCAGAAAGTAGTTGAACCTATTTGGGATTTTTATCACAGGTTTAAGACCTTGATAGGTCATTTTATTTTTCACATCCTAGATGAGAAGAACAAAGAATAGTTCATTGATGCCCTCCTACCACACATAAGAGTCCCTTTGATGCAGCAAAAGATTGCTTCGTAGGCTAAGACATTGGAGATGGCCAAGAAACTTGAATCGACCCCTATGGAAGAATCCATCTCAGGTATGAGTCAAATCTTGAGTTAGCTAACTAGATTATCACTGCATGTCGAAGATATGAAAAAAGATAAATGAAAATATAAGAGAGAAGACATCTGGTGCATTAGATGCAAATCAGAAGGTCATGACAAGGAGCACTGTCCCCTTTTTCATGAATATTTGGCTTCTGGAGCTCCAAACCCTTTGAAGCAAGTTACTCTAACTTGTTGCAAAGTATGCATAAATAGACATCACCCTAGAGAATGCTATTACATGAAAAAGTATGTTCAGACACCTACGAACCTCTACTAGACATTCGGTAAATATGTGGGTCATGATGAGAAGGAATGTAGAGCCTATGACCTCTTACATGAAAGATCAAGGGATATTTACAAAATTCAAGGTGAAGTACAACACGAAGGAAATACTACATAGTATAACTCCCTAGGAAGAGGAAACTTCAACCCTCATGGTGGATTCAGAGGAAGAGGAGGAGGAGGAGGCATGGGTCATGTTAGCACTTGGTAAAATTCCTAGAGGTTGACAACAAAAGAAATCTACTAAGGTAACTTTATCCAACCACTTTTGAAGCTGGGATCTATCCCTTCCAACTCCAGAGAGGGATCTCTCTATATGATTTAGCTATGTTTCCAATTTTAAATATTAGGCTAGGTAAATAAATAGGTCGGTTTCATTGTCAAAGTGTTTTTCGAATTGGTTGAGACAGTCTACACATCCATTGGGCTATGGGGTCTGTGTTTTAATAAAGTATGAAATCCTAACCAGGAACGCAAAGGAAAAACTTTCACAAGGCGAGATAATATAATCACTGGATTCTTTAATAGCATAAATGATGAATAGTAGAAAAGATGAGAAAGATAATTTCAATAAAGAAGCAGTTAAGAATTTCTTTATTGAAAACACCAAAAGACAAAACACTAAAATATTTAGAGTCAGAAACAGGGTATACGAGATAAATCCTGCAACATTTGTTACTCTTCAAGATTAGATTTAGAAAACAATATGATAACAAAGTGAGAATAACATTCAACTTACAGAGAAAACATCACCAGTGAATACACGCAAGAATCATGTAAAGGTGCCTCCTTTTTATTAATGGAAGATATCTTCAAAAATATTACAATTTGATAGCGTCAGGGTGTGAAGATCAACAACCCTCAACACTTCGAAAGGTGAAGTATTTATAGCTCAAATTACAAACGTTCCTGTCATAAATGACCAGGATGTGCTAAATCTATTTTTAGCCTAACTAATTTAACAAATTTCCTAAATCTAGGAACTGCTTGATGACATGGTGTAACTGCACACTGATTTTTGGGTGGGCTGTTGATGAAGCCTCTACACGACCTCATCTGACTGGAAAAATGACTGGATTGGGACAGCTCATCTGCTAATCGATCAGATCATAGATTTCCTCCCATCTAAGATGACTGGGCACGTTGACTTTGAGCATCCTTCGATACACTTCGTCCATCTCTGTGTACTTGGCAAATGTAGGCTTGGTGAGGAAGATGTATCGAATCTCGTGTTGGATGTTGATGTCCCACTGAAGGGCATCTAGAAATTCCTTGCCAGTGATGCTCCCTTGAATCCCTGCAAACTTTGAAATGTCCTTAGACACATCAGCCAATATCTTATTGTAATCTGGGAGTGTCATCAATTTATCATTAATTACCTTCAGACCAGGAAGACCTTTCTTTTGGAGAGCTTCAATATTACTAAAGAATCTGTGTACCCCTAGGTCCATGGCCTGAACCTTTTCTTCCAGTTGAAGCATTAGTCCTCTCTTGGTCAAAACTCTTTTTACCTCAAGGATGGTCTCTGTTCTATCTTCAATCTTCATCTCTTCCATCTCTTCCCTGGTTTTAGAATTGAGGAACTTGATGATCTCATTTGCCTGTGTTGGCATGTCTCCCAATTCTACTCTGATCTTCTCAATGGCCTATTTTCTCCTCTGGACCAATTCATTCTGCTCAAACATGATCTGGATCATGGGCCATATCTTGTTCATGGACTTAGTGATGTCTATCCATACACTCTCTTTCACCTGAGATAAAGTCTTTCCTGCCACTGTTTGCTTCCGGAGCTGTTGTAGCTCTTGCTTGAGCTGCTCTATCACCTACTTTTCCTTGGAGAGGCTGGTCTGGAAGGAAGATTTGAGTTCTTGAAGGTTCTCTATCTCCTTTTTCAACCTGCTGATCTCTATTTCCTGCAGGTTCATTTTTTCCATGGACTTAGCTAGGTCAGTTGTCTTCTCTTGGGTTGTCAATGGAGTCGCGGATGGAACTAATGTCACTGATGTTGTACTCACTCCTGAAATCAGAATGGAACTCAATGGAATGAATTCCATTGGCTTCATATGCTCCTTCTCTTTTAATAGTTTCTCCATCTCAGCTTCCATTTCTTTGAGCTGTGCATTCTGCTCCATGAGCAGCTTGAGCATTTCATCCTTCTCTCCTTCTTTCTCTACTATATCCTTCACCTACAAATCCTCTGTGGGTGAGAGCTTCAGTTGCTGCCTCAAGGATTCTATGTCCGCATTTTTCTTCTTTAGCATTTCCTCCGCTACTTTCACATTTGAGGGATCGTAACCGATCTTGAGGACCAACTCCTCTAGAGTCTTGATTTTGTTGTCCTTGGCAAAGGACGATATCTTCTCTAACTTGAGTTGTGTTTGAACATTGTTCAGGGACACCTACAATTTGGACGCAAAAGTGGAAGAATGCACCAACGTATAGAACACCATTTCCCCTGTCTGCTTGTGCAAATCAATCTGATTGGTTGGGTGCACGTCCTTCGTCTGGAATTCGAAGGTGGCCCTCTTTTAGTCAATGATCACCTTGGGGTCTGGTACCTGCACCTGGGGGAATGCCATATGCATTCTTCCCTTCTCGATGTCGAATGAAGATAACAGCCTATGTTGCGCGGACGATTTCTGCTTCCAGAATTGGGCGCAAGTACTGTTGGTCAGGGTCTGGTTCCTCTTCTTTATCAGCTCATATTTTTAAAAAATGCTCAGCTTTGGTCCCACCTTGCCTGGATAGGTGGTCAATGGAGGATTTGTAGATTTTTCCATCACTGCTGAGGTTATGGCCTTATGGAGGCTCGAACTGAAGGGTGGCCTATCAACCTTGGTCATTGTTGTAGACGGGGCTTCTTTTTCTCTAGTCGGGCTAGGGACTGAAGTTGTCTTGGGACTCTTATTATGCAGCTGGAAATCTTCAGACGATACCTCCGTGACAGGTGGAGATAAACCTTATCGAGGCCTTTTTTCCTTCGGGACCTAAAGCGTGGTCGTTTGTGACATAGTGGCCGGGGGATCCTGTTGTTCTACTTCGATCAATGTGTTAGGCTCCTGGGTTGTCTAATTGGACACATGAACATACAAGATGTTCTTGTTTTTCACTCTCATATCTGAGATGATCCCACAAGGATCATAGTGCCATGGGAAGCTCATGAAGAACTTCATTTCTCTCAACATCCTGTCTCCTTCTTCCCCAGCGCCATGATTGTTGCAGAGGAAGGAGCCAATCTGCCCCTTGATTCTAAGCAGTTTCTTTTTCTTCAATGAAACAAAATGGATATCATCTAAATTTATAATCTACCTTATATATTCCAGCACGAAAATTATGACAGGCAAGTACTTGGGCAGCTTATACGGTGCCAACTCGCACCCGTATACTTTGATCTCAATATGATTTTGATACAAGTACCAATCCCCGGTCTTTGTGTTGTTAGAGAGATTTAGGTTCCTCTGAACTTCATCATTTATCTGAGGCTCAGGCCTACCACCTAGCATGCTTACCATAGGGTGGTAGAATTGGTCGATGAACTCCTTAAAACTGAAATCAATGGAGTTTTGCTTTAGCAAGGAGGTCCACACTGTGACTGCCTGAGGTTTACCATCTCCATCCATCTTCTGCATGGAAAAGCCAAATTTATCCGCCTGGAAGAAGACAAACAAGTATGCTAGTATCGATGAGTATCTGAACATGCCTTTCGTGCCGAAATTCACGAACTGTTCATGAATATTGTCTGCCAAGAAGGTGCTGAAATCAAACTAGGTGGTGGGTTTTTCATCGGTGGAGAAGATGGATAGAAAACCCAGAATGGGTTCATCTACCCATTGATTAGAATAGTATCCTAATAAAGCACAAAGGGATGATATGACCTGGTTTTCTTTAGTTGAGAACATGGAGGATGGGTAAGGAGGATTTGTAGAGGGAAATTGAGTGGATGGGGGAAGGAAGAGCTCGAATATTTGAGCTCTTTGGGGGAATGTCATTTTCTGGTATAATTCAGTAAGAATTTCCAGGTCGAAAGGTGACGCAGAGTCAGCTCGGGGAATTTGCATCATCTGGTCTATGGATTCGGGTGTGATGAAGAACAAGATCTCTCTGGATGAGGAGATGATCGCTCTTTTCTCAGGGATATAATGGGCTTTGTTATCACCCCATAAATTATGGGAATCAACTGATGACTGAGATATTATCTGTCTCTAGTGTTTTTGTTGACAAATGATTTTTCATTCTACAAATAATTTGATAAAAAAAAAAGGAAAAAGAAAAAAAAATGAAAAAAAAAAAATAAAAGGAAAAGAAAAGAAAAAAGAAAAAAGAAAAGAAAGAAAGAAAAGAGGGCATAAAAGAATTCAAATGAAAGCCCCATGCAATAATAGTAACTTGGCCATACCTTTCAAGCATGGCCAAGTTCTTTTTAAATTTAATGTTGATAGGTTAGTGAATAAATCTGACCAGACTGTCTAATCCTGGCCAGATAGCCCTTAAGTTAGATTAGTGAATAAATCTGACCAGACTGTCTAACCCTCGTCAGATAGCCCTTAGGTAGAGTAATTCCTTAACCCAACAGTTTAATCTGGGTTAATTGTCCTAGGAAGCTAGGTTAGAGCTTAGGTTAGTTGCTTTATTGTCCAATCCCAATAAAACCAGCTTGAGGTCAAGATTTCATCATATTCCAATGCTTAAGGGATGTTTAGTTGAAACCCCATGGTGGTGTCTTTTGAAATTTGGGGAAAAAACCTGTAAAACGCACTTATCCTAAGTTTTCCCAACACATTTTTCCCCGCTCTTGATGTTATGTTCCATGTACTTTTCAACGGTCCAGATCGTGGCACCCATATCTACGGCGCACAGAGCATTCTGGACCCCCCCGACCATTCTGCTTTTAATCGGAGGGGGGGGAGGGATCCGAAATTGGTAATAACATTGGCGCACATCTGGACGGCCCAGGGAAGGGTGCTTAAATCAACGGTCCACAATGGATTC
>ML788647.1:398870-415836 GCA_009831015.1 Picea engelmannii
GGGGGGGGGTCCAGAATGGTTATCTCCCACCGGCGGGCCCTTTGTCATGCATGGCCTAAGTTTATTGGTTCAGAAGTCCTATCACCACATGCTATCTAACAGCTCCCGTCACTCATGGACGTCATCCTCCATTGAGTCCACTTGTTCCACTTGTTCCCAAGTCGTGTCCCATCCTATAACTACTGTCAGTCCCTGTTGTCAGTCCCTTACTTTTTCACTCATGACCGGCCCCTTATTGTGACTTTCACTTCCAATCACCTCCAATCCCTGGCAGCCACGTAACCCGTCCGTATGTTTTGTCCACCATCACCTACCATCTCACCCCCAAGTGGCTCGTTGTCCATTAATGACTGGATAACATACCCATTATCATGTTGACATGTTTCCCGTGTCCAACCGACCCCAGTTTTAAATAAAAATACCGTTTTACCCCTTCATTCACTATTCATCCATCGCACCAGATCACCTCATACTCCTCCATTGCATTCTCGTCGCCTTCATCCATAGTCAGTCGACCCCACTAACATTGTGTTTATTGCAGGTATTTCTGCAGAGATGGTGCCAAAGCCTAGACCATTGGAAGGAGAAGAGAATCCTTTTCTTCCTCCTCCTATCGACCTAGACAAAATCCCATTGGTAGATAAAGACAAATTGATTTCTGATACCAAGTGTGAATTCGATTTTTCAGACCTCCAGTCATGGCTCTGGGAGGTGTTCCTGGACCAAAGCGATGAAATCAGACTCTGGGAGTCCAATTTGCCCTTGTACCTTTTTCCCCAGATCCATCATTTTCTCGAATTTGCGTTGAAATGCCAAGTTCACTATATTCCTGAACAGAAAGTCATCATATCTTCATCCAGAGACACCCTGTTCCTCATCACTCCTGAAGACATAGACCAGATGATGCAAATTCCCCGTGCTGAGTCTACGTCTCCATTCAACCAAGAAATACTTACCAAACTATATCAAAAAATGACTTTTCCCTAGAGATCTCAGATATTCGAGCTTTTCCTTCCCACCTCCGCTCAATTCCCTTCCACAAATCCCCCTTACCCATCATCCATGTTATCCACCAAGGGAAACCAAATCATTTCATCCCTTTGTGCCCTGCTAGGTTAATATTCCGACCAATGGGTAGATGAGCCCATCCTGGGTTTTCTATCCATTTTCTCAAATGATGAAAAGCCCACAACACAGTTCGATTACAACACCTTCTTGGCCAACAATATTCACGAACAGTTCGTGAATTTTGGCACAGAGGGCATGTTCAGATATTCTTCTATATTGGTGTACCTGTTTGTTTACATTCAAGAAGATAAATTCAGTGTCTTCATGTAGAAGATAGACACAGATGGAAGGCCTCAGCCATTCACAGTGTGGACATCTTTGTTGAAGCACAACTCCACAGAGTATATCTTCAAGGAATTTATTGATCTTTTCTACAACCCTCTGGTAAGCATGTTGAGTGGCACGCCCAAGCCACGAATAAATGACAAGGTCCAGAGAATTTTACATCTCTCGGACAACGCAAAGACAGGGGACTGGTACCTGTACCAAAACCACACTAAGATCAGAGTTTTCGGGTGCGAATTGGCACCCTACAAGATGCCAAAGTACGTGCCGGTAAGAATATTTTCATTAGAGTATATTAGACAGATCATGAATTCAGACGACATTCATTTCATCTCATTGAAGAAAAAGCATCATTTGCGCATCAAGGGGCAGATAGGCTCTTTCATCTGCAACAGTCATGGCGTCAGAGAAGAAGCTGACCGGATGCTGAGAGAGATGAAGTTTTTCTTAAGCTTCTCGTGGCACTATGATCCATGCAGGATCATTTCAAAAATGTGGGTAAAAAATAAAAACATCCCGTATGCACATGAGTCCAATCCCGATATCAAAAAATTTGCAAATCAGACGGTGTGGGTGCCTGGCACCTTGGTCGTAGTGGAACAACAGGCTCCCCCGACCACTGTACTTCCAATTTCCATGCCACAAGTGCCTAAGGAAAAAAGGCCTCGACAGGAATCATCTCCACCTGTCACGGAGGTGTCATCTGAAGAGTTCCAGTTACATACAAAGAGGCCCAAGACAATCACAATTCCCAGCCCTACTGGGGAGATAGAAATCTCGCCTACCGCAGTGGTTAAACCCGTCATTCCACCTTTCGGGACGATCATTCATAAGGAAATCACCCCAGTAGTACCGAAGAAATCCTCAGGTTCCCCCCTGGACACTCATCCAAGCAAGACTGGGCCCAAATTGAGCATCTAGAGAAGTACGAGATGATTAAGAAAAAGAATCAGACTCTTACAACCAGCACCTATGCTCAGTTTCGAAAGCAGACATCAACTGCGCAGCACAGGCTACTATCTGCATTTGACATAGAAAAAGGCAGGATGCACATGGATTTCCTCCAGGTGCAGGTATCGGACCCCAAGGTAATTACAGATTACAAGAGGGCCACCTTTGAGTTCCAAACGAGGGACCTGCATCCAGCAGATCAGAGGGATCTGCACAAACAAACAGGAGAGATGGTATTTCACACATTGGCACACACTTCAGCTTCTGCAGCAAAATTTCAGGTATCATTGAACAATGCTCAGACACAACTCAAGATGGAGAAAATATCATCTTTCACAAAAGATAACAGAATCAAGACGTTGGAGGATCTGGTCCTCAAGATCGGATATTATCCTGCGAACGTCAAAGTTGCAGAAGAGATGATAAAAAATAAAAATGCAAACATCGCCTCTTTGAGGAAACAACTGAAACTCCCACCTACATAAGACTCGCAGGCGAAGGAGTTAGCAGATAAAGAAGGTGAGAAGGACGAAATGCTTAAGCTGCTCATGGAGCAGAACGCACAGCTCAAAGAGATTGAAGCAGAGATGGAAAAGCTGCTAAAGGAGAAAGAGCAGTTGAAGTCTATGGAAGCCATTACATTGATTGCTATCCCAATCTCAGGGACAAGCACAACAACAGTAACAACAATCCCATCCGCAACACCAATGACACCACAGGGAGAGACAACCGATCTCACCAAATCCATGGAGAAAATGAACCTGCAAGAGATAGAAATCAGCAGGCTGAAGAAGGAAGTTGAGAATATCGAGGAACTCAAAGCTTCTTTCCAAACCAGTATATCCAAAGAAAAGCAGGTAACTAAGCAGCTCAGGAAAGAACTACAGCAGCTCCGAAAGCAAAACAGTGGCAGGGAAGACTTTGGCTAAGGTCAAAGAGAATGTTTGGACAGACATCATAAAGTCCATAAATGAGATATGGCCAATGATCCAAATTATGTTTGAGCAGAATGAGTTGGTCCAAAGGAGCCAACAGGCCATTGAGAAGATTAGAATAGAGTTGGGAGATATGCCAACACAAGAAAATGAGATCATCAGGTTCTTAAATTCTAAAACCAAAGAAGAGCTAGAAGAATTGAAGATCGAGGACAGAACCGAGACCATACTTGAGGTAAAAAGGGTTTTGACCAAGAGAAGTCTAATTCTTCAGCTGGAGGAGAAGGTTCAGGTCATGGACCAAGGAGTACAAAGGTTCTTCAGCAAGATCGAGGCTCTCCAGAAGAAAGGTCTCCCCGGTCTGAAGGTTATTAATGATAAACTGATGACACTCCCAGATTACAAAAAGAGACTTTCTGAAGTGTCTAAAGACAGTTCGAAGTTTGCTGGCATACAAGGGAGCATCACAAGCAAATCATTCATGGATGCTCTACAGTTGGACATCAGTATCCAGCATGAGATTCGATACATATTCCTCACGAAGCCTACATTCACTAAGTATACGGAGATGGATGAAGTGTATCGGATATTTATCAAAGTCACTGTGCTTAATCACCTCATATGGGAGGAACTCTACGATCTCCTTGATTAGCAAATGAGTTGTCCAGGTCCAGTCACCTATCTATTTAGAAGAGGTTGCGCAGGAATCTTGTCAACGGCCTACCCCAGAAATTCTGCATGCAATTGTACCGAGTCATAAAGCAGTTTTGATTAGTTAAATTAGTTAGACTAAAAATAGAATGAGCACATCCTGATCAGTTATGAAAGGAACATTTGTAATTTTAATTATAAATACTTCACCTTTCGAAGTATTGAGGGTTGTTGATCTTTACACCCTGGTGCTATCAGACTGTAACCATTTTTGAAGAGATATGCCATTAATAAAGAGGAAGCACTTCACAGGATTCTTGTGTGTATTCATTGGTGACGTTTATTCTCTAAGTTGAATGTTATCTTTGCTTTGTGATCATTTTGTTTTCTGAAACTAATCTTTAAGAGTAACATAATGTTGCAGGATTTATCTTGGATACCCTGTTTCCGATTCTAAAGATTTTAGATATTTATCTTCTGATGTTTTCGATTAAGAAATTCTTAACTACTTCTTAGTTGAATGTATCTTTCTCACCTTTTCTTATGTCCATCATTTAAGCTACTAAAGATCCAGTGAGTATATTATCTCTCCCTGTGGAAGTCTTTTTTCCTCATTTCTGGTTGTATTTTGTATTTAACTAAACACAGACCCCATAGCCCAATGGATGTGTAGATTGTCTCAACCAATTCAAAAAACACTTTTACAACAAAACATACCTTTTCCTTTACCTAGCCTAACATCTAAATTCAAAACAAAGTTAAATCATATAGAGAGATCCCTCTCTGAAGCTGGTAGGGCTAGATCCCAACTTTAAAAGCGGTTGGATAAATTTACCTTTGTATATTTCCTCTGTTTCAACCTCTAGGAAATTTATCGAGTGCTAACATAATGGTGACTCCACTGGGGAAGAACTAAAAAAAAAAATTGACAATTTCACGTTTCTTTCCCCTAAAAAGAGCGTTTGATTTTGAGAAGAAAGTAATGTTTAGAGGTTGATCAAACTTTGTACATATTATTTTCAGACTCGCAAAATTAAAAAATATATATATAAAAAACCAAAAAGAGTTTTGGCTTCCAAGAAAGTTCATACTAGGTCTCATCCAAACCCAGAACCCGCGATAGTGATAGATAACCCCGAAAAGTTGCTCAGGCGAAATAACTTAACTGCCGGTTCAGTGAGTCATATTCCCCTTCATAAATCTCTTTCCCTCGTAGAGAAGCTTGTTACCTCTCAAAACCCTGACCTCGATACTGTTTCACAGTGAAGCCTGGTCAGAACACGTTCTGATAGTTTTGTGACTGGACTCGTCTTTGACCCAACTATGTTGCAACCCCGAACCCCCGAAGTCTCGTCTCCCATGACCAAACTACAAATCACCGCCTCAGTACTGTCCTGTCCCTCCTCGTCCTCATCTTCAGTCACTACATCGTCGACCCTCCAGGTTGTCGTTCAACCTCCTCCACCCATCATGGCAGCTTGATATGCTCCTTTGATGTTGGTTGCGCCGCTACATGCCATCACCAAAGACTACCAAACAAGACTTCAACAGTTTGATGCATCCAGACCTTTAAACGCCCAACAACATGTGGACAAAATGAATGATTATTTTGACTTGCAAGAAGTTGATGAGGCCGACGCACAAATGTGATTGTTTGCCCAAAATCTAACAGGCGATGCCAAGAAATGGTTCAAGGCTTTACCTGCTGCCTCAATTCTTGACCTTGTTGCGTTCCAAAGAAGTTTTCTTGACAGATGGGAGGTAAAGAAAAACCCTCTCCAGATCTTTTCATAATATGAGAATATAAAAAGAAATCAAGGTGATATGGTATAAGATTACTGCACCCGTTTCAACAACCTGTACAATGCAATCCTGACTGAAATCAAACCTCCATAGGGTCTAGCATTGATTAAATTCCCTGATAGATTTGATGCTGACATGTCATACCAACTAAGAGAAAGAAATGCTACCACCCTAGAGGACAAGCAGAAAAGTGCTATAAGTGTGGAGGCCAATCTGTTGGCGAAAAGATCCCGTCAAAGGTCAGAAAGGAGAGTCACGATCAAAGAAGAACCTTCCACGTCGACCACTAATTCCAAATGGGATTCTATGGTTAGAACATTGGAACTAATGCTGGAAAGGGTGAATTTGTCAGACAAAAATCCTCCAAGAGACAACACACTTGCTCCTCAGGTCTGAAACCCCAATTTTAGAAGAAACCCTCCTCAAATCAGACAGAGAGATCCTAGGGATCAAAGAGAATAGAGGGGTCCAGATCAGCAGATCAGGCCTCCTCTACAAGAAAACTATGCTGATGAAGGGGGGGAAGTGATTGATGAATTGGATGACACTCATATTAATCTCATGGGCATTCATGACAACGAGGCTATTTTCCTTACTCAAGAAGAGCAAGAAATTTTTCTTCTCAATCAAACAAAGGTAAGTGAAGAAGCCGAAGATGCAGGACAAAAGGCCTTTGAGAATGCTATTCTGGAGGTACACCAGCAGTACAATCTACGTAGCAAGAAGGTAGAAGGGAGTTCGAAGACAGAAGGAACTTCTTCCAAGAAGGCGACTGAAACACAGAAAGTAGTCGAGACTAAGAAGACCCCTGAGCCATCTGCTGAAAAGACTGCTGCTGAGAAGACTACTGCCGAGAAAGTGCATGAGAAGAGTAAGGCAGACACTCTAGTGAAGAAAAACATCACCATTTTGAAAAGACCATCACAGCTCGAGGTTTCACCTGCTAATCCACCGAGTACTTCTGAGCCAAAGAATATGATGGACAAACCAGAAATGGTAAACCAAGGCAGAGCTCTCACACCTTTTAGCCTGGAGGGAGAATTGGCCAAAATAAAAATTCCCATCCCACTCATAGAGCTGATGAACAGAGAGGGGTATCGTTCACAGGTAATTAAAGCACTGGCCATTGAACCAGACATAGGCACAAAGGCCTTAACTATTGGATCAATAACTCATTCAGACACTGTGAACCTAACTGATGATCATCCAGAACGTCTTTTCAGACCTGAAGTGGATGGTCGGGATGATACTAGGGAGGTTGCTCCTTTTTACATCAATCTAAACATACATGACTTGATCTTGCATAACACTATGCTGGATTCGGGTGCCTCCCATAATATGATGCCTAAAGCAGTAATGGAAAAGTTAGGACTGGAGGTCACCAGACCATACAAGGATTTACACTCATTCGACTCCAGCAAGGTTAAATGTATTGGTTTGATTAAAGACTTGTGCATCACCTTGGTTCAGATTCTTGTGAAGAGCATGGTTATGGATGTGGTGGTTGCAGACATCCCGCCAAAGTATGGAATGTTGTTTTCCCGGTCTTGGGGGGATAAGTTGAAAGGAACCTTGCATTTGGATATGCCGTACACCACTATCCTGGTGTTTGGGCAATAGAGGAGGCTATACAGAGAAACACTGATGAAGTACATGGTCAGTAGCCAAGAAAAACTGCACAATTATCCCCTTTACTCTGCACATTTCGATTTGGATTCGTTCATCTTGTACAATGATGGTGATATGGAAGAGCAAGATACTCAGTTGATGGAAGAACTATCTGGTCAAGATGAAGGTCTAGAAAGCGTGGAGGTAGCAAAGATGAAGAATGTGATAACTGAAGAGTTACCCGCTGATTTTTGGAGTATGGACTTTGACAGAGCTGCGAGTAAAGAAGGAGCAGGAGCTGGAGTCTGGCTGCATAATCACAAAAATAGGTACTCAGAAAATCATTTCTACAAATTAAATTTCCAGTGCACTAACAATGTTGTCGAGTATGAAGCTTTGATGCTCGGCCTGAAGCTATTGAAAAAAGTTGGTGCTAAGCAGATAATGGTAAGGGGTGACTCTGAATTAATAATCAAGCAAATCAAAGGTGAGTACGCTGCTAAACATCCACACCTTAGAGCCTACAGGAATGTTGTTCTTGATGCTTTGAGGTGTTTTACTGAAGTTGACTTGCAAGTAATGCCGAGAGGATAGAATATTCTAGTAGATGGATTGGCTACGTCAGCAGCCACCTGTAATATTCCTTTCCGCTCGACTCGCCCATATACTGTGGAGGTGAAATGTAGACCGACTATTCCCAACAATATCAGGTATTGGCAAGTGTTTGGTAATGATGACCAAATTGAAGATTTCCTGCAATGCAAGAACGATTTTGAATGTACAAATATAGATTTAGATAATGAAGATGGAAATGTAAATAATTTTGATTTTGAAATTGATAGTGTAAATACCATAGATTCAGTAGAATTAGGTGATGACGAATTGGATGCTGATGTTTTACAGTTGAAAAACAATGTTTTGCCTAGAGGTCTTGTTCCTTTATAAGATTTATTTGACAGTAATGACGTAGCCAAGAAACCAAAAATAGAAGCCCATGGACAAGAAGTAGAAGACTATAATATAGGGACCAAAGAGAAACCTAGGATGGTCAAATTGTCCAAATCTTTACCCCCAGAACAAAATCTCAAATACATTGAGCTATTCAAATAATATTCTGATGTTTTTGCATGGGGCTATGAATATTTGAAAGCCTATGATACCAGCATCATACAGCACAGGATTCCTATAAAGGAAGACCAAAAACCATTCAGGCAGAAACTTAGGAGGATAAATCCCAAGTTGCTCCCTCTGATAGAAAAAGAAATCAAGAAAATGTACGATTCCAAGATCATAGTCCCACTACGTTTCTCTAAGTGGGTCTCTAATTTAGTCCCTACATGTAAGAAAACCGGGGAAATCAGGCCCTGCATAGATTTCTGAAATCTGAACAAAGTATCCCTGAAAGATAATTACCTATTACCAAAAATGGATCACCTCCTGCAAAAGGTGGTCGGGTCCAGTCAGATATCTCTGTTGGATGGTTTCTCAGGCTACAACCAGGTCCTAGTTCACCCAGATGATCAAGATAAAACCACTTTTACCACACCATGGGGCACTTTCATGTATGTGAAGATGCCTTTTGGTCTGATGAACGCAGGAGCCACGTTTCAGAGGGAAATGGATATCACCTTCGTGGAAGAAGGAGGTAAGTTTATTGTCATTTATCTAGATGATGTGATTGTGTTTTCCAAATCTGATGATGAACACCTTCGACACCTTAGACGAGTTTTCGAGAAATGTAGAAGGTTTGGGATTTCTTTAAATCCTAAGAAGTGTCTTTTTGGGTTAGAAGAAGGCAAACTACTAGGACATATCATCTCTAAAGATGGAATCAAAATAGACCCCAGCAAAATCGAGGCCATACTAAAGTTAGAACACCCAAGAAACCTCAAAGAACTACAGTCTTTTATCAGGAAAATTAACTTTCTACAAAGATTCATTCCCAATCTAGCTGAACTCCTCAGGAACATCAAAAACATGCTTAAAAAGGACGTGAAAATAAAATGGGACTCTGATTCCAAACAATCCTTCGAACAAGTCAAACGAGCACTCACAGAAGCCCCAGTTTTGATCAGTCCTGATTTCACTAAAGATTTCTATCTTTTTTCTTTCGCCTCTGAACATACTATAGCAGCGGTATTACTGCAGAAGAACAACAAAGGGTATGAACAACCCATAGCTTTCTTCAGCAAATCATTGAGAGATGCTGCCCTAAACTACAATATCATGGAGAGGTAATCTTTTGCTCTGGTAAAAGCCATAAAGTACTTCAGGGTCTACATTCTCCATTCCCACACCATAGCTTATGTTCCGAACATGGTAGTAAAGGATATCTTGACACAGGACAACCCTGATGGAAGAAGGGGAAAATGGGTTGCTGTCATTTTAGAATATGATATAGAGATTAAGCCCACAAAACTAATCAAAGGCCAAGGCCTTGCTAAATTGATGGTTGAATCTAACTTCTAGACATTAATTTTCTAGATGTGGCAGATGAACAGGGAGAGATGGCGAATCCAAACGTTAGAGAGGTATTTCTAAACTCTCCATGGTACGCAGACCTTATATTCATTTTACAAAATTTACAAGCTCCCCCTGGTTTGACTAAGACTAAAGCTAGAGTTTTAAAGTTGAAAGCTTTGAAATTCTGTATTCTAGAAGGAAATTTGTATTGGAAAGATCCTACAGGCGTTCTGTTAAATTGTTTACTAAAAGATGAAGCTGATAAAGTGTTGCAAGAGTTTCATGCAGGTGAATGTGGTGGCCATTTGAACTGGAAGGTCACAGCCAACAAAATACTCAGAGCTGGATTTTATTGGCCCACCCTGTTCGCCGATGTGCACAAGAAGGTAACAACATGTCACCAGTGTCAGTTGTTCGAAGGCAAAAGGAAACTTCTTCCTCTACCTCTGAAACCGATCTCTGTTGAGGCCCCTTTCCAGCAATGGGGACTCGACTTCATCAGAGAAATACACCCACCTTCTTCAGGCCAACACAGGTGGATTCTTACTGCCACCGATTACTTTACTAAATGGATCGAGGCAGTACCAAGCAGGCAAGCCACTGACTCTATTATTATCAAATTTCTTGAAAATAATATTTTGTCTCGTTTTGGTTGTCCTAGAAAGATTATAACTGACAATGCAACTGCCTTTCGTTCGAAGAAACTCATAGATTTCTACAACCAGTATCACATTGTTTTGGGGCATTCCACAGCCTACTACCCTCAAGGAAATGGGTTGGCGAAATCTTCAAACAAAACTTTGCTAAATATCATCAAGAAAACATTGCAGGAAAACAAGAAATCATGGCACAATAAGTTGGTGTTTGCTTTATGGGCTGACAGGCTGACCACCAAAAGGTCATTTGGTATGTCACCATTCCAGCTGGTCTATGGTACAGAGGCAGTTTTCCCCACTTCTTTAGGAGTCCCTGTCATGAAGCTGCTTCAAGAGGTACAAGCTAAGCCGAATGACTCACAAAAAAGGATCAACTAGATTATCCATTTACAACAAACTAGAGAAGAAGTTTTCAACAAGACTGAGGTAGTCCTAGGAAGCATCAAGAAAATATTTGACAAACGAACCAAGGAAGATAATTTCAAGTTAGGAGATTTGGTGTTGAAATGGGACGCCAGAAATGAAGACAAGGGAAAGCATGGAAATTTTGATAATCTGTGGACTGGTCCGTACATGATCCAAGCTTTCAGGGGAGATAATGTTTTCTTGTTAAATAACGCTGATGGGTCAGATCTGCCAGGAGCACCTATGAATGGCAGAATGCTGAAACATTATGTTCCACCTCAGTAGAAGATTCGGATTGCCACTCTCCATTGTAAATACCATTTTAAATTTTCAGTTTTTACTTGCATTTTCTGAGTGAAGAACATTAGTTAGTTGGTTGAAGCCCGAAGAGAAGGCCCTAAGTTGTTGATCATTGTTTCTCACAATTTTGCTGAGAATAAAACCAACGAAGGCTGCCAGGCAAAAAAATTCAGAACGACAGGAACCATGATTCTTGGCACTTCACAGGGAAAAGTACCATCCCCAGGTGGAGCTGTTGTTATCACCCCATAAATTATGGGAATCAACTGATGACTGAGATATTATCTGTCTCTAGTGTTTTTGTTGACAAATGATTTTTCATTCTGCAAATAATTTGAGAAAAAGAAAAGGAAAAAGAAAAAAAAAAGGAAAAAAGAAAAAGAAAAAGAAAATAAAAGAAAAAAGAAAAAAGAAAAGAAAGAAAGAAAAGAGGGCATAAAAGAATTGAAATGAAAGCCCCATGCAATAATAGTAACTTGGCCATACCTTTCAAGCATGGCCAGGTTCTTTTTAAATTTAATGTTGATAGGTTAGTGAATAAATCTGACCAGACTGTCTAATCCTGGCCAGATAGCCCTTAAGATAGATTAGTGAATAAATCTGACCAGACTATCTAACCCTGGTCAGATAGCCCTTAGGTAGAGTAATTCCTTAACCCAACAGTTTAATCTGGGTTAATTGTCCTAGGAAGCTAGGTTAGATCTTAGGTTAGTTTCTTTATTGTCCAATCCCAATAAAACCAGCTTGAGGTCAAGATTTCATCATATTCCAATGCTTAAGGGATGTTTGGTCGAAACCCCATGGTGGTGTCTTTTGAAATTTGGGGAAAAAACCCGTAAAATGCACTTATCCTAAGTTTTCCCAACAAATTTTTCCCCGCTCTCGATGTTATGTTCCATGTACTTTTCGACGGTCCAAATCATGGCGCCCATATCTACGGTGCACAGAGCATTCCGGACCCCTCGATCATCCTGCTTTTAACTGGAGGGGGGTGTCCCGAATCAGTAATAACATTGCCACACATCTGGACGACCCAGGGAAGGGCACTTAAATCAACGATCCACAATGGATTCCGGACCTCCCCATCCATTCTTCCTTTAATGGAGGGAGGGGGTCTGGAATGAGTAATAAAGGACGCGCTAAGATCTGCGGCCAAAAAACAAGCGCGAAGATCAATGGCTCACAATGAATTTCGGACCCCCCTTGATGTTCTTCTTTTAACCGATGGGGGGGGGTCCGGAATGCTTATCTCCCACCAGTAGGCCCTTTATCATTTGTGGCCTAAGTTTATTGGTTCCGATGTCCTATCACCACATGCTATCTAACAGCTCCCGTCACTCATGGATGTCATCCTCCACTGAGTCCACTTGTTCCACTTGTTCCCGAGTTGTGTCCCATCCTATAATTGTTGTCAGTCCCTTACTTTTTCACTCATGACCGGCCCCTTATTGTGACTTTCACTTCCAATCACCTCCAATCCTTGGTAGCCACATAACCCGTCCGTATGTTTTGGCCACCATCACCTGCCATCTCACCCCCAAGTGGCCCGTTGTCCATTAATTACTGGATAACATACCCGTTATCATGCTGACCTATTTCCCGCATCCAACTGACCCGAGTTTTAAATAAAAATATCGTTTTACCCCTTCATTCACTATTCAACCATCGCACTAGATCACCTCTTACTCCTCCATTTCATTCTCGTCTCCTTCATCCACAGTCAGTCGGCCCCACTAACATCGTGTTTATTGCAAGTACTATTGCAGAGATGGTGCAAAAGCCAAGACCAGTGGAAGGAGAAGAGAATCCTTTTCTTCCTCCTCCTGTCGACCTGGAAAAAATCCCATTGGTCGATAAATACAGATTGATTATTGATACCAAGTGTGAATTCGATTTTTTGGACCTCCATTCATGGCTTCGGGAGGTGTTATTGGACCAAAGTGATGAAATCGGACTCTTGGAGTCCGATTTGCCCCTGTACCTTTTTCCCCAAATCCATCATTTTCCCGAATTCGCGTTGAAATGCCAAGCTCACTATATTCCTGAACAGAGAGCCGTCATATCTTCATCCGGAGACACCCTATTCCTCATCACTCCTGAAGACATAGACCAAATGATGCAAATTCCCTGTGTTGAGTCTGTGTCTCCTTTCAACCTAGAAACCCTTACCGAACTATATCAGAAAATGACTTTTCCCCAGAGAGCTCAGATATTCAATCTTTTCCTTCCCACCTCCGCTCAATTCCCTTCCACAAATCCCCATTACCCATCATCCATGTTCTCCACCAAGGGAAACCAAATCATTTCATCCCTTTGTGCCCTGCTAGGTTACTATTCCGACCAATGGGTAGATGAGCCCATCCTGGGTTTTCTATCCATTTTCTCAAATGATGAAAAGCCCACAACGCAGTTCGATTACAGCACCTTCTTGGCCAACAATATTCACGAACAGTTCATGAATTTTGGCATAGAGGGCATGTTCAGATATTCTTCCATACTGGCGTACCTGTTCGTTTACTTTCAAGCAGATAAATTCAGTTTCTCCATGCAGAAGATGGACGCAGATGGAAGGCCTCAGCCAGTCACAGCGTGGACATCTTTGTTGAAGCACAACTCCACAGAGTATAGCTTCAAGGCATATATTGATCTTTTCTACCACCCTGTGGTAAGCATGTTGAGTGGCAAGCCCAAGCCACGAATAAATCACGAGGTCCAGAGAATTTTACATCTCTCGGACAACGCAAAGACAGGGGACTGGTACCTATACCAAAACCACATTGAGATCAGAGTTTTCAGGTGTGAATTGGCACCCTACAAGCTGCCAAAGTACGTGCCGGTAAGAATCTTTGCATTAGAGTATATTAGACAGATCATGAATTCAAACTACATTCACTTCATCTCACTGAAGAAAAAGCAGCAGCTGCGCATCAAGGGGCAGATAGGTTCTTTCATCTGCAATAGTCGTGGCACCAGAGAAGAAGCTGACCGGATGCTGAGAGAGATGAAGTTTTTCTTAAGCTTCCCGTGGCACTATGATCCATGCGGGATCATTTCAGAAATGCAGGTAAAAAATAAAACATCCCATATGCACATGAGTCCAAGCCCGAGATCGAAAAATTTGCAAATCAGACAGTGTGGGTGCCTGACACCTTGGTCGTAGTGGAACAGTAGGTTCCCCCGACCACTGTACTTCCAACTTCCATGCCACAAGTGCCTAAGGGAAAAAGGCCTCGATAGGAATCATCTCCACCTATCATGGAGGTGTCATCTGAAGATTTCCAGTTACATACAAAGAGGCCCAAGAAAGTCACAGTTCCCAGCCCTACTAGGGAGATACAAATCCCGCCTACCATAGTGGTTAAACCCATCATTCCACCTTTCGGGGCGGTCATTCATAAGGAAATCACCCCAGTAGTACCGAAGAAATCCTCAGGTTCCCCCCTGGACACTCAGCCAAGCAAGTCTGGGCCCAAATTGAGCATCTTCGAGAAGTACGAGATGATTAAGAAAAAGAATCAGACTCTTACAACCAGCACCTATGCTCAGTTTCGAAAGAAGATGTCAACTGTGCAGCACAGGCTGTTGTCTGCATTTGACACAGAAAAAGGCAAGATTCACATGGCTTTCCTCCAGTTGCAGGTACCGGACCCCAAGGTAATTACAGATTACAAGAGGGCCACCTTCGAGTTCCAAACGAAGGACGTGCATCCAGCAAATCAGATGGATCTGCACAAACAAACAGGAGAGATGGTATTTCACACATTGGCACACGCTTCAGCTTCTACAAAAAAATTTTAGGTATCATGGAACAATGCTCAGACACAACTCAAGCTGGAGAAAAGATCATCTTTTATAAAAGATAACAGAATCAAGACGTTGGAGGAGCTAGTCCTCAAGATCGGATATGATCCCGCGAACGTCAAAGCTGCAGAAGAGATGATAAAAATGAAAAATACAGACATCGCCTCTTTGAGGAAACAACTGAAACTCCCACCTATAGAAAACTCATAGGTGAAGGAGTTAGCAGAGAAAGAAGGCGAGAAGGATGAAATGATTAAGCTTCTCATGGAGCAGAACGCACAGCTCAAAGAGATGGAAGCAGAGATGGAAAAACTGCTAAAGGAGAAAGAGCAGCTGAAGTCTATGGAAGCCATTACATTGAATGCTATCCCAATCTCAGGGACAAGAACAACAACAGTAACATAAATCCCATCCGCAACACCAGTGACACCACAGGGAGAGACAGCCGATCTCGCCAAATCCATGGAGAAAATGAACCTGCAAGAGACAGAAATCAGCAGGCTGAAGAAGGAAGTCGAGAATCTCCAGGAACTCAAAGCTTCTTTCCAAACCAGTCTATCCAAAGAAAAGTAGGTAACTGAGCAGCTCAGGAAAGAACTACAACAGCTCCAGAAGAAAACAGTGGCAGGGAAGACTTTGGCTGAGGTAAAAGAGAATGTTTGGACAGACATCATAAAGTCCATAAATGAGATACGGCCAATGATCCAAATTATGTTTGAGTAGAATGAGTTGGTCCAGAGGAGCCAACAGGCCATTGAGAAGATTGTAACATCCCGCTCTGGCGCACTGAGAAAACTTATTCTTTGAGGACACTTGCTCGCAAGTGATCTGGACCTTTATGATGATAAACTATTTATCCTTGATTATGATGTGTTATGATAGATGACATGATGTTTTGACTACTTTGTTGTAGACAGGTGCTGCTGACTCAGTTTCATTGATTGTGCAGGGTTTTGAACCTTGAGGATGTAGTGGCATCGGTAGAACTCCCTTGGACTTCGGATTGAGTCAGGGAGTGTGCTATTTGGGTTGATTTATTTACTATGATATTTCATTGATTTGATGATTTGATTTTTGACATGTTCTGACACGATTGTCGATGATACAGGCTGACGATAGCTTGTCGACCAGACTCACATATGGAGTAAAGGGGCCACACACGAGTTCCAGAGAGGTTAAGGGAGAGGGGTGGACAACAACCCTGCCACCACCTACTAGCACTCCCACCGTGGCTCGAACTGTATGTTAATGATTACCTAGTTTGAGAGGATCCACGATGCCATGAGGGAAGACTAGGACAGTCGCTCACGATGATTCTAAGGGCCACGCAATAAGGCGGGGGCCTTATTCCTTAGAGCCCTTAGTCTCCCACAAGTTCACCTGGCAGAGTGTTGACTCTAGGGGTTATAGATGTCTACCAGTTAGTCCAGTTGGTGAGTGGCACCCTTGGAGCACGTGGTGCATCTTGAAGGGCACGTCATGCAAAGGAAACGAACGAGGCAAGTGGCACCCTTGGAGCACCTGGTGCGTCCTGAAGGGCACATCGCATTGATGTGGATGGAGGAAACTAACCTAAACAGCCCTGAGACATTAACACCTTACTAAATCCTTAAACAATTCCCCTAACCAAGTGTCTCTAGTTCAGAATTTGAGTCCTAAGTCAAAAAATTCTTCTAGGGTAAAAATTCTAGTCTAACTTTAAAAAAAAACAATAAAAAAGAAACATAATTCAAGACTATACATTAAATATTCATTACCCCTATGATTTGCAACCTCCACCTAATCCAAGGAGTTTCCTTCCTTAATTAAATACATAAAACAACCCCTTATTTAATTGAATTCATAAAGTAATTCCTTCCTTAATTGCATACACAAGGCCATTCCTCATTCCCAGTACTAAGCTTGATAATTCATCTTTTTAGTGAAGGTACTACTTTGCCCTAACATAATAATCAAGACTTAACCATCTCCTAATAACAATGCCATTATATTCTAGCTCACAATAGCTTTTCCATTCAAATAACATTAAAATTTCATTTC
>ML788647.1:434385-455289 GCA_009831015.1 Picea engelmannii
AGATTTGAGCGCTCGATCCTGAGATGTCCAGATGCGCGCGAGTCTTATCATTGATTCTGGACCCCCCCCCGGTTAAAAGCATAACGGTCAGGGGGGTGTGGAATGATATGTGCACCGTAGATCTAGGGGCCATGATCAGGACCGTTGATATGTGAAAGGGGCATAAGTGGGGAGCATAAAACACATGCGCCGGGGAAAAACTTAGGATAAATGGATTTTATGGGTTTTTCCAAGGTTTTTCAAGTAGACACCACCATGGGGCTTGACGAAACGATCTTTTAAGTGTCTGAAATATGGTGCAACACTTACATCAAACTGGTTCTTATTGAAATGAAGCAACAAAGCAACTAGCCTATATTCTAACCTATCCTCCTATGACAATTAACCTAGATTAGACTGTTGGGTTAAGAAATTACTCTACCCTGGGGCTATCTGACCAGGATTAGACAGTCTGGCCAGATTTATTCACTAATCCAACCTAGAAACTTTGGCTAAAATTAAACTGTTTAGCCAAATTCATTCACTACCCTATCAACATCAAATTTAAAAAGAACTTGGCCATGCTTGAAAGGTATGGACCAATTTACTATTATTGCATGGGGCTTTATTGGATTCTTTTATGCCCTCTTTTCTTTTTCTTTTTCTTTTCTTTTCCTTTTTCCTATTTCTTTTTCCTTTTTCTTTTTTCTTTTTTCTTTCTCAAATTATTTGCAAAATGAAAAATCATTTGTCAACAAAAACACTAGAGACAGATAATATCCCAGTCACCAGTTGATCCTATAACTTATAGGGTGATAAAAGGTCGAGGTAGAAATTAGATCATTTGTTATAACTACACATAGCTAGGTCATTTGACAAGGGACTGTCAAAACCCTTGTACCACTTGCAGTTATTGCAATTCATTTTAACATGTCATAGAAGATTGTCCTGTGTTGTTAGCCAAACTTCAGGAAAGATGAGGAGGAAATTGACAAGTACAGATAATCACAACAGAACCTTGTGGAGTAGATCCTAGATTCGTTGTTATAACTAGAGGAGGCGCTGCTACAGGAGAAAACAGGGTGACTCCTGGAAAGAATACAAAAAAATCAAGAGTCAGAAAAGCTGCAGAGAAGACACGAGAGATTGATCCAAAGAGAGAGAAGCATACATTTGAAGAGGCAAGAAAATATTTTAGAAGAGATCAGGTTTATTCATCAAAGGCACAACCAAAAGTGAGAGAATGTGGAATGCCCCTAACTTTTGATCAGTCTGCTTCGCCTAGAGAAGGAAAAGAGGTAAGGAGACTCATGGAATTCTTATGCACTTGCATCAATTTGATAAAGGATGAGAGTGTTGTACAAGAGATACAAAATTTGATCAGACAATATGAGCTAGGAAAGGTAGATCCTCTACTGAATAAATCACTACATAAACTATCCAAAAAGAGAAGTACAAATAAGGAGCTACATATGAATGCTCAGATTGGAGATTATGATATAGATTATGTGTTCCTTGACTTAGGGCCGGAGGTCAATGTTATGATGAAGAAGACCTGGGCACTGATGGGAAAACCTAATTTGATCTATTCCCCCGTCAGGATTAGGATGGCCAAGCAACAAGTTGTGAGCCCCTTCAGAAGACTGGAACATGTCCCTGTGGACATTGATGGGGTCAAAAAAATTGTGGACTTTGAGTTCATTGAAATAGTCGATGATAGCTATCCTTATCCCGCACTGTTAGGAATTGATTCGGCCTTCAACAATTATACTGTTGTTGACTTGAAAAAAATAAGAATGACGTTTGAAGGTGATGGCCTTAGGGTCATCACATCTTTAGATCCTGAACAATTCAAACAATGCGAAGTTAGGTACACAGGTCAAATCTATCCAAAATACCATGTGTGAGGTTGTGAGGAAGCCTGGAGCTACATTCCTCAATAACAATGGGTGTATAAATTCATCAATACTCTAGACACAACGCCTATCAACTGGTACCTTGAAGTGGAACTGCGCCTCACCACTGCAAATGCACAAGGTATGACTCAGAATTTTGTAGCTACATTTTAATTTGAAAGTCAGTACCCTCGGGTAGATCAAGCTTTATAGGTTGTAAGACATAAATTATTTTAGGAAGAACCTAGCCTCCTTGTGGAGAAAGAAGAGGATGAATGGACTACACCTCTTTAGAAATTGCAAGGATGTTACAATATCTGTGCCGATGAATACAATGATCCTAGGAATATAAACACCGCAGAAACGGAAGGACAGAGAGACATAGAAGGACCAGGAGTCGAACTACCTTTTATTGGATAGCAAATCAAAATGAAGAAATTTAATATTGGAACAAAGAAAGCACCTAATCTTGCTAATGTTGGAGATTAATGGGATGATTCAACTATTAGTAAGATCAAAAAATTACTGCATTAATATCAGGACTTGTTTCCAACCAAGTTCACTGATATGAAGGGCATTAAAGGGCCCATGGGAGAGATGAAGATACCCTTGAAACCAGATGCAAGGATAGTTAAACAAAGAGACTACAGATTGAACCCTAAATATAAGGAGAAAGTGAAGATTGAACTAGACAGAATGTTGGAAGCAGGAATCATAGAACCTGTTGAAGAATCAGAATGGATTAGCCCTATGGTGGTTCAGGATAAGAAAACAGGAGAGATCAAAATCTGTGTATATCTCAAGAAGTTGAATGATGCATGCCTACATGATCCATTCCCTACACCATTTACTGAAGAAGTGTTAGATAACATGGGAGGACAGGAAGTCTACTCCTTCACCGATGGATTTTCAGGATACCATCAGATCAGAATTGCTAAGGAAGATCGTCGTAAGACCACATTTACAATAGAATGGGGATCTTAACAATATAGAGTTATGCCTTTTGGATTGAAGAATGCAGCAACCATGTTTTATAGGGTGTTGGTTGAAGCATTCAAGGAGTTTTTACATAAATGTCTAGAAGCCTATTTTGATGATTGGATTGTTTTTAGCTTATTACAAAACCATATTGAATGCTTAAGACTAATGTTGGATAAGTGCAGGAAATGTCATATTTCCCTGAACCTGAAGAAATGCATCTTCTTTTCTCCCTTTGGAGTGTTGTTGGGCCATATTGTGTGAAAGTTGGGGTTACTGGTAGATCCATCTAAGATTTCCATTATTGTTGATTTACCCCCTCCTACTTTAGTAAAATAACTACACACTATGCTGGGACATACTGGATACTACAGGAAGTTCATTAAGGGATATGCACAGATTACAACACCTATGGAGAATCTTTTGAAGACATATTGTCAGTTTCAATGGATAGAAGAATGTCAGCAGAGCTTCGATACACTGAAAAAGAAAATGGTTACTGCGCTTATTCTAGTTTTTCCAAATTGGAGCAAGGAATTTCATGTACATGTCGATGCATCTTCTATTGCACTAGGAGAAGTGTTAGCACAACTAGGAGCAAGATACATTGACCACCCGTTATCCTTTGCTAGAAGGAATATCTCAACAACCGAGATAAATTACACCACCACTGAGAGATAAGGTTTAGCCATGGTGTATGCACTGTAGAAGTTTTGTCACTATTTGTTAGGAGGACATTTTAAGATGTTCATTGATCACTCCATGCTGAAATACCTAGTCAACAATCCAGTGCTGTGGGGAAGGATATGTAGATGGCTTCTGTTATTTCAAGAATATGATTTTTAAATTGTGGTAAAGACAAGAAGGATGAACACGGGACCTGATCACTTGTCTAGGTTGGAACATGGAGAGGAAATTACTATTCTGGAGGATACATTGCCGAATGCACAGTTGTTGGCCATTAGAAAGGTTGATGATCACTTCATCGAGATATTCAGTTCCTATCAACAAGAATAGCACTTTGTGAACACACAATCATTCAGAAGAAAGAGTTGGTAGTGGGTGCTACATATTTTTTGCTTATAGTTGGACAACTATATAAGATGGGACTCGATGAGATCCTGAGAAGATGTGTTATGGAGGAAGAAAGACCATTGGTTTTAGCATAAACTCATGAAGGAATCGTAGGAGGACACTGTGTAGGAAAAACAACAATGCAAAAGGTTCTTAGAGTTGGCCTTTGCTAGCCCACTTTACACAGAGATGTTAAAGAATACTACATAGCCTATGATGTATGCCAAAGAGTTGGGAAACCTTCCAAAAGAGATGATATTCCTTTAGCACCTCAAATAACTTTACAATCATTTTAGAAATGTTCCATTGACTTCGTGGGACCTATAAACCCACCAGGGAAGTGCACAGGAGCCAGATACATCATCACTGTGACATAGTATTTGACTAGATGGGCATGAGCAAGAGAAGTTAAGGAATGTAGTGAAACTACAACTACATCTTTCATATTTGATGATATCATAACCAAGTTTTGATGCCCAAATATCCTCATGAATGATCAAGGTACACATTTTATTAATAATACTATTGAAGCCTTGACTTAGAAATTTGAAGTTCACCATCATAAGAGAAGTCCTTAGCACCCACAAGTAAATGGAACAGTCGAAGCCTTCAACAAGATCTTGGAGACAACGCTGATGAAGATTTGTAGTGTAAACAGAGATGGCTAGGATTTGAGAGTACCAGCAATGTTATGGGCCTATAGAACTACTTATAATAAGTTGACAGTGCAGACTCCCTTTAGGTTGGTCTATGTCCTAGAAGCAATTGTAGCCATGGAATATTTAGTTCCTAGCTTAAGAATTGTAGCCATGGAATATTTAGTTCCTAGCTTAAGAATTGTAGCCTTTATAGATATGGATGAAAATGGTGTTGTTCAATAGAGGTTAGCATAGTTGGTTGAACTAGAAGAAGACAAATTTATTGCAAGATTTCATCAGCATGTTCAGAAGGAACGAGAAAATGCCTACCATGACAGGCATATCAAGAACAACACATTTAAGCAAGGAGATTTGGTATTGGTATACGATAGAAAGTTCATGAAGCATCCAGGGAATTTCAGAACACATTGGATGGGGCCATATTAGGTTTCCTATGTTATAGAAGGAGGAGATACGCAACTAAAGACTTTGAATGGGGAGTGGAAGGAGGGATTTGTGAATGGGAGCTGGTTGAAATTGTACTACGACAACTAGCTACCTCGCATCTCTTGGTAAAAATAGAAGGAGAAGGTTCTAGGTACCAAGTGCAGTTGAGACTGGGTACCAGACACAAGAAAGACAGTCTGCACACAGGGTGGAGGAATAGAGAAGGAAGCACAGGCTGCGCTGCATAGTCTGAAGTCGAGATACAGTAGAATATTTAGATCAAAGTGCCTCAGGACAAGTCATAAGTGAGTGTTGGGATCTTTTTGGCCTTGGGTTATGGAAGAAAGTGAATATTACAGAAGAAAAGGTGAAACACGAACTGCGCGAAAGGAAGGTTGACTGAGATAAGGTCAAAGTGGTTAAAGAAGAAGAAAAGATGGAGTGAAGTCAGAGAGAGAAAGTCGTTGGATGAGGAGATCGAGGAAGACATATCAACAAGGAATGTGGATGATGGACAACTTAGTAAGCGGGAAAATCCACTAGTAGATGATTGGAGAACCTCACAGGAAGGAAGGAAATACAAGCTAGTGAAGCCCTGAAAACATGGGCCAATTTGACCTAGGGTTTTAGACACCTAGTGTTTTGGTATCTAGGGTTTTAGACACTTAGGCTTCATCCTAAGGCTGTCGGTGAGCTACTGTAATGTATAAATAAAGGTCAAGAGGACCTGATATGGGTTCGAATATTGTAAGATCTTTAGCTGGGTGTGAAGATCAACCCTACATCTGGGTGTGCAGGGAAGGGAGATAGAGATAAGAGACAAAGAGAGAGATCTACAAGCTAAGAGCGTAGATAGAAATGTAAGCTTTCACCTAATATATTATAAAGAACAGTTCTATGGACCTATACCTAGGGAGAGAGTGAACCATGTATATCTTGTTGTTGTGTGTGATTGGTGTTGTGTTCTTTTCTCTGTTACTCTAATAATGCATTAGTATGTTAGATCTGATACATAACTGTGCGAAGTAGGTTTATGTTTGGAAGGAATAATATTATCATTGTCTGTGGTTGCCTTGATTCCACTTGCATTTCTTCTGGTTGTAGACACTTGGGTCTTGCAACCCCCTATTTATACTTCGGGTGAGATTGCATCTGCTTCACAGGTGTTTCCAAAAGGGCCAGTAGTTAGGGCTTGTTTGTGCATTATTAGAGTTGAACCATGGGTCTATCCCTGTGCCAACACATGGGGATGTGGCTTGTGCAATAGAATGCTTGATCACAATGGAGAATGAATCACAGTAATGCCATCATTACCTAATGGATATCCAAGCATTTCCTGGAAATAATAAGAAAGTGTTTGAACCATTTCCAGCAAGGTGACCAGCTAACAGAGGATTTGAGCATGTCATTGAACTAGAATAGGGGTCGAAGCTCATGATCACCACCCCCTATAGACATCCAAAGAGGCCCAACGATGAGATAGAGAAGGCCATAAAGGATTTTCTATATATGGGATACATCATGCCTATCTATAGTTCTTTCTCTTCATTAGTGGTACTGGTTAAGAAGAAACATGGTACTATGAGGATGTGCATAGACTATGGGGCACTAAACAAGAATACCATAAAAATATGATACCCAATTCCTAGGATTGATGAGATGATCAATGAGTAGTGCAGGGCCGTATACTTCTCAAAGGTCGATATGCGATCAAGATACCACCATATTCAATTCAAAGATGAAGATATACATAAAACAACATCCAGGTGTCACTATGGGTATTATGAGTTTCTAGTCATGACCTTCAGGTTGACTAAGGCACCAACTATTTTTCAATCATGCATGAACCATATCTTCGAAAAAAAATTGAGGAAATTCTTACTGGTGTTATTTGTCTATCTTTTCATATACAATAGGACATTATAGGAACATCGAAATCATGTGGATGAGATTCTCACCATTATGGAGAAATAATCGTTATTTTCCAAGGAGGAAACATGTGAGATTGGGTCGATGAATATCCTTTATATGGGGAACATGATTGATGTTGAGGGTGCAAAGTTTCTTCAGGAGAAAATCTAGACCATCTTAGCATAGCCCACTCCCAGGTCACTCACATATATGCAAGGGTTATTTGGGGTATGCAGCTATTACAGGTGCTCTGTTAAAGGATTTTCACAATTAGTTGCACCATTAACATACCTTAATAATAAGGGAGTGTTTTGATGGTCATAGGATGCAAAGGTATCATTTGATGAAATGAATAAGGTGATGAACACTTTCCCATTATTATCACTGCCATATTTCATGCAACCTTGTGTTGTGGAGTGTAACACATCCGATGAAGGGATAGGAGTAGTATTGATGTAGAAACAACACCTGATAGATTTCGATAGAAAGATGCTAAGGAAGCCAAAGAAGCTCTAACTAATCTATGATAAGGATATGTTGGCCATAATTCATGTATTGGAAAAATTTAGACAATACTTGATAGGAGGACACTTCTTGGTTAGGACTGACCACAACAACTTGTGATAGTTCTTAGAGGAGCGGGACCTGAATGAGAGGTAGAAAAAATGGGTGAGTAATGTGCAAGCATATGATTTTGACATTGGGTATGTAAAGGGGAAAAATTATATAGTTGATGACACTTTATCGAGGAGACCCATAGCCTTCTCCATGTCAGAGATCTCAACATACTGGAATTCCATTCCCTTGGTAGAATACTCCAAGAATATTGCTATACCCTAGCCTAGGGATAACTAAGGAGATCATGTCTCAAGGCCCACAGGTCCTATACATAGAGTACAGAGAGACATACGAGTTGAGCATGGCCATGGATGGCCCCTCTTTTCTTCACTGCAGTCCACATATCACCAGCAGTAGTATCCATCACACTAGCCTAGTCCTGAATTAGCAATGAGTCTTTCTTCATGAGGTAATGAGTCTGGGTATCATGGTATGTATCACTTTGATTTTTGGAAGCACTAGAACATTTTTTATTAAGTTCTTCTTCATTTCATGTCATTTTCTTGGAAATTATGCTCTTTTCCTCATACCTAGAAGGGTGCCATGGTTCCCTAGTAAGTTGATTTACCTTTAGGATGGGTTGCTATTAGATGGATCTATGAAGAGTCATCATCCATTCCTTCCATACTTACCACTTTCCATACTTAATCCTTCCATCTCCCCTATCCTTGTTTGGGAATTGGAATTGGATACACTAGGAAGGTTTGTACCTTACCTCATGGAAAGAAGGGGCTAAAGGACCATAGGGTAAAAGTAGTTGGCAAGAGTTAAAAGACAATTTTGAAACCTTCGAGATGCTTCGCCCAGGGATCCTTGAGAAAGAAGTGAAAATATTCTCAGTAAGAAAAGGGGACCCACAAGATAACATGAACACTCAAGTTACTAGTTGATGGATAGGAGGTCTCATCATGAGATGACCTATTATGACCATGGCCATGTAGTACTAGTATGAAAATACCACCTATCTAGTCACCAAACCAAGGTAGTGTCTCTTGGTGGAATAGCCAAGAGAAAGCGGGTCTCATAACAATCCAGCCTTCTCATTTTCGTGAAATGTTTGTGGATAACATTGCCACCTTTGGTCATCAATCCAAGATAGTGGCCTTTAACTATTTCCTTGGAGCACAAGAGAAAAACATCAAATTAAATAAAGCCAAGAGAAAAAGGAAATGAATGGGATAGGAAAAAATTGCATTCATGACAAGGTGCAACTCGTCATCCACAAAGGAACCCACAGGTAAGAATTTACATTTCCTTATTATCACATGCACCAAATGCCCAAATATTTACTACATGCCACCTCATACACTTACATGACTTGGATTAGACTCCACCTGGTAAACACCCAAAACTTAAGAGAGGTTACCCCAAAAGGATGCCCTAAGACCCTCTCCAAACCTAACTTGTCAAATTGCATAATATCTTTGAGCATTTGTTTGGGGTTAAAGGGTGTTTGATGCACATGTTTGGGTAATTTAATTATTGGATGTGATTTACATGCTATGATCCCTGTAATTCCCGTATAATTCTAAACATCATGAAGTTTCCTAAACATTTTTATTTGAGTAAACTGAAACAAAACTTCATAACATGATATTGACTTTTATAAAAGAAACTTCAGTAACTTGGATTTATCAATAAATACTAAATTATTTACAGTATGAAATAAATACACAACTTAACAAGTACCTGGATCTGATGCTAATTTTTGTTGCCTCTTTGCTTTGCTGCTGCCTTTCTGCTCTCTTCTACACAGATCAACCCAGCTACAAACAGGAAAATAACTGCCCAAAACTACTATCCTCCCTGCCAACTAGGAAAACTACCTAGCTCCAGGATATCTACAGATATCGTGGCCCTCCGTGCCCAAAACCTTCAGCAACTCAGTGCCTCCCCTGATCAAAAGTCATAGTCCATAACACTATGTTCCTTCCTCACAGCAAGCCAACAGTCCACAAAATAACACAGGCTCACAGCCAATACAACAGTCCACAGCATCCATTATGTCCCCTCCCGTCGAATGGTGCGAACATCCCCCTCTTCACGTCCCTTATTCCTCCCTGCTGACTCACGCACTTACTCCTCCAACCACCCTCCATCCCCCATCCTTCGTCATGAGTTAATTTTTTATCTTCTTGGGATCCATGGCTATCCCTCTCTGCATACGCCACCATTTTATAATATTTTCATTGATCTTTTAAATTATAATTCTCAGGTCATTAAATGGGTCTGTAGTTAGAGTATTACTTAGTTAATCACAATCATTTTCTTTTAATTAATTTTACTTTATAATCTTTAATCATTTATTCAGTTAGGGTCGTTACATTTACCCACTAAGTGATAGATCATTGTGTTATTTGTAAATGTCACAAAATGTTTCTATCCTAAATAAAAATTCTCTAAAATATTGGCTCAAGAAAGTGCTATGATACCACTTGTGGTGTTATTTACTACAAAATTGGAATATTCAAAGAAAGAATAATAGAATATACCCATATTTGTTGCAAAAATGACAGATTGTAATAGCAATATGAAATAAAAGAATCAAAATACCACAAATTGTTATACCTTTATTAATGAAAGAAATTTTCACTCACCTCTTCGAGGGGGAAACCTTCAAATCAATAGATCTCTAATTACATTATACTTCACAAGACATCTCGTTACACTAATTATGCTTTTTTATATAGTTTTATCTACCTCCTATAAACATTCTAGAGAACAACATTTATATAGTAGGTGTAACCTTCTAGTAAGCCTTCTTACAATTATTTCTTTCACATTATATCTACTACATGGGCCTTATTTACTAGAGATGGCCTCAATACATAACAACCTATCTATCTACTAAAATGGGTTAGATTAGTACCCAAAAAAACTAACTTATTTTTCTTGGGTTATTTTCATATGTAGCTAACCTTCCAAGGAAATTCATGACACTTTACCTAAATGTTCCCTTGAGTGAAAAATAAAAAACATGCATTATAATGGCATGGTACTAGATGTAGCACATGAGTTTCATTATGACCTTGGTCCCTGTGTAGTCATCGAAGTTGGTGTGAGTGGTTTGACCCGAGGATCCAAATCCAATGCTTTAATAGTAAGTTAAATTTCCTTATCCAAAATTATTTCTTTGACAAACTTGTATGGTTCAAGACTCTTGCAGAAGGGCAATGTTGGTACTTTCCTATTCAAATAAATTTAATGGAGTATATGGCTCACCAAACTGAGTCACTTTTCTAAATTTATTTCTAGATATAGCTCGTCTTCCTAAAGAATTCAAGACGCTTGACCTAAATGGTTCCTAGGGTAAAAAATGCTAATCATGTCTTGAAATAACATCCCTATAGTTGGAGCATCCATTATCCTCCTACAATCATAAAGTTCAAATGGACAAGATCTCAAGATTTGACCTCATGATCCAAATACAATGTTTTAACACTAAACCAAATGACATTGTCCAAAATTGTTTCTTGTGAAACCATGTGTGGTCAAGCACTCGTGGAGAAGAGTGTCAATGGAATTGTTCCATTGATATAAATCCAACAAATTAGATAGCTAATTGAATTGAATCATTGGTCTTGATTTATTCCTAGATGTAGCTCAAATTTTCAAATAATTTAGGACAATTGACCTAAATGATCCATGGGGAAAAATTGAAAACCATGCCTCAAAATGGCATTCCACCAACAACAATATGTGAGTTTCATTGGAACCATTGTCCCCATGCATGCATTCAGGTTGGACACATGAAATATCAATATTTGACCTTAGGATCGAAATCATGTATGGTCATTGAACTTGTCTTTGAATTGTCATGATACCTAAGCTACAACACATTCATATTTACATATCTAATGAATTTGTTGGCATAAGGGAAGACTAGGGTTTAACTCTAATAGCACACCAACAAGCCCTAACTATTGGCCCTTTTGGCAACACATGCGAAGCAAATGCAATCTCACTCGAAGTAGCAATAGGGGGTTGCAGGACATAGGTGTCTACAACCAAAGGAAATGCAAGTGGATTCAAAAGAACAACAACACAAAGAGATCTAGTAATTCTTTACCAAGCTTGAACCTACTTTGCACAGTTATATCTCAAATCTAGCAGACTAATGTAATGACAGAATAACAGAATACAAAGAATATAGCATCAATCACACATAAGAACAAGATATACGTGGTTCACCCTTTCCCTAGGGCTACGTCCACAAAACTGTGTTTCTTGATATATTATATGAAACCATACAGTTCTATCGGTGCACTTAGCTTACAGATCTCTCTCTCTATGTCCTCTTCTCTCCCCTCCCCGCGCAACTAGCTCCATGATTGATCTTTGCACCCAACTGAAGATCTTACAATACAAGAATATTCTCACAACACAATACTCTCCTCATGCATAACAATAATCACTCGACCTCAACAATACAAATCCTCTTCAAACTCGGAACGACCCGATCCCAGGTCTTCTAGACCTTTATTTATACCTTACATGACAAACGTCTAGGTGTCAAAACCCTAGATCCCAAAACCCTATGTGTCTAAAACCCTAGGTTGACTTGACCTGCGTTTTTAGGGCTATATTTCCTTCTTTCCCATGAGGTGTTGCAAAGCATCCGTTGGTGTATTTTTCCACTTGTTGAGTTGTCCACGATCTATCTTCCTTGTTGATTTGTCTTCCTCGATATTCTCGTTCAACGACTCATTTTCTCTTACTTCGCTCCTTCTTTTTTGCTTCTTTGACCACTTCGACCCAATCTTAGTCAATGTGTCTTCCACGTAGTTTGTACTTTGCCTTTCTGCCTTAATCTTCGCTTTCTTCCACAACCAAAGGCCAACATAATCCATTCATTTCCAAAGGACAATCCTTAACCACTTGAATTATGCGCCTCTTTATGTCAACCTTCAAATTTTGTAATTCACTTTTTGAAGGATGCAAATACATAGTATCACCGTCATCATGTTCATTTCAACGTCCCACTATATGAACCTTAATATTTTACAAAATATTTTGAAGGGAGGAGACACATTATATCATCATCATCATCATGTTCATGTCAATGTATTATAACACGATGCAACTTTATATTTTGTAATTTTTTGAATTGTTGGAAGAAATAATACATCATTATCATCATCATAAAATTATGTTGAATTTTCATCATTATCATAAAAAAAAAAATCATCTTCAATGTTACTAAATTGTCAAATATTAAAATGACACACACAATCATCAACCAAATATCATTATATGTAATATGCACAACATCATTAAAAAAAAATCATAGATACTTCATTTAACAATATCTCCAAAATATACAAGTATATGAACCAAAATACTATCATTGTCCTTATATTATAAAATGTAACATTTTGTGCATAGTAAAAAATGACAACTCATGCCCAAATTACAAAATGAAAATTCAATGACCCCTCCTTTCTTCATCATTGTTATATGCCTTAAAAGTTTATCTCCCTCTTCCCTGTGCTTGATTCTTGATTGAGACTGCTTTCATATTAATGTTAGCTATGTCTTGACATGAAACAAGATTTTTAAAAATTAATAAACAAATAATTATTAAAATTACAATTCAATAAAACAAAAACTTATTGCGCATGAGTAAGTTTATTTCACGAGTGGTGTGCTCCAAAGAAAAGCTATTGATTAAGTATCCTACCATGAGGCCTATTTGCTAGAGTCTATGCACTATTTGGGAGAGTCTTTGCCATAACAAATTGACTTTTAAATCAATATTTGAAAATGATATAGTGAAGAAAGTTTTGATATTACAGAAACGTCAACTTGTACCCAAAATAATACAAAAGTATAATATGAAAATTCAATGACTCCTTTCATCACCATTGTTATATGCCTTAAAAATATTATGTCTGATTAAGGATGCTTGAAGATTGATGTTCATTTCTGGTGTACAAACATAAAACAATACAAGTTTTAAACATTTTAAAAAGTAACAAACACATAATTATTAAAATTAAAATTCAATACAACTAAAATTTATTCCTAAGTTTTAAAAATTAACAAACACATAATTATTAAAATTAAAATTCAATACAACAAAAACTTATTCCTAAGTTTGTTTCATGGGTGGTGGGTAAAGGTTATCTCCTTTCGTCACCATTGTTATATGGCTTAAAAATATTATCTCCCTTTTCCATATGCTTGATTGAGGCTGCTTGAAGATTGGTGTTCATTTCTGCTGTCTAGACATAAAACAATAAAGTTTTAAACATTTTAAAAATTATGAAAATTAAAATTCAATACAACAAAAATTTATACCACATGAGTAAGTTGAGTATGTTTGTTTCATGGGTGGTGTTCTACCCAGGTAAAACTATTGGTTAAGAGTAACTTTGTTTCATGGGTGGTGTCCTATCCATGTAAAGCTATTGGTTAAACATCCTACCCTGAGGCCCGTTTGTTAGAATCTATCCAATAAAAACTGCAAACACATGTCGGTTGAACATTTAAAATATTTTTAAATCAATATTTGAAAATGATACAGTGGAAGTAATCTACAAGGACCGGACCTTTTGTTTCGATGCAAGAAATGCATGTACTTGAGATATCAACCGCTCTAGCATGCCCATATCTGTGCGCATAGGCTGTGGAAACTTCAATGAAATCAAAGAAGGGTTTTCCATATATGTGCTCATAGGCTGTGGAAACTTCAATGAAATTAAAGAATGGTTTTCAAATGGCAATTTCCTATTAGAAGCAAATGGCAATTTGGTGTAAGAGGCAATATGCCAAGTACGTAGGGGAAAAAATATAACGATAGCATGTTTGAGTTCTGGAGTTTCATCTTCACTAGCACGCGTGTTCGGACATCGGACGCGAAGTCCAGGGTGGCTTAGCCGCGTGTCGATCCGATGTCCCGAACATGTGCCGATTCTTTTGGGAGCAAAACTGGCGTAGTCGTGAATGATAAAGAATCGATATAAACCATATTTACGAAGTTCGACCGAATGGAGAAAAATAATAAAATTCGATTCGAATGCGAAAAATTCGGGACAAATTCGATACGGTTAGCACGTGATGATAGGTTGTTCAGAAAAGATGAGGGTTTTGGGAGAACGGTTTGGGTAGGGTATGTATACTTTTGTAGACTTTACCAGTCAAATCGCTAGACGGAGGGGGTCCCTTGTCCCACAAACAAGGGGTCCGGTACACCAATTTGATGTGCTGGCTTGGCCATGACCTTAAAAATAGATTATTATTATTATTATTATATTGTCCAGAGTTATTGAAAGTTATTTAAATTTGTAGTTGTATTGTGGAGAGTTATCGAGAGTTATTTAAATTTGAAAATAAAGAACCATGAAAATGATGAGAATGAGAATGAATGAAAATGATGAGGATGAGAATGAATGTATGGATATGTAATCAAATTAATAAGAATGGAATGAAAATGATAAGAATTAGAATGTATAGATATGTAATCAAATTAATAAGAATGAAATGGGGGCATATTATGTTTAATCTTTAAAATGCATATTCTCGAAATTTTTTCGAATTTTGAATCCAAATTTATATCCTATCTAATTCGAATCCGAATCCGAATCTCCATTCGAATTTCGTAACTATGATATAAACTTTATTGGTATTGAACCTAAACGTATTACTTGACTGTAGAGAAAACAAAACGCACTGCAGAGATTACCCAATTAGCTAATTATAGACATTAGAGAATCTCTATTAGATGTCAGCGAATTTTGGACTTACACGGTAGAATATAAGGATTCACGCTAGTGTGACATGGACGATTCGATTGATGTTAATCCGAATATCTTATCGCAAACTTATGCGATGACGATATCAGCCATGTGAAAATTGATTCCACAATAATTGATTGGATACATAATAAGATAAAGAGATCCCTAAAATTGAATCTCCCTATGATGTGGTATAATTGATTCGATGCATGACAAGATAAAGAGATCCCTAAAATTGAATCTCCCTGTGACATGGTATGTGTAGTAAATTTTCGTTCTGATATACCAATCTTTATAAGCTTTATTTAACGGTATTAGGACTGTAATCAAACTCGTAGGACACCCCAATATTTTAGAACACATCTACCAACGGATTAGAAGATTGAAGCGTTCAAAATAGATAGTGATTTCACAGTATCTTGTCGAAATAGAACCACGTTCAACTGACAGGATCAGTAATCCGTTCGACAATGGATTGGGAAAAAGCCTTTGAGAGAGCAGACAACCCAAATCTCTGAGGAGAAGTCGTAGCCACAACGCTTCACATATGCCAAGTGCCATACCTCTAAATTCAGCCTCTGCACTTGATCGGACAACAACATTCTGTTTTTTGCTTCTCCATGTAACGAGATTACCTCCTACAAAGGTGAAATAACTTGAAGTAAACCGCCTTTCATCTACTGCTCCGGCCCAGTCAGCATCAGTATACGCATCCACGCTTTGATCATCTTCATTTTTTGTGAACAAAATTCATTTTCCATGAGCATACTTCAGATACCTCAAAATGCGCATAACTGCATTCATATGTTGCTCTCCGGGATTATGCATAAACTGGCTAACAATACTCAATGCATAGGCAAGGTCTAGTCTTGTGTGTGCTAAGTACATCAACCTTCCTACAAGCCTCTGGTATCGCCCTTTATCCACTGGTACCTAATGAGACTCAATACATAACTTCAGTCCTTCTTCCACTGGTTTATCAGCTGGTTGACATGCTAACATACCAGTTTCCTGTAACAAGTCTAAGGCATACTTTCTTTGAGACAGAAAGATCCCTTTATCAGATCGAGATACTTTGATCCCAAGGAAATATTTTAAGGAGCCGAGGTCTTTTATTTCGAATTCTCTGGACAAGTAACCCTGTAGGGCCTTCCTTTCTTCCGAGTCATTTCCTGTAACCACCATGTCATCCATATATACAATAAGTGCAATAATCTTACCATGTTGTTTCTTCAAGAATAAAGTGTGGTCTGAATTGCTCTGATGGTAACCAAAGGATTTCATAGACTTTGTGAACCTTCTGAACCACGCTCTCGGAGATTGTTTCAACCCATACAGTGACTTCTTTAATCTGCACACCTTTTGACTATGCATTTCTAGTATCATGCATCCGAGTGGGAGTTCCATGTAAACTTCTTCGGAAAATTCTCCATGCAGAAAGGCGTTCTTCACATCAAACTGTTGTAATGGCCAATCCAAGTTCGTAGCTAGAGACAACAAGACTCGTACTATGTTGATTTTAGCTACAGGTGCAAATGTCTCTATATAATCGATCCCATATGTTTGGGTGTACCCTATTGCCACCAATCTCGCCTTAAAGCATTCAATTGTACCATCTTCTTTGTATTTCACAGTATAAACCCACCGACATCCAGCTAGTTTCTTTCCTAGTGGACAGTTAACAAGTTCCCAGGTTTTATTTTCCTGCAAGGATTTCATCTCCTCATTCATAGCGGTTTTCCACCTTAGGTCAGCTAAGGCTTCCTGCACATTGTTAGGAATAGATACAGTAAATAATTGATTCACAAATCACTGATTTGATTCTGACAAATGATGGTTAGACACATAATGACTCATGGGATATTTGACTTTACTAGAAATTTCGGGTTCATATGTGGGTTTAGGGATACCTCTGGTGTGACGTTGTGGTAGCTGTTTTCTAGGAGCATCCTCAGCAAGTGATTGGTTTGGTGTATCATTTCCCTGTGGTGTGAGGGACCCGGACGAAGGTGGAGCCACAACTTTAGTTTCTGGGTGTTCATCAACTTCTTGAATGATAGTTTCCGAAAGTTCCCCATCTTCAGAAATGTCTAAGTTACCCCCATCTTCATAGATGTGAACATCCACATCTTCAGGGATGTCAACATCATAGTCTAGAGTCTGGATTTCCTTCTGATACTCCCCCTGAAGTTCAGGCTCAGAGGAAAAATACATTGAATCTTCATGAAAAACTACATCCAAGGAAATAAACATTCATCGGGTTGGAGGATGATAGCATCGGTAACCCTTTTGATAATCAATGTATCCTAGAAAGACACATCGCAACGCTCGAGGAGTCAACTTGTTGCATTGATTCTTATGGAGGTGTACAAATGCTACACAACCAAAGACGTGAGAAGGTAAATTTGGGATGGTTGGGGCAATAATTGCCTCGGCGAGAACCTGGGATGGTGTCTATAAATCAATAGTGCTAGAGGGTACTCGGTTGATCAAATATGCTGCAGAGGTAAGTTCTTCTCCCCAATAAGATAACTGCATATGGGATTCTATCAACGAAGCACAGACAACCTCCAACAAGTGATGATTTTTTCTCTTGGCCACCCCATTTTGTTGAGGTGTGCTGGAACAAGCAGTTTGATGAATAGTTTCATATGCTTCCAAATACTGCTGAAGTTCAGAACTTAAATATTCGCCTCTATTGTCACTGCGGAGAACCTGAACCTATGCATTGTATTGAGTATGAACCATTTTATGAAATTTTTGAAATAACAAGTTCACTTCTCCTTTAGATTTCATCAAGCACACCGAAGTCATCCTGGTACAATCGTCAATAAAAGTAACAAACCAACGTGATCCCCCCAAGGTAGTGACTCTGGATGGACCCCAAACATCAAAATGTATGACCATAAAAGGAACTAGACTTTTATTCAAAGTTAATGGAAACGAAGCACGATGGATTTTTGCAAGTTCACAAACATTGCATCGGAAACTAGAAACATCAAATTTTGCAAATAAACTAGGAAATAATTTCTTCAGGTAACCAAAGGAAGCATGCCCCAGACGTTGATGCCATAACCAAATTTCAGATTTCCTCTTCTCCCCCTCAGAGCCATCCACTGTGAAAGCTTGACGCAATTTGTCCAAACTTTTTGACACCAAGTCCAAGTAATATAGCTTCTCCCGCCTAACACCACAACCAATCGTTTGCCTCGTTCGGATGTCCTTAAACACACAAATATTAGGCCAAAAAATTACAACACAAAGTAAGGCAGTGGTTATTTGGGAAACTAACAACAGGTTATAATCCAAAGATGGAACAACTAAAACAAAATCTAGATTCAAAGTATCAGTGAGAGGCAAGGTTTTTTCTCCAATAACTGGGGCTGAAGAACCGTTGGCAGTGGAAACAAATTTTTGTGAGGACGGTTTAAGGGGTGAGACCTGTCTAGAATCAAATGTCATATGATCTGTAGCACCAGAATCAATTATCCATGCACTATTAGAAAAAAAGTGTAGACATATTTAAAACCTTACCACCATTACCTGCCACTGCTGCTAATGCCGAGATCTGTCCCGCAACATCATCCTCTTTCCTTGTTTCAACAACCACAACATTGGAGGGTTTTTTGGAATTCCTCTTCCGTGAATCACGACTATAATCCCACCACTTTGGATACCCCACAAGTTCAAAGCAGTGACTTTTGGTATTAACAGTTTGATGGCAATGAGTGCATTTGTCGGAGGATTTATCGGCACCAATTGTGGTCTTAGGATGGTTGGGCCTTGTTTGGTCATGCTGGTTTTGAGGAGGCCGGTTCTAATTAGAACGGTTTCGAGTCACCATGGCTGAAGCTTCAGATTTTTCCGGTTCTCTATTCATCATTGCGCATTGAACAGATTCATGGTGGACCAGTGCATAACATGTTTCTAGTTCGGGAATAGGATCCTTTCTCAAAATTTCACCATGGATTTGTTCGAAGTCACCATCTAATCCAGCATGAAAAATGTGCACCCTTTGTCACTGAACTGATTTTCGGTAAGATTCAACATCCTTCGCATTCTCCATGATCACCTTATCACGATGATCTAACTCACTAAAAATCTTGGTTAATTCTCCATAATACACAGAGAGTGTTCTGCCATTTTGTTTGGCAGAGAAAGCCCTATGATTCAAGACAAAAACCTGTAATTCATATGCTCCATCATAAAAGGCTTTAGAAAGATCTTTCCAAATATCTCGAGTGGTGGGTAAGCGAATGTATCACTTCATAATTTCTGGGGACATAGACATCAACAGCCATCTCTTGACCTTTTGATTGTCTGCATACCACTTCTCATATCCATCATCCTTCTCGGAAGGTGGCTGTGAAGTGCCACGAATAAAGGAGAGTTTTTCCTTCTCATCAATATGCATCTCCATGATTTGAGACCACATATCATAATTTGTTTTATTCAGTACAATCCCTGCTTTGAACGATGAACCTTCGGACTGGATAATAATGGGAACAGATTTATTCCGAGATGATTCAGAATCTGAATTGGCCATGGTTCAATGAGGGATACAAATGAATCAAGTTTCATCGCTCTGAGAAGACTGGTTGGCTGCCCGAGCTATTTTCTGGGCAGAGAGAGCTGAACAACACAATATGCAAAGAAGGGGGCACAACAAATAAGAGAGCCGACCTTTGAGCAGTTTTCTGGGTAGAGAGGAGAACGACCCAGAACACCACGAAAGAGCCGAGAGAGCCCACGAACAAAGGCAGAGTGAGCGCTTCAAAAAGAAATCGACTCCCGAACAGAGGTGTATGGAATCCGTTCAAACAGGGTCACATACCAAGGAGGATGAGGCCCTGCAGCTCTGATACCAACTTGAAAAACAGATTTCGACAAGAATGATTTTTCTCACTTGTATTACAATGAATTTGACTTGTATTACAATGAATCTGTCCAAGTACATTTATAACGGATCAATTTACAGGAACAGAAATAACCAGAATGCAGATTTCGACAAGAATGATTTTTCTCACTTGTATTACAATGAATTTGACTTGTATTACAATGAATCTGTCCAAGTACATTTATAACGGATCAATTTACAGGAACAGAAATAACCAGAATGCAATCGGAAATATTTACAGGAAAGGAAAGAATCAGAATTGGAAAGAATCAGTCCAATACCAGAAATAATCAGATTCGAAAAGACTCAGTCCAATATCGGAAAAATCAATCCTGTATCGGAAAAATACAATATTTCAACAAAATATTCTATCGACAACGTTTAGAAAAAATGTAAACAAAACTGCGAGAATGTTTTGTAAAAAGATAAAAATTATTAAACAACGCGAAAGTATAAGTTTAGCAAAAGGGAAACGAAGGTTCCGCATCGGCCTTCGTCTTTTAAGACACAATTTTCAAATTTTGAGTGATAGGTTACAGACGGCTTCAAAACTATGCCAATTCAAAGAAAACAGCTTCAAAACACACACTCAGAATATGTTTTTAACCTGCAATTCGAGGCAAAGGTTCTTCTTAAGACATTACAACCACTATCCTTTCTCATTGGCGGTCACAAGTTTCATTATCTAGTTCCAAACGTCATGAAACTTGGCTGCACTAATTTTAAATTCT
>ML788647.1:464374-483280 GCA_009831015.1 Picea engelmannii
AGAGAGGAATATATATGGAGGTAGGAAGAGAGGTGAAGAGGGGTAGAGAGAGTTGGGAGGGGGGGGAGAGGGGGGAGAGAGAGCGAGGATAATGACACATTTCATGTTAAAAGGAACACACATTTCTTCATGTTCCTAATAATGTGAGTTCACTTTAGGAACTTTCACATGCTTTAGGAAAGAACGCACGTTTCTAAAGCATGAGTGCAATATTTTATTTCAAATTTTTTTAGGAACATGCACACATTCTTGTACACATTTTTCTCAGGAATGAATGCACCTTCTTGAGAGCCTACACAGATTCTTGGGAATGTGCCTACATGGCTTGCTGAGTGGAGTTTCAAGGTTTTTACAACCTGTCACGTCAAGAAGACATGCACATTCCTAGAAACACATGAATGTTCCTAAAAATGCATACATGTTCCCACGAGTGTGCATTCCTCCTCACCCCATTTCCACTTTATCATCCACTGACTTTGTGCACTCACGCATGTCCTTGTCCACACAAAGGACCCTCTCTACACCTGCATTTTTTGTCTTGAAGGTTGTCTACGTCAGTTCAAGTTGCAACCCAAGCCTTCCCACCATGTCTTCCCTCAATAAGTTATGAGTCACCCCACTTTCCACCATGGTTAATAGTAAGTTCTTGTTGAGTTCATGTTGCACATAGAAAATTTTCTTCTCATCTTGCTCTTGGATCTCCATGGATTCAACCTCCATGAAAGAATTTAAGAACTACAAGAATCCGATAGATGGGTTTTTTCCTTCTCCAAAGCATTCAACTTCTGTTTGAAGGGAAAATTCTTCTCATAGTGCTCCTTGGCACAAATCCAACATAAAATCATCTTCTTTTCTTTCGTTGCATTTGTTTTCTTGTCATTGTCTTCACTTCCCTTGGAATTCTTCGTCTTTGCCTTGTCCTTCTTCTTCCCCTTCTCTTGCATCTTCTCACATTGGGTGTCCTCACTCATCCTAGGATCTATTTTGGGTTTGTCCTGAAAGTCCAACATTTTTTCCGCTAGAATGATTGTTTTTTCAAGTGTCTAGATGTTCTACGATCACAACTCACTCTACGCCCATGGTTTCAAGCCATTCATGAAATGGAAATTTTTTCTTCTTCCAACATGTCTTTGATCTCCAACATCATCCCTATGAGCTCCTTGATTTAGTCTTTGATCTTACCAACATGGTTGATAGCAAACAATTGATTCCTTTTGATCCATGTTTGGTTCCTCGAACAAAACTGTGCCTTCAAGGATGCCTTCAGCTTGACCCAGTTTTTGATATTATCAATGGTTCTCCTAGCTACTAAGTATTCCACTCAATTGCTCCATCATATCTTAGCAGTTCTGGTCAAGAACATTTTTGTAACGTTCACCTTGGCTTTGTCCGAAATTTCGTTCAACTACTTAGTGTCCCAAATAAGTTTCCCAATAACTTAGCTTTGTGAGTCTTGTCATATGACCCATGTTCTTTTATCTTTATCCTCATATGCATGATAATGGATATTTTTTCGTTACCCAAATATTGTTTCAACAATGTGATGGTTTCATCTTGGTCCTTCAGCCTCTGTGCAACTGTGATAAGTGTGTTCTCTACTACCTTGAGTGTATCATGAATGTCAATGTTCAGGGTGCCACTCATCACATCTATAGTTTACTAGCACTCATGGATGGCTTCATTAAATAGAGACTTTATGTTTCCCATCTCATTCTCCATGTAATTGACCTTTTCACCATGCTAGCACAATGCATTCATCATCTAATAGAAGATGCTCTCCAAGATAAAGATTTGATCCTTCATTTTTCGGTGTCGCTGCCATCATCCATGGATGGCCCTCTAAGTGTCTTCACTTTAATTGTGAAGAGTTCATCCAAAGCACCCAAGAGTTCATCTCAAGACTTCTTCAAAATTATGTGATCACCTCTATGGTTAATTTTGTGATCGGGCCTACATCAAGTTTTTCAATAGTCCCATGTTTTTCCACCTTTCCCAAGTGATCGGTTCACCCTTAGAACTTTTCACTTGGCTTTCTCAAGGTGTGCACCTAGTTCTGCTTAGAAGTCATGAATTTTGTTCGCAACTAGGCCCTATCACAACCCACCAAGTCTACACTCAATTTCCTCTGCAATGGGTCATTATATGGAACCCTCACCAAGACTACACTCAAAATGATTCACCAAACAAGTGCACCCTCCCTACCACTATTATTTTTGCACTAGTGGTGAAGAGACAAGTTTTATTTGATACCACTAGTCACAATCCCATTGGACGCCTGATCAGATATTGCAATCATTCACCTCATAAGGGCATGCGACACATGATGATTCTTACTTTTTTTCATGGCACACAAAGAATACTTCATCTGAACTACACCTCTTCACCTAGAGCATACCCATACTCTGTTCTAGGTTATCGACTAGTCAAACTCCTACTCTAGGTTACATAGAAAATTGTTAACATAGTTTAACACTTAGTCTTATTTAATAATGCATATGTGAACATGAGAATCCAACACGACAACTACAAAACAAAAAAATATAAACACAAATGTAGTGTGGGTGGCACAAACCATGCCTAACAACCAACTAAGTCTTTGTTATTGTGAAACAATTACAATATCAGCACTGCCGACTCGATTTCAAATTTGAAAGAGTCACACAAATCTCCTCAGTTCACCAAGACACTCAATAATAGATTCATCACACCAAGCCTCTATGTTGCAACCGTATCCACAACCACCTTTAGTGCACTTCAAACATTCACACAACCATATACTTTTTGCCCCTTCATTTCTGTGGAATTTCACCAAGCTAACATAGATTTTTGTTTTTCCTCACACATTCCTCCATAGACTTGTTCTTCCATACTTCCCAAAAAACTCTCAAATCATCCAACTCTTGGCTACTTGTCTTCCATCTTGAGAAATGTTCCTTAGTTTTTTGCGTTAGAGTTGCCACAAACATGCTCTCCAAATATCTTGCCCAAAAATTCTCTCTAACTTCCTTTGGTTGTGTGCTCTTGCTCTTATATGGAATCCAAGAGTCACTTTTGTGAAACTTCATGTCTATTGGGTGTGTCAAGACCTTTCACAAACCCACACACAATTGACTTGGTGCGCCCTTTCGTTGACCTAGTGTGCCCATCAATTATTTGTCTCTTAGATCGACGCTTCCCATCCTTGGTAACACGCCCCTTTCCTTATGCACTCTGTCATGGAATTCGTCGTGACTCCTCATGGGTGTGTCAATGGGGTGGTCTAACCTCTCCAGTGCACCCATGTTGTCGAGGGAAAACGAGTCCACTCCTTGAGCATGCTCCAAAGTTTCCTTTTCCTTTCCCAAACTCAACCCAACTCTCTGTCAATAGATCTAAGGAAGGTAAGGTGTGTACCCCCTTGGTGTCACATGTCACCATCATGTGCCCAAGGTGCTCTTGCTCACACCCAAATGTATTTGTTCTCTCAAATGTTTGTTCTGTCGTCGAATATGCCCAAGGAGCATGCACTCTCAGTGGGTGTCATGGGATGCCTTACACCAATAGACTTGGCAAGGTGTCCACCTCCTTTCCCTGCATTTTGATGGGACCAGAGTGGGACTATTGTTTCACTTTAGTGGAAATGTGTTTCAAATTCACTCCGTAGATCTATATCTCGATATCCAAATCCATAATTGTTTTCGATGGGCTTGGAGTGGGCATTATGTTTCACTTTAGAGGAAATCTATTTCAAATTCACTCCATAGGTCTATCTCTTGATGTCGAGTTAAGTAATCTTTTTCTACTGCTTCACTGAACCTATATTGTTGAACCCTAGATTCGTTTTCTAAATAGATGAACCCTGGATGTGCTACCAATGGATCGTGATTGAGCCCTAGATCATTGTAAAATTCTTCTTGCAATGTTTGGTATGTTATATCCATACTGAAGAAAAATGCAGAAAATAATGGAAATAACTGAAGCAATGAGGAAACCATGACGAACAGAAATAAATAGAATATTGGTAGAAAAGGCATACTCTATAATCATTAATGAACAAATAATCATGTACATAGACATACATATATAATACAAAAATACTATAACTGTCATGTAACTGTATAACAATTAGGTAAACTAATGAACTATGAGTAGAGTTTTTAACATCCCCCCTTAATCATAAGTTCATTCTTGCCTGAAAAAATGTCACTACTTGACAACTAGTAATGTGTCAAGAAAATATTCTGAGGGCTTAAGATCCTCTCTAAACTTTGAAAAAATAGAAGAAGTTGATGTCTTGTACTAAATTGGTGGTTTAAGGGTGACCAAAAACTATCAAAATATCAAGGCTAAAAAAAAATAGAATGGAATGGCTTTAGGATTACCACAAACCATATCAACAAAAATATGTTCAGGAACAAGACTGCATACCATAAACTTGGTTGCATACTTGATCATTTGTTCACGGGCTCTAAATAAGACTTGGAACCTGACAAAAAACTTTAGATTTCCCCCTATTAGGGACAAGTGGTTCAAATTCCCTTGACCTTCATTCACAAGTATGGCCAAGAAGAGATCGAGCACCTATATAAGCTACTGGAACAATGTGTACGCTTTCACAATGTATACACGAATGAAGATCGAAAGATTGATCTATCATCTGATCATTATCAACTTCATTGACTTCACTCATCTGATCATTATCAACTTCATTGACTTGACTGATTTTGTTGTGAGCAGATTGCATGCTTATTTCCTATTTGATCATCTGTTCACATACTTTGATCCTTCAATTTGAGATTACTATCTCATATTCCCCCCCCCTTAATCGAAGATTCAATGTCTCTGATACACCATCAAGCTATACAGTGGCTCATGCCACATATTGACACAACATCCTCTCTATGGACAAGAGAAATACAACTTCCTGAGGACTTACTAAATAGATGGGGAATACAACATCCTATGGAAAGACTTACAACTTGGTCAAAAATTTCATGAGTGTCAGGTAGAACCAATCATGCACCCAATTACAATCATATTCTAAATAGACACAAATCCAAAATGTAGGATAGAGAGAAGTTGTGAATGAAATGCAAATCAAAGGTAGACTTTTAAACTTGAAGTGTGACATTTCTCACTAATTTCTCCCCTGTCAATTAAAATGTGAGAATTCTACATAATGAGATATACCCCCTTTGAAAGTGGAAAAGGGTAATCAAACCGTCTTTCGGCGGAGTCTGCAGACTCGATCTTTAACTCAGAAGACTACATCAATTGGGCCCCGATCATACCCTATATCATCCATATCCTGAAAAACATTCATGTCCATCAACTGTAGAAATATCTCCAATGAAGTACAGTTGTACTTGTGTATAAATCCATCAATAAGAATGCTCCAATAAATTAGCTTCCAAAATCCAACGCCAATTCCCTAACCATTCAAAATGAATATGTTTTCGCTTGCTCTTTTGACACCTTATTGATAGGTGATTTGTCTTCTCACAAAATCTACATGGGTGAAGATCAAAATAGTTTGACTTATCATGGGAAAATCCATGACAGTGTTTTCACTGTATGGGTTCTTTCTCCAACAGATTATCATGATCTGGAATATATGTAGCAACATCATCATCAACAATATCGTGTACCTATTCCTCAAGCTCCGCCTTTTGATAATCATTCAGAAAACCTCCACTTACAAAGAAAATAGGTTTTCTATAATTAGGAATATGAAAAAGGTTGTCATCATCCTTTTCGTTCATATTGATTTCGTTTAAAGTTTAATTCTTCCCATGGTCGAACAATTCTAATTTCTTTGCCACATTTATCCACAACTTTTTTTGACATAGGGACTTCATCAACTCATCTTCATGTTTATGAGTGTCAACACAAGTCAATTGAGAGTCTTCATTATTTTCATCCTTGATGTCATTTTGTTTGTTGAAATCACATTGTTGGTGTCGAAGGAGATGTAACTCATCATATAATATATTTTTTTGAATTTTGAACATATCAACTTTCTTGTGCGATACTTGTAAACAAGTAATCACTTTGTACTGAGAGTGCACTTGTTTATTGCAATTGTAAATTCCATTGTTGAGTTAATTAATGTGTGCAATATTGTAAATATTTCTTCAATTCTTTCCATTATGCAGAATATGGAAGAGAGATGTTTGTATGTTGATGCCACAAAATTTAAGTTTGTATCTTGTTGTGCATGCCAAGAGGGATCGTTTGTTTCATGAATGCCAAAAACTACAGGATAACCAGGATAACCAATGAATTAGATACACACAAAGATCCTAAGACCCCCTTATTCAATTTCGGGTAGGTCTACAACTTAAGCAATAACACCAGATACAATTTTGCAAATGCAATTTGTTGGACCTCTTATAACACCTTTACAACCACCTTATAACTTCATTACAAATAGAAAGCCCTTTATAAAATATTTGATAACCTTTTTTATCTCAATTACATAAAAGGTCATAATTATCATAAGCACAAAACCACCTTTGTCTTAATGCTCTCCACTTTACCTACTAATCCTATGTTAGCAAAAGAACCCTTCTCAGTTGCATTGCATTTACAAAGACAAACCTAAAAGACAAACCTACAAATCATAAATAATTGAGTTGCATTTGATTCTTTAATGTATCATATTCCTTCAAACTCAGATACGATTCTTTGGGTGTGGAGTACCCAATATGGCCTACTTTTAGACCCACTCTATCTGTAGATCGGATAACTTTCTCAGAATTAGGGTTTTCCAGGGTTTGCACAAATCGCACCTTTGCAAAAATCGATCCTTTTAATGGATATTAGTTCGAGCTTGCAAACACAATGACAACATGGAGACCCTGCAAGTATGAAAAGAAGAAGAAGAGGATGGTGCCACAATTAACCTGTTCTTGGAAAAGTTCGTTGCAAACGTTCGTTGCAGTCATGCGCATTGAGCTCTCATAAGCTTATGCAGATGTGGGCAGAAAAGTCATAAATGGTATGCTTGAAATCATAGTGAATAAAGTCGTTACAGAGATAGATAAAGGCACATTTGAAGATAAGCGCATGGTTGTTTTATAACTCTGTTGGTTCGTCTGCCAGTCCTCTTCATCTCTTCACGAAACTATTAGATCTCTCCTAATCGCCCCCAATCCACCTTCTTTGACTTTTAATTCTCTTTGGGATTGATTTCTCTGGCAGCATTTATCTTTTGTGAAGGTTTACACACAGGTAAGGAGAGATTCAACATTTAAATTCAAATGGACAACTTGTTGGATGTCATTCACCCTCCAATTTGATGTTTAGTATTCCCACTAGGCAGAGTTTCTACCCTATCGCTTGGATTTGGTGCCACCATAACTTCTACACATACATTTAAAACCCAGAAATATACCAAATCGTAGTTTATTTGTTAAAGAAAAGCAATCTCGTTCCACACTGGAATTTAATTAGATCCAGAATTTTATCAAAAGACAATATTTTTAATGAAAAGAGTAAACATATACCATTTACTTATAGATCTGCAAACTTTTTTTCATAGCCGTGGCCATTCTTTATCTCAGCTTTGCATGCACCATTCTACAAATGAAGGATACATTCTTTGCTTGATGCTTATAGAATCACCAACCTTGCCCTCTCTTCAACCTGTCGAAGGATACATTCTTTGCTTGATGCTTATAGAATCACCAACCTTGCCCTCTCTTCAACCTGTCTTTATGGGCTGAACTCCTTCAACTCCTTGAACTCTCTATCTCACCTTTGCATGCACCATTCTACAAATGGAGGATACATTGTTTGCTTGATGCTTATCGAATCACCAACCTTTCCCTCTCTGCCCTCTCTTCAGCATGTCTTTATAGGCTGAACTCCTTCAACTACTTGAACTCTCGCACAAGAACATAGGTATCATAGGTATCATAAATCTCTAGCTCTCTTGGTGGCACCTCTGCGTGTGGAAACATAAAAAAATGAGCACTTGCATATTGGATTCACTTTGAGCATAGAAAACCCTGAGTGTATCAACCCATATTGTATCTACCATTGTCTAAGAACTATAGTGCTCTGATAAACTACCAGGTCCAAACTATCAGGTCCAATATCATGCTCTCATACCATTCTTAGATTCATAATGAAGAAAAAGAAAAAAATAATGAAAATAACTGAAGTAATTATGAAACTATGATAAAAGATAAATGAAATATTGATAAAAAATGCATACTCTATAATTATTAATGAGAAAATAATTATATACATATATAATACAAAAATACCATAACTATCATATAACTATATAACATTTAACATTTAAGTAAACTAACAAACTATGATTATAGTTTTTAACATAATAAGCACTTGATTTGGTTGTCTCCCTTTAATACTCTCATGCAATGCGTCTAAATGCATGGTTCAAAGCTATATACAGCTTTAAATGCACAATTGAAAGATATATGATTCATTTCGTTTAATATATTATAGTTCTAAAAACCCATACCTATGGCTTAAATGCAATTCCTTTCACTTAAATGCATGGTGGTTAATATATTACAACTCTCATACATTTAGTTTCTTTTTTTAAGTGTATTTTGTTTATGTTCAATGACTTAGAATTAAAAGACTTACAATTAAAATCCTCGAATTAAAAATCCCAACCTCTTTGTGGTTTCCAGAGATATATGGTTAGTTTCCTTTAAATACATATACATGGTTAATATATTATAGATCTAATACATATAAGGGATTTCAGAGATATATGGTTAGTTTTGTTTCAATACATGATTAATATATTAGAGATCTAATATGGCTTAAATGCAATTCCTTTCACTTAAATGCATGGTTAATATATTACAACTCTCATACATTTAGGTTTTTTTTTAAGTGTATTCTGTTTATGTTCAATGACTTAAAATTAAAATTCTCGAATTAAAAATCCCTATCTCTGTGTGGTTTCTAGAGATATATGGTTAGTTTCTTTTAAATACATTGTTAGGATTTCAAAGATATATGGTTAGTTTTGTTTCAATGCATGATTAATATATTAGAGATCTAATATCATCGTTAATATATTATAAATCTCTCCGGATGGGGTGCCACGAAGCCACCATAGGACACGCGGGCAGCTGTCAGGATGCAGTATTAATGCATCAATCGTCGAGCCTACCCTTCGCCATTAATTCACCATGGTTCACAGCAGCCACCACCTCATGACGAGTCTCCTTGCGCGAGGGAAATGTACCAGCCTCCAACGCACCCAACACTCAGCCTTAATGGCTTTGGCGGTCGCGGTAGCCTTATGCACTATCACAGTGATGAATTGAGCAGAGACGCATTGGCTCCTCGCAGTGTTCACTCCACTAGTGCATCCGCAGCATACTCCATCGGAGGAGAGATTTAGGGCCCTGCTGAAGCTCTGGAGAAGAGAAGCCAGTCCGCCAGGAACCTGGTCCCTTCCAGGGTCTCCATCATGCCAAGGATAAGAGGGAAATCGCACAGAGGTGCCGCCTGGTACATGGCCGAGTCTCGGCGCCAGCGACAGAGGAAGTTTGAACGGGCACTAGCCATAGCATCCACTCGACGCAGAAGAAGACCACGCATGCCTCCCATGGCGTATGTAGAGGAAATCACTTGGGAGGAAGCCATGCAGAGCCACCCCACTATTGAATTCGGAAAGGAGGACAAGCCTCTGCCTGGGGTCACCCCACAGAACTTTAACGCAAACAGCTCGGACGACTTCTTCCCCCCCTGTTTCGTGGAACAGGAGACCCCCCTCGATGCCACCACAGGGACGGTGACGCCACCGGAGCATCTGACCAAAGAAGCGACGGACTCTGAGCACCAAGCCTCCGGCGTCAGCGGCGGGCTAGAACAACCATCCTTCTCCGAATTATGGCACCTTCCACTCATCTTTGAGCTCAAAATTCTAATGGACGACCAAGTTTTTTGCCTCGCCAGGATAGCCCAAAGGATGGACATGCTCTTTGCGGCCCACTCCAAGAATCTTCCACAGCGGCAATGTCCGACGTGCGCGCATACGTACTCACTTCCAGCAGGCTAGCGACAGCAAAGGAGCGAGAGGAAGCACAAGGGTAAAAAGGTTAAATGATGCTTTCGGTTAGGGGTACCTCTGTTAGCTCTAGTTCAGTTAGCTTGCTCAGTTCATTTACATCCAGTTATGGCATACTTTTTGAAACTTATAAGTTTGATAGCCCTGGTTTCCTACGGGTAGGGCAAATCTATGTCTATTTCCAGCTGTCCCGGTTTCCTGCATAGGCGGGACACCTGGCATCACCAACAATTACTGTATGATGTTTATGTTAATATAATAGGATCCACCTTTTTATTTTAAAAAAAATATATATTATAAATCTAATGATTATAAGAGATTTCTTGCCAGCCATGAGTTGAAATCCGTTTAAATGCACAGTTAATATATTATAGATGTCATAAATATAAGATATATAAGACATTCCTGGCTGGAGATGAGTTGAAATCCATTGATCGGAAGCATTAGGAGGAGAAACTGATAAAAATATAGTCTCACTATTTACTAAACTATTCTAAAATCAGTTTAAAAAATAACGATTCCGGTTTTGTTATTTGCGCTAGACTGCTGGTTAACTGATGGTTATTCCTATGATTGAAATCCTTTTAAATGCACGGTTAATATATTATAGATTTCATAAATATAAAACATTACTTGCTAGCCATGAGTTGAAATCCATTGAACGGAAGCATTAGGAGGAGAAACTAATAAAATATAGTCTCACTATTTACTAAACTATTCTAAAATCAGTTAAAAAAATAACGATTAGAGTTTTGTTATTTTAGACTGATGGTGATTCCTATGATTGGTATATGCGTTCACTATCCATTTTTTATTTTTTATTTGGATGTAGACAACAAAGCCACTCTTTCCGCCTCTTGTAATAACGTAGCAAACATCTCCTTCTTAATACCACCATTATAACGATATATAATTGACCGGGGTAGATCACACAAAATTCTACTAAGCTTACCAAGCCACACAATCCAGCGCGTTGTTTTTAAAAGTTTTTTTCCTTTTGTACACTTCGTTGAAACGGCAATCATAGGACCCACTGAAACCAACCTCGCAGTCGAAATCATGTTGCCCAAGCGCACCATAGAAAAAGAAAACCCACTGAAACCAACCTCGCAGTCAAAATCATATTGCCCAAGCGCGCCATAGAAAATGAAAATCCACTGAAACCAACCTCGCAGTCGAAATCATACTGCCCTAGCGCGCCGTAGAAAATGAAAACCCAAATGAAAATCCACTGAAACCAACCTCGCAGTCGAAATCATACTGCCCTAAAGCGCCGTAGAAAATGAAAACCCACTGAAACCAATCTAGCAGTCGAAATCATATTGCCGGAAATCATACTGCCGAAAATACTGACGGAATTTGAACTTGTAACCTCTTTTTTAAAATACATATTTTTAACCATTAACACACAGATAAAATATCTACTTTCGTTAAACTCACTCTCCTACCCGATATTACATCAGAAAAAATCGAGATGCCGTGTCTGCAATCAGCCGCCACTCACCGACCTTGCTGACGTTGGCGGTAACCGTGACACTGCGTATAATATTGAAATTTTGGAATAAAATAGGATAGACGACTCCTCCGTCATTTCTTCGAAGCTTTCCTCGTGGTCAATGTCTTCAGTATGCCTTGCATAGTCATCACGGTTGGGATCGTTGAGGATGTCAACTTTTGGCATTCGTCGCCCGGTCACAATCACTCCGTCTCATCAGAATCACTATCTTTGGGACACCATTGTCGAAGAATTACTACCAACTTTATTTGGGGTGACCAAATCTGGGTTTCCTTGTAAACTTAAAAATCGAAAATTCGAAGGTCCTCAAATTGACGAAATTCACGGTTCTATAGGCCCATTGCTGAGCTGAGCATTTACATGTTTGACAAACAACTGATTCTGTAAGCCGGATTTGACTGACCATTCAGGAAAATTGGATAACTATACTGGTTAACGCAGACTCATTTAACTCCCGGGTTCGGCGTGGATGAAACATTACACTTGTTTATATTTCAACCGGAAGCAATGTTACAGAAGAGCAATTTGTACACGTCCTCAGAGGTGGATGGTTCGATACATCCACAAATTATGGAACGTCTGATAACGCCGCGACCACGTCGTCATTGTTATCTAGAATCCAGAAATTTGTCGGTTACAGTTGCCCCGAAAATCCGGACCGACTATTTCAACAATTTTAATTTCGCTGTTATCCTTCTATGTAAATATTATCACCTAATAATGGTTGACTATGCTACGGAAACGCGTGCCATGTAAAAGCAACTAGTGGACATATTTGAACTAATAAAGGAGAATATGATAACGGAGAATAAATTAGCAGGGACCCAGCAAAGGAATTCCACTCAGGCGTGGAATTTGACGGCGTATAGAACGTGTTTATCCATTCAAAAACGTATTTCATTAAAAAACGGGCGTGAAATAATAAATTAGCGGGGACAGAGGAAAGGACTTCCACACAGGCGTGGAATTTGACGGCGTATAGAACGTTTTTTTCAATTCAAAAACGTATTTGAAGGGTAGATATGAAAGTGACACGTCAACAGTGATGGGAATAAAAATTTCCAAACCATCCAAATATTATCCTTCATAAATTTACATGACATGGCCAATGCCTACTACCAATGACGTTTAACTGTAATTATCATTCATAAATTGTAATTACTTAGCGAATGCCTACTACCAAGTCTATGCTATAACAAATGAGTAATTAGCATAGTCGCAAATTTGTGGCTAGTGAACGCCGAAAGGTTTCGGCTTGCCCAGAAAATGAAAAGCTAATCACTTAGATATAGCAATAAGCTAAAATATGATCAAGTAAAAGTAAAAAATAAACATGTAAATGGATGCCTTTATAATAGTAAGGAAGTTAGTGGTTGAAATCACAATCATTGATTTATTGGGACGACTAAGAATATTCCATCAATATTTAATCTTGTCCATACAAAACTGATTAAGCATTAAAAACCTATTAAATGTGTCCATTGTTAATAGGTGTACGTCTTTCGGAGTGCATGAATGGGCTGAGGTAGCATCCTAGGATATTTAGACACCTAGGAGTTAGTTAAGATCTACTGGGTCTAATGTGTCATTAGGTAAAAGTGTGTTTCTTAGTGTGTTTCTTTAGTATGCATTAGTAAGCATTTGTAGTTAGGAAATCCGACGGTCACAACATGTTCCCGACATAGATTGATCTAACGGTTCATATTCTACTCGATCTTAATGGTCATTGATCTGTGGCTTAACACTCTATTGGTCCATGATCTCTATTTAAAGAGCATGGAAATTCATTTTCCGATGATTAATTGTGAGAAACTCTCTTGTAAAATCTCTCTGTAATCTTTTTCTTTTGCATTAATAAACTATTCCAAGTGGCCACGCTGGCTGGGGCCATGGATGTTTCCCCGTACGGGTTTTACCACGTGAAAACACTGATGTGTTGATCTTTGATCTAGTTATGTGAGTGGTTATTAAAGTTGTTTTTCCTCATTTGGAATACCTATGTTGTCGAACATGGTATCAGATCCTGTTTGAAGACCCGTTCGTGTTGTAGATCGAGATTGTGAAGCCGAGTTTTCTCATTTCCATTTTATGTCATTTATGTATGTTTTGGGGCTAAGAGGACTGTTCCATTTCATCTGGAGCGCTCATTTCATTCAGAAACACTTTTCGTTTCACTCGAAAAAGGTTTTTGTTTTCCCAAGATATGATCATTTGAGTCAGATCCGGAGGTATAAATCCTACATACGCACTTTTTAAATTTTTGCAGAGTATTATTTTGATTTTATTTCGGTTTTATATTATTTATTTATGAGTTGCTACTCTTTTAGATCTACGTATTCTCTTTTCCCTACGTCCTGTGCGATCTCAGAAAATCAGAAACATATAGGAAAAATGTGCATTTTCCGGGTAAGCTAACCGAGATCTAACCCTTGTTGTCATCGAGAAGCGAAATTGTTTTCTTCTGTGAAAAGAGTTTTTTTAGCACGCTCTCCAAGGTAGTCTTCAACAACAACAACAACAACACCCCCAATCGTTTTTCTGACCATTACAATATGTTCTCCTACACCATTTGGTTAAAAGTTGTCTTATTAAGTAAGATGTTTTGAGTTCAAGTCTCTCTTTTGTTTCTTTTTTTGAAAAAATTCATGCTAAAATTGTAAAGTGTATTTCACTTCAAGTATAAAAGTGAACCACTATAGGTAGATTTAATATTTTATTTTAGAGTTATTTATTTTGCATGTAGCTTTTATTTTATAAAGTAACTTTATTGTAAAAGTGATCCCCACTTCTCTTTATAAAAGTGGGTCGCTTCATAAAGCAACTTATACTATCACGTGGTCCTTTGATTATCGTTTATGCATTTTTTTAAAAGAACATAACTCTCACATCCGAAGTTCGTTTTCAGTGCAATTTTTTTTAAAACCGCATAACTTTTCGAGATCTTTCCATCTAGATCATCAGTTTCAGTTTTTAAATCCATATTATCTGCATATTTAATGTGGTTTCTACAAGTAATCTCTTGCTTACTAGCACCAACTACTTCCAAAGGAAATATCATATGGAAGATTTATTAAGAAGTAAAGGCTTGTACCAGATTGTCTTAGGAAAGAAAATTGCACCCATTGATGATGATAAGAAAGTTAAATGGGCTAATAGGAGTGACAAAGCACGTGGACTAATCAGAATGTCTATCTCTCATAACTTAAGGTTCCACCTTAAAGAAATTGATGACCCCGAAGAAGTTTGGGACAAGATTGAATCTGTGTTTGGTAAAATCAATATTATTAGAGCACAACAGTTAGAAAATCAAGTACCGACCTTAATTCCAAGTGATTTTTCTTTCTTTGGAGACTATCTATTTAAGTTTAAAACACTCAAAATTTTATGTGAAGAATGTGAGATAAAAATGGAGGAAGAATGTTGCATCTATCTTATTCTTTCTAATCTAGGTAGTGCATATTATGTGTTTGTATCTACCTTTTATGCCATAAAAGAGGCTCTACGGAATTCTTATCAAAAACCCACTATTGAGTCTTTTTTTGTTGCTTTGATTAGAGAGGAAGATAACCTTGTACAACTTGGAGTGATCAACACTGTAGGTACCTACAACAAAGCCTTAGTTTTCTAGCAGAAAGATAAACCCAAGTATCCCAAGAAGCAACATCCTCGCTACAACAACAAGAAACATAAGGGTCCCAAACCCGCTCAGGCAACTTCAACTCCTAATGGTGACAAAGGAGAAAAATATAAAAATAAGAAGACTGACAGACATTGCAACTTTTGTGATAAATATGGTTATGATGAGTCCAAATGTTTCAAGAAGATGGCAACTTTAGAAGCATCGATGAAGAAGCACAACATCCATATTGATTCTATGTATTCTTCTTCTTGTCAAGGACATGCACTTTTTGCTTCTAGTTTCTCCTTCAATACAACTTTTACTTCTTCTTCTGACATGATTGGTTTATTGATTCTGGAGACTATTATCATATGGTTAAGGATAAAGACATATTTTATGCTCTAAATGAATGTAACACCAAGAAAATAGTTTTTGGTGATGATAGATCTCTTAGTGTTATAGGATCTGGAACAATTCAAGTAGATAATGATCATTTCAATAATGTATTATGTGTTCGAAGTCTTTCTTGTAACCTTCTATCAATATATCAAATCACTCATTCAGGTGAAGGTAAAACCGTAGAGTTTTCACCTCACCAAGTTGTAATCAAGGATCTAAAAGATCCTAAGCATGTTCTTGCAACTGGAATTGTTGATGATATTACCAGGTTGTACAAGTTTGACAACTTTGGGTCATCATCTTTTTGATCAGTTTTTGTTGCTGATAGCGATGACTTGAGCAAGCATTAGCATGAGCGGTTTGGTCATCTCAACTATCGCTCATTGTAGCAACTATGTAATCAACATATGGTGAATGGTCTTCCTCCTATTTCATGCAGAGATGGTGTTTTTGTCGGTTGTGTTCTTGACAAACACCATCGATACAATTTTGACAAATGTGCCTCTCGGCATGTCTCGGGCCTTTTGCAACTTGTTCATAGTGATTTGTGTGGTTCACTTTCTTCTTCTTTTTCTGTGTGCAAGTGTTTCTTAACTTTCATTGATGATTTTTATAGATGTACTTGGTTTTACTTCTTAAAACTCAAGAGAGAATTTTTTGGCCTACAAGGCCCTTGTAGAAAATAAATTTGGACATGAAATTCAAAAGTTAAGAACAAATAATGGAGGCGAATATGTGAACAATAATTTTACTAGTTACTGCACTACACAGGGAATCCAAATGCAACACACTTTTCCATATACACCACAACAAAATGGTGATGTTGAGAGAAATAACCGCACATTAAAATAAATGGTTAATTGTATGATCCAATCTAAGGGATTAAGTCTAAAGTATTGGGCGGAAGCAATCAACTATGCAAATTACATAGTCAATCACACTCCCACAAAGGCTCTTAAAAATATAACACCATAAGAAGCTCAGACTAAAATTAAACCAGATGTAAGTCACTTCCATGTATTTGGAAGTACAACATGGGCTCACATTCCTGATGAGAAAAGGAAATCATTGCAGCCTAAAAGTGAAAAGTGTATATTTGTTGGTTATTCTGAAAATGTTAAAGGTTGTAGACTTATTCCACCACATTGTAATGAAATTTTTATTAGAAGAGATGTTAAATTTGATGAAATTCTCTTGGCCTACGAGCACAATTCGACGATTGTTCCTTCTTCAACCTGTGAGTCATCTTTGGCATTTGTGTCTTCTTCTGTTCCTATTCTGGTTTCTTCTTTGGATGATGACAGTGAGGATGAAAATCCACCTCCACCTGCTCACCTTCCTCCAAATGAGTCCTTTTAACCTAAAGCAACACTAGTTCCACCACTGCCTAGATGGATCTGTTCAACACGAGAAGTAGCTGGTGGTCTTGTCGATGATCCTTTAGATCACCATCGAACATGTTCACAGTTCCAACGCACCTCTTTTATTTTGGCTCATGTTTCAGAGACTCATGATCCAGAGAAATCTACAGAATCTTTACTTCATCCAGATTGGGATACAACAATGAATGAAGAGTATTGTTCTTTAATGGAAAATGATACTTGGGATCTTGTACTTCTTCCAAAAGGAATAAAACTTGTCAGATGTAAATGGATCTACATAACTAAGTATGCATCAGATGGAAGTGTTGAAAGACAGAAGGCTCAGTTAGTTGCCAAAGGATTTTCCCAAGTTGAAGATATTGACTATAATGAAACCTTTTCCCCTGTAGCCAAAATGAATTCCATCCGCCTTGTTCTTTCCCTTGTTGTCTCATATAAATGTGAGGTCCATCAGATGGATGTTAAATCCACCTTCTTGCATGTAGATTTGCAAGAATAAATCTACATGGAACAACCTCCTCGCTATGTTCAAAATGAATCTAGCCTTGTTTGTCTCCTTAAGAAATCTCTTTATGGTCTTAAGTAATCTCCACAAATTTGGTATGCCAAAATGGACAACTTTCTTATTGACACCAGATTATCTAGATGCCATTATGATCCTAATGTCTATACTAAGAAAGTAGGAATCCATCTCATAATCCTTGTCCTTTATGTCGATGACCTTATCATTACTGTTAATGACTCAAAAATTTTAAATCATGTGAAAACCAGCCTTAAGAAGAAATTTGAAATGATAGACTTAGGATTTTTTTACTATTTCCTTGGCCTCCAAGTTTTGCAAACCAATGAAGGAATTTTTCTTTCCCAGTCTAAGTATGCTTGTGACCTTCTTCGTCACTTCCACATGGACGATTATAAACCAACCCCTTCTCCCTTCCAGTTTGGAGTCAAGCTTACTGCCACCTGTAATTCTTCCAAAGTTGATTCCACCTTGTACCATCAGTTAATTGGTAGTCTCTTATACTTAACTCATACTCGTTCTGATATTTCCTTTGTTGTTGGTCTTGTTTCTCGGTATATGAAAACACCCCATGAAAGCCACTGGAAAGCAGCTAAAAGGATACTTCGCTATGTCTTTGGTACAGTTCAACTCGAGATACATTACAGTTCAGGGGGGACTCCTTTATTTGTTGGTTTCACTGATTCATATTGGGTTGGCGACCCTGATGATTGGAAGTCTACTGCAGGTTATGTATTCAGCTTTGGTTCAGGACCTGTTACTTGGGCCTGTAAGAAACAACAGGCTATTGAAATTTTTTCAGCAAAAGCGGAGTACCGAGCAGTGGTAAATGCAAGTCAGGAAGCCTTGTGGCTTCAACAGATCCTTTCAGAGTTTGGATTTCAGAAGCAACATCTGACCAGTGTTTGGTGCAACAATCAGAGTTCCATCAAACTCGCCAAAGACCTAGTTCAACATCAACGCAACAAGAACCTCGAGTTACACATGCACTTCATCAGAAAACTCATTCATGATCAAGTTATTGAAGTACTCATTTTCCCTACAGAATATCAAGTTGTAGACATTTTCACAAAGTCTCTTACAGAAACAAAGCTTTCCAAACTTTGATCTATGTTAGGAGTTCAGGAAGTTGTCATTAAGGGGAGATATGCTCTAATTCCTCCTTCCTTCTCCTATCGTTTCACTATTGTAAATCCTTCATCCTATCCCAAGTTGTTCTTAAGGGGGGATGTTAGGATATTTAAACACTTAGGATTTAGTTAATATCTACTTGGTCTAATGTGTCATTAGATAAAAGTGTGTTTCATTAGTAACATAGTTACCAACTTAACGAGAACTCTACATAGTTCTTGTTTTTTGAGGGGTAAGTTTTTTACCCATTTTTAAAAAATGGTGCTACCGGTAGCACCCCCTCCCATTTTTAGGTGG
>ML788647.1:484907-501451 GCA_009831015.1 Picea engelmannii
TATATATATATATATATATATATATATATATATATATATATATATATTAAAAATTATTGTTTTGTATGGAAAAATTTATTTTTTTTTCATTTTTTTTTAAAGTTTTTGGTTTTATCCATTTTTTTAATGTATTTTTTTTCCAAATTTGGGTTTTGATTATATATTTTTAAATGTTTTGTTTTCATGGTATTGTGGATTATGTTGTGTTTGGAGTTATAAACTAAGATTTAAAAAGTAAGCATTTAAGAGTTGATCTGATGATTTTGTTTGCAATAACCATGATTTTGATTACCACTTTAAAAAAATGTCATTTTAATACCTCAAATTTAAAATGGGTTTTATCAGTAGCACATTTCAATTTGATGGTTGATTTTGAGGTTTTGGTTTTAATGGTACCGTTGGTTTTAATGGTACCGATTACTAAAATTACTATTTCAAAATATCTATAAATTCAACGTTTTGAAAAAAAGAAAAAAAAATTGTAACATCAATTTTTTATTTAGGTGTCGATTTGAAGGTTTTTATGAGCTATTGTATGAGTTTTGAAGACCATGTTTGAAAAATGTTGTAATTTTGACTCCGTTTGAAAAAATGGTGCTACTGGTGGCACCACTTTTTGATTTGGGAGTTGATTTTCATGTTTTTTTTGGAAAAGTATGGGTTTTTTGGGCCAGAGTTCTCGTTTTGAGGTCACAGTTCTCATTAAGGTGGTAACTATGTTTAGTATGCATTAGTATGCATTTGTAGTTAGGAAATCTGACGGTCACAATATGTTCCCGACATAGAGTGATCTAACGGTTCATATTATCCTCGATCTTAATGGCCATTGATTTGTGGCTTAACACATGATTGATCCATGATCTCTATTTAAAGAGCATGGAGGGTCATTTGCCGATGATCAATTGTGAGAAAATCTCTTGTAAAATCTCTCTGTAATCGTTTTCTTTTGCATTAATAAATTGCTCCAAGTGGTTGTGTTGGCTCAGGCCGTGGATGTTTCCACGTAGGGGTTTTAATATGTGAAAATATCGATGTGTTGATCTTTGATCTGGTTATGTGAGTGGTTACTGAAGGTGTTCGTCCTTTGTTGGAATACCTGTGTTGTCGAACACAAGTTTCAAATGGATGGAGTTGATTGTCAAACCTGGAATGGTGTTGAATAATAATACTATTATGTATATTGTCTTTTCTACACATTGGACATAATAAATTTCCCAAATAACTTGATAGTAGGACTCTTTCCCAAAAATAAAACTTTCAAAAACCCCTTTTTAAAACTAGGTAGAAATCCATATAACTTTGATGAAGTAATAATCAAACCTAAATAACTCCACTAAGTTCCAAAGACAGAGGTCTCATGTAAATCCATAGAGAGTTCATCCTCCTTTGTACTTACATTATTTCCATACCAGAGAAAAGAGAGTAGAGCAACCTCATTTTCTAGCTGGATTTTCTCCCGTAAGGGTTTCCTAGAAAAAATCTTTGTGTTATTTTGTGGATAGTGTGTGATTATATTTTCATGTTCTCTATTTTCAGTATTTTATCTATTTCATGCATAAGCATAAATAAACAACTAAAGATTATGGAATCTAAAGGAATTTAAGTTTCATGGTGTAGATTTTAGTTTTATTTATCAAATTTGTTGTGATGAATTGTTCTAGTGGAATATTCACGATAGTTTATAAGTCAATTTGTCAGTCATGAAGCGAAAAAATACATAAAATGGCCAACATGAAAAACAAATGGACATGCAAAGGAGATATGGAATTCTAGGCCTTCTTCCAGTGTTTCTAAAGTATAACCGATTTTTTTAATTAATCTATTTAAGATTGCCTTTGTTTGTTAAAGGGATTGAATTTACTAGTAAAAATTGAGGAATTTTTCATCACTGATGAATGTTCTATGTTTTACCCAATATTTCCCCACCCCAAGTTCTATTTATACAAAGACATGTGGTCAAATGTAAACATGAAATCTTTCAAGATAGTAATCCTAAAATAAAAATTGAAAAAGAAAGATATGTAGTAAGCCATTCCTCTCTTGTTTCATTCATATTCAATCTACCTTTTCCTAAATCCCCTCACCCTTGATTACAAAAACTAAACCAATCATATCTTGCTTTTGTCATCTTCAATCTACCTATTCTTTATTCCCCTATCCCTTGTTATCTCTTCCATATCCGACCTTCATTTAATGGTTGGATCCTTATGTTAAACGTTATTCTAACTTCTTTTTTGAATTTTAACTTATCACAGTGCTCGTTTATAATAAAACCTCTCTTTGAATATATTATCATCCTTCACCATTTAGTTGGTCATTAATTTATAATATTTTTTTCTCTATTTTTAAACTCAGACCGACTGACTCAGACTCGATCAACTGACCGAATCAACCCTGCTCATATTGACTTGGTGGTCGAATCGGCTCAAATCACCGGTTTGGTACCAAACAGACTGAATCAAAGCCTAACTTGGCTAGTTAGGCGCCAAAACAATACAAATTGGTTGAGTCAATCCTCAGAGGCCATTTCATATTCAATTTGTTATAAAAAAATTCATATATGTACATGATCCATGCAACTTAGCCTCAAAAGGTGAAAATATATCTAAATTTCAAACTTTATACTTTTAGATAATGAAGAAAGTAGTTGTAGCATTATACTATCCCATATAACAATATATTTTGCAATAAACATGTTACTGCCTAGTACCAATCAATCAACAATGCCTTTAAAACAACTACTGAATCAAAATCAAGACACAAGTAAGCCATGCACAGACAATTATGTTTCTATCCTCCTCTATGATACTAGGTGTGATTTTCCATATATTAATTCCCCGAAATCAATTATCTAATCTAAACTTCTCAATTGCAAAATAAATTATATACCCTAGAAAGAATACAAAGTTCCTGATCAGATTATCAATATTCCTTGATCTCTGCAATAGTACAAATTGAGGAATAATATCAATTGTTTCAAGATACAATGAAAATGTCCATAAAACCTATTAAGAGGCCATTTAGAGCCTTATTGATTATGTGTTTTGTTGTTGATATGTATTGCACTAGATGTTATTTTGATATATTCACCCATAAAGGGTATATACATGAGCAAATTTTGTATATTTTGCCTCTAATAGTTTGGAATCTTGAAAATAGAATTTTCATTAAAATTTAAATATTTTTTGTATTTTTTTAATAAATTGAGTCATTCAAATTAGATCCATCCAAGTCTGAATTGACCCTTTATTGATTCCAAGAAAGACTCCAAATTTTAAAACATTGATTTTTATTACATATAACCTTATTTCTCATACATTAACTTATTGTTTTAATTTTAATTATTCTTTTCATTTTTTACTCTCTACTTTTTACTAATTTAAACTTCTTGACTACTGATCATTTCTTTGAATAGGTCACCTAAGAAAATAAAGGGGGACCCCTCCCCAAAAAATGATAGTCTATGATCTTCCCAAAGAAGTTTGTAGTCAGCTAAAAAGATCCATAATTTAAAAAAAAAAGAGAGGAGAGGCATACTAGATATTGTTCCGTGTCTGATCAATCTGATCTATAAAAGGCTCGTGATAATGCTAGAAACTTCGACCTTCCTTGTACTCTATGACATGCCACTTCCCGAGAGACATGAGAGTACTTTCTTTATATAGGGAATATGTTGCGACATTCCTTTCCCTACAAACATGATGGAATTGTAAATGTGTTGAACCTGTACATAATAGATCTAGCTAGAAAATACCAGATGCATTTGCAGAGAGTAATTGAGAAATAAGAAACAAGAGAGAAAGAAAAGAATAATTCTCATTAACCGTAATGAATAATGAATAATTTACACATGATATACTCAATATAACTCAACCAATGCGCATTGGAGGAGAAGCCAATGTACATTGGAGGAGAAGCCAATGTGTCATAGTGGTGGTCTAGAGTGATCTTGACACACACCAACAGTTACGGGAGTGAACTACCACCTAGTCTAGTTTCTCAGGTAGTTATGAGAGTGAATTTCCACCTAGCTGAGTTAACTAGTCTACCAGTCTTCAGTTAACTGACTCAAACAAAGTGAAGTGAGAAGGAGATGAGGGAATCATGGGTAATGCGCGAGTCTGGTGATGATACCAAGGCTAATGCACATTAGCTGGTGATGATCCAAATGTTTCATGGTGACAAAACTAATGCAGCATCTAGACTCCACTAAACTAGTCAAAATGAAGTGAAAACTGAAGAGAATATTCTCCCTAGAGGAATATTCTTCCTAAAATATAGGAGACTAGATAATGACTAATAATGACTAATAAATAAGGAAAAACATTAGGAAAAATAAATCCTAGGTGTGTGTGAAGTAACTCCAACACCCCCGCTAAACATCACTATGGTGAAAATAAATAATGAGTCTCGGCAACGAGGCCATGTTAGGTACCCAAATACAAAAGATACACTGAAATAAAGTGAGGAAAGAGGGAAAATATCATGGGAAAAACCCCCACTCAATGTACAATGTATGTAAAAAGAAGAACTACAGTTGCTAGGAAACTATGTCCTTCACTTTAAGATGACTTCAGAGGGAATGGAACTTCTACTCAGTGAAGGTCTTGGTGAAGATGTATGTCGTTTGTTCTGCTGAAAGACAAAAATGTAGGTCGATGATACCCTCATGTACTAACTCCCGGATGTAGTGCATGTGGATCTCGATGTGCTTTGTCTTCTACCTATGAACTGGATCTCTGCAAAACTTCAATGTGCTCTAGTTGTCACACCAGATGATGATTGACCGATGAAAATGAATGCCCAACTCAGTGAGAAAATGTTGTAGCCACATAGCCTGAATGGTTATGTTAACTACCCCTCTTTACTCTACCTCAACTAAAGATAGAGAAATGACAACTTGCTTCTTTCTCGACCAATAGATAGGCCCAGAATGAATACTGAGTGAGTGACCAGATGTGGACTTGTGATCAGTTTTATCACTAGCCCAGTCAAAATCAGTGAACCCGATGAGATCCGATGTAGATTTTGTTGCATAATGAATCCCAAAGGTGTTGGTTCCCTGTACGTATCAAAGGATACGCTTTGCAACCTTCCAATGTAGCTCATGTGGCTCCTGCATGAACCTTGAAACTGCACCAACTGCATAGGAGAGGTCTAGTCTGGAGTGTGTGAGATACAACAAGCTCCCCACTAGATGTATGTACATTGTGCTGTCAACCACTAGAGTGTCCCCGCCATCCTCAAGTTTGACTCTTGATAGGAATGGTGTTGGAGAAGACTTGCAGTCTTTCATGTGAAATCTCTCAAGGAGACATCGTGCATACTTGGCTTGAGACAGTTTTATGTCTGATGCATCCTGACTGATATCGATTCCAAGAAAGAAATGTAGTGGACCCATGTCCATCATAAAAAACCTGTTATGTAGAATCCTCTTCACTGCAAAAATCATTGAAGTCGAGCGACCGGTGATCAAGAAATCATCAACATACAAAACTAAGAGTATAAGTGAATCAACCATCCCGAGCATGTAGAAATTTGGGTCTGACTTACAACGTACAATTTTTTGTGACAACAGGTAGGAGTCCATCTTGGCATACCATGCCCTCGGAGCCTGCTTGAGGCGATAAAGAGATTTCTTCAGTAGACAGACCAAAGAGGAATCCTGCATAAATCCCTGGGCCTGCTCCATATAGATCTCCTCAAAGAGATCACCATGAAGAAACTCATTCTTTATGTCCATATGATGGACTTCCTATCGCTTGGCCACTGCAATGGAAAGTGAAAAATGTATGGAATCCATCTTCTCTACTGGAACAAAGGTCTCATCATAGTCAGTACCATGCACCTAATTAAAGCCTTTGGCAACAAACCTGGCTTTGTTTATGCTAATTTGTCCATTTGATACGCTCTTGGTCCTGTAGACCCATCTAGACCTAACAAATTTCCTTCTAGAAGTAAGGGGAACCAAATCCCAAGTCTAGTTCTCGAGAAGGGATTTGTACTCTTCCTTCATGGTGGATTCCCAAAATGGATTTCTAGCAACCTCTCCATAAGACTGTAGATCTGAAGACTGAACCAAGAAAATATGCCTAGAGGGAAATGGTTCAGTGGCAGTGAGTGCAATAGGAGGATTCTAGAAATAATATCAAGTCCTCCTAGTATCGACTGGATCACCAACAAGATCCCTTGCATCCTGAAGAGTGTTATGTGCCCACTGGGGCCTCTTCTCTGGCTCTGCATCTGCAACTAAATTCTCTAACTCTGCATCTGACTGTACTGAATTTGTATCTGGATCATCTGAGTACTCTAAATCATAACGCTCATCTGAAAATGAGGTGACATGTGCATTCTCATCATCTCGGACAAGTGGAAGAATGAAGGTGCCTGCATGCAACTTTTGAGGTACATGCGAGACACTTTCCTCGAATTAGAAACTTCGCTCGATGGTGATCCGGTCCGAGGAAAGATCAATAATTATGTATACCTTCACACCATCGGGGTATCCAACAAAAATAAACTTAGTTCTCTGTGGATCAAGTGCCTTCCTCTTTTCAGAGGGAATATGGGCCCATGCATGTGAACTGAAAATACGAAAGTGGGTCACTTCCGGTTTGAGGCTGCTCTAAGCCTCGTAGGGGGGTCTTATCCTTGACAAATCTATGGGGAGATCTGTTTTGGATGTAGGTTACACAATTAAGTCCTTCGGCCAATAGTCTATGTGGTAATGAATTTGCATGGAGCATGCAAGTTTCCATCTCATTTAGAGATATTTTTTCCACTCAACAACTCTGTTTTGCTGCAGAGTATATGGAATTGTGTGCTGCAACTGAATACCTACCTCATGAAAAATATTTTGGATCTCATGATTGACATAGTCTCCCCCATTATCAGTTCATAGTACTTTGATTTTTTTCTAGCTAGGGCTTTGAAATCCTTGAGCTATTGAAAGACCTCGGATTTTTTCCTAAGAAAGTAAATCCATGTGAAACGTGAGAAATCATCAACAAAAATGAGAACAAACCTCACTTTTCTTATTGGTGGATGCGGGAAAGGACCCATGAGATCACTATGGATCAGATCTAAAGGAGAGGAAGCTCTCTGAGTCTTTCCTTTGTCAAATTTCTCTTGAGGGTGTTTTCCAAGAACACATCCCTCACAGATTCATTTGGAGAAATGGATTTCCGGTAGACCATCAACCAATATTTTCTTGCTAATTTGTTGCATATATTTGAAATTCAAATGTCAAAACCTTTTGTTCCATATCCTACTACTTTCATCAGCATGGGTAAGTAGTAAAGTAGAATCTGGTTCAATAAATTCAAAAAATGTATACAATCTAGATTGATGATTTACCTCACCGATAGCAACCCTGGAATTGGTTTTCATGTCATAGATGTCCACAACATTTTGTGTGAATATGACTTTCATTCCGGTGTCGGAATTTTTCATCTAATCCACGAAAAGAATATTGACGAAAAGTTTGGGAACGCGTAACACATTCTCGAAGCTTCTATTGGTGAGTTCAATCCTTCCTTTGTCGGTGACCTCGACTGGAGAGTTTTCCCCCATCAGAATAAGAGGACCTTTGTGTGCATCCAATGAAGAATATAATGCTTTTGTGGAAGCCATGTGATGTGATACTCCTAAATATACGATCCAATCATCGAGGGAGGAGTTGATGGCAATCAAGGCATGGCTAGAATTTCCTTTCTTTGGATTCTGATCTTCAAGATTCTTCTTCTTGGCACCCTCGGGGATGCGATCTCCAAGGTTGTTTTTATGAAGTATTTGAGTCATTAGATCTATTTTTTCGTGAATCCATGCATATTCTGGATGGAATTCTTTATGGCAGTATGTGCATTTCTCCCCTTTTCTTCCCTTTCCACCTTTGGATCCGTAGACATCGGTGAAGGGTTTTGAGTACCCTTCCTTCTTCGTATTTTCATGAGATTTCCTTTTGTATTTATATTTAGGTTTATGATATTTATGGTTTTCATATTGCACAGTAAGTGCATGCGCCTTTGGGCCTTTGATTTTTTCTATGTTGATGAGCTTGGTTTGGTCTTATGTCAGGGATTCGATAAATTCCTCAAGAGAAGGCATCTTCGAGGTAGCTCCAAAGGAGAATTTTACTAAATGGAATGTGGATACGAACACAAAGAATTCAATACCAAGTTTGGAGAGAATGGTAAGAACCATGTTTTTCTCTTTCTTAGATTTATCAAGCCCGCAAGATTTGAGTTGCGATAATAAATCGTTGAATTTTGTAAAGAAATCTTAGATATTGTCGAAGCTTTTTGGATCCAATGTTAGAAATTACACCTCAATCATGTGTCCCCTTATCTCATATTGTTTTCCAAATATCCCTTCCAAGGTGTTCTAGGCTTCATTGGGGTTTTTACATGAAGATATGTGAAAAGGTAGATCGGGAGATATGAGACTGCAAATTGTTCTGAATGCTTCATCCATTCGATTTAGATACCAAGATTTTTCTATGGCTAATATTGTTTTTGTGTCTATATTCAAGGTTAAACTATACAATCCTCTGGTTTAGATATGTACATTTATTCTCTTCTTCCATGAAAAGTAACTGTAAGGTGTAAGAATGAATTCTTTTGGGAATTCCATTTTTCCGTTGTCTTTAATCTTTGGTACTTGCAAAAAATTTGGTGTATATTTTTTTTAGCAGTCCATCGGCTCTGATACCATGTAAATGTGTTGAACTGCACATAATAGATCTAGATAGAAAATACCACACACATTTGCAGAGACACATTGAGAAAGAAGAAGCAAGAGAGAAAGAATGGAAGAATTCTCATTAACCGTAATGAATAATGAATAATTTACAGATGAATAATTTATAGATGATATACTATGTATAACTCAACCAATGCACACTAGAGGAGAATCCAATGCACCATAGTGGTGGTCTAGAGTGATCTGGACACACACCAATAGTTACGGGAGTGAATTTCCACCTAGTCTAGTATCTCAGGCAGTTACGGGAGTGAACTGACACCTAGCTCAGTTAACTAGTCTACCAGTCTTCGATTAACTGTCTGAAACATAATGAAGTGAGGAGGAGATCAGGGAATCATGGGTAACACACCCGTGTGGTGATTATACCAAGGCTAATGCACATTATTTGGTGATGATCTCAATGTTGCATGGTGACAAAACCAATGCAGCATCTAGGCTCCACTCAACTAGTCAAACTGAAGTGAAAATTGAAGAGAATATTCTCCCTAGAGGAATATTCTTCCTAAAATATAGGAGACTAGATAATGACTAATAATGACTAATAAACAAGGAAAAAACTTAGGAAAAATAAATCATAGGTGTGTGTGAAGTAAATCCAATAGGAATGACATATTTGTAAATATATTTTCAATTCAAGAGACTTCATCCAGGATAGAAGAAAGATTTATGTTATGAAATAGTTGATATTTCCACATCTAATTGATGGCCACCAATGAGTCCAAATATTTGAAGGTGATGTATCCCTTTTTCCCTAGCAAGGGTGAGCAAAATATTTAGAGCCATTACTTTTGTGTAATTATTTGAATCGTGTCATACTCCCCACTCTAAATTATAGGAATGTGAAGGGGATATATAAAGAACTCCCCCACCCCCACATAGGTTTCCATCTTCTTGAGAAGCTCCATAAAAAAAATCCCAAGGTCGTGAGAAGTTTATATGTTCCTCCACTACCATCTTGGGAGGGGGAGCACCTTTCTCTTGAGGAAAGTGAGCCAAGATTGTTATACCTTCGGATGTAATTATGTCAGGTAGTGAAACCTTTTCATTGAAAATGGAAGAATTTCGGGAAATCTAAATTCCCCAGTGAATGAGGNGGTATTGTAACTAAGATCTCCAAGCCTCCTCGATGGATGACCCTTTCTAGTAGCATGATTGGCCCAAAGTAGTTGAAGCATCTTGTCATGTTTGAATTGTAAATGGGTAGCCTAAGAAAATATGTGAAGATGTTTCCTCAATCCCCTTGCTTAGGGAACACCAGCCCGATCCTTCCACTCCTATGAATTTCAATATATCCCATGTAGGTACATTTTTCCTGAGTAGGCTCCATATAAACAAACATGCCTTAAGAAGGCATTTGGATTTATATATCCCCTTCCACCACCAATCAGGGTCTTGTTGAAGAAAGTTGACCATTAATAAAGAATAGCCATCTTTTGGGGTAAATACCCCAAAAGGACTATGTTTCCAAACTAATTCATCTTCGTGATCTTTGATTATGATATGGCCCATCTTGAGAGTTTTGATGTATGTATTCCAATATTTTGTATGTTGATCTTCCAAATCCAAAACGAGAGTGTATTTCCAACCTTGAATCCAAATCGAAGTTTGTTTCTCATTTGCAATCTGGTTTAGATGGAAAATTCCTCTCCCATGCAAGTGATCAATCAAAATCTGGGGAAGAATGTGTTGGCTATTTCTACTCAGCCACGGGTCCCTACCAACCCTAAGAGATTTTCCTTTTCCCACCTTCCAGGAAATCCCTTGACTAATAACATGAAAGGATTTGATGACATCATTCCACATGATGGAACCATTTTGGAATCTTCTATCTAACCTTCTTATCCAATCCACTACGAAATATGGGATAATATATTTTTTGGATACTACCTTCGACCGCAAATTATTAGAGGATATCAACCTCCAACCTATCTTGGCATCAAGGACAATGGAGAAACTATGGATATTCTTTAAACCCCACCCTCCCAGCAGCTTTGTCAAGGCCATAGAGTCTCATTTTACCCAAGGCATCACAAAAATCTCCTTCTGAAGTCCCCATAGAAATTTGAAATATAATTTCCTTATTTTGTCCCGAGTACCTTTTGGAATCCAAGTCATAGAGAGCCAATAGACTGGGATCACCTCTAGGATATATTTTACAAGGATCAACCTACCAAATCTAGACAATCAGCTGAAGCTCCAAGATTTTAGATCTTTTTTCTATCTTTGCAATTAACCAATTCCAATATGATTTTATGTAGAAATTAGGATTTAGGTGAAATCCCATGTACTTTAAATCTTGTTCAAGGGGATTTTACACATATGGAAAGAGGGATTTGTATAAAAGAAATTCTTCTAGAGCCACAATATGATTAGAGAGGGTAGATTTTGAGCTATTTATTTTCATTCCAAAAGCCCTACTAAAAAGATCAGAATGGTACTCAATTTTTCTACATCTCCTCTTAACCTGGTACAGAAAATTAGTACATCATCAACGAAAAACGAATGAGTGAGGGAAATAAGGTGGGTAATATGAATATCAATGAATATTATTCTATTCTTTGCTTAAGATAAATCCCTTATGAGGCCTTTTTCCACCAGCAAGAAAAGGAGCGATGATAGGGGAAATCCCTACTTGAGCCCTCTCTCTGCATTGAAGAAAGGGGAAGTTGCTCCATTTATGAGAATTGTGAAAGAAACAAAAGAGATGCAACTCATGAACCAATTGAGAAAAAAAATGCCACGGCCCAAATGGGTGAGCAATATTCTCAAGAAGAGCCAACTGACTCAGTCATAAGCCTTGGAGAGCTCAATCTTTAGCACTGCTCCTTTTAACTTCTGGTTTTTTATGCTATGCAAGGATTCCTAGGATACTCCTATTGCTTCATGGATCTATCTACCTTATAGAAAACCAAACTATTCTTGGGAGATAATTTCTGATAGAATACCTTTAATTCTTCTTCTTATGATTTTTGTAATTATTTTATAGATACAATTGCACAGGGAAATGGGTCTATATTCATCCAAGCTTTTGGGAGCATTCTGCTTTGGGATTAAAGAGATAAAAGTGGCATTGAAAGGAGGATGGATAAAACCAATGACTCTCGACTCTTCTATGACATTCATTATATCCTATCGATTGAGATAAAAAATACAAACAAATAATTCCATATACCAACCATTAGGTCCTTTGATTTTTTCTTTTTGGAAGATGTGAAGAACTTCTTCTAATTTAGCTTCTCACACTTCTTCCATAAGGTCTAAATTATACTCCTCTTCCATAAAATGGGGAAAGTATAATGCCATTTGAATTATGTCATTTATGGACACCCTTCTCTCTATTGAATATAAATATTTGAAATGATGGGATCCAAGCCTTGCAATATCTTCAAAGGAGGATATATTCCTTCCTGTATGATCCATTAGACCCCAAATTGTGTTTTCCAATTTCCTTCCTTTTGCATAAGATTGGAAGAATTTTGTATTCTCATCCTCGCTATGTAGGCAAAGCGCCCTACTTTTTTTCCTCCATTCTTCTTCCCTAGCTTGGAGAAGATCTCTTCTAATATTTTCCATAGATAATAGGGCGTATTTTTCATCTGGAGTGGGAAACCCTCCCTTGTGAGAGTCATAGAGGGATTGTAGATATGATTCTATGTTGATTATGTCATGTTCTATCAACTGATTTTTCCTTTTAGCCCAGGATTTTGTAGCGATTTTCATGGATTTTCAGTTCCCTGCAAATTGAACTGATTCATGTTCTGCTTGTCCAATTGGATACCATGCTTCCTTTAGTAGTTTTATAAAAATTTCATCTTTTAACCAGGCAGAGTTAAATTTGAAAGGACTTGTTGGTTTTCTGTGGGGGGGGCTGCTATTTCCAAAAATGTTGGATGGTGGTTTGATTCCCCTTCTGACCCTATGCATTTTCTGAAGAGAAACGTTTATTCCACCAACAATTTTGAGAGTAAGAAAGGATCTACTCTCTTTGTTATACGATCTCCTCCAAAACGCTTATTTCTCTAGGTGGGACCAAGCTTTGTAGGCACTATGTCAATTAGCCCTGCTTCCCCCAGATTATGCACAAATAAATATGAAATGCAATCAGCATGGGCCCTCCAACCCCAAGATTCAACAGCCCCTATGGATAAATTAAGGTCGCCACCCAGAATGAGTAAGCTATGTTTTAGGAAAGATTTTGTTAGGAGGGAATTCTAAACAAATGGACGGTCCTGAGTGGGACCATAAATGTTTATTATTGTAAACGATTTCCAAAATTATTCAACAAAAGTAGACATACCTTGGCCCATGTTGAAACCCCAATAATTTTCAAGCTTGATGGAATTTGGGTTCCACCCTATTTCCAAACCCCCCGAGTGGCCAAAAGAATCCATGCCAAAGAAGGAACAACCCTTAAAGCTCCACCAGCCTTTGGAGGGAAAGAAGTTTGGAGGGGCTCGCCAACCCCTGACAATTTAGGGAGAGAAATTTCATTTGGAAACCCCATCTGGGGATGGAATTGCTCTAAGTGCCCCAGTGATGGAGATTTTTCTTCCTTCCACCACATCAATGGCTGATCGACATTGATCTTTGGAGAAAAAGTATTTTATACCCCTCCCTTTGTTGTTATGCCCCAAATGGGGGTTTAAGCCCAAAACCGGGAGAGGGGATTTTGATTTCCTAGAGGATGGGATCGATCTATAATGAAACTGGTAGGAGATGGTCTCTTCATCAAACAATAAAGAGGAGTCTTGACTATGGGATGGGGGAGGAATTTGGGGGAAGGAAGAGACTTGAACAAAGGAAATATTGGAAACAAGGGAGCTTGGGGAGAAGGGCACAGGGTTTGTGGGTGCATAAGGGAGGGGGGGGTATTTAAAAAAAAAAATAAGCCAATAAGATTATGGGACTAAGATTATAAATAAATAAAATTTACAGAGAAAGGAGAAAGAGGGGGCATACCCATATGAGCATTGATTCCTTTTTTAATCTAGAAGTCAAGATGGGAAGGATGTGTTTCCTAGACATGATGCTTCCCCTCAGCCTTGGTAAAAACTAAGTTTGCATTCCTTGTCCCAAGCTGAGAAAGATATTCTTCATTTATCGTGGAGACCTCTCTCCAAGCCTACATCGACGCTCTCGAATGAAGTGGGGGCAACATTGCACCCTTCCTTGGATGAAGAGAAGGGTATATCATTATCCTAGAGCTCTGCAAAATAGGGGATCTACACTTCATCGGAAGGGTGCAATATGCTTCTCTATGACCGTGTTTGTGGCATCTATGGAATTTGAAAGGAATTCCCTCGTAATCAAGAGTCTTCCTAAACAATAATCCTCTATGAGTGAGTTCCAAAGTATCTGAAAGGCCCTTCCTGAGATTTATTAATACTAAAATATGAGCCACTGACATCTTTCCTATGGATGTGAAGGACATGTCCACATTCATGAAAGTACCGAGGGTGTTTATAATTTTCTCAAAGCATTCCCAAATCCACTATTCTAGAGGTAGCCCTAGCATTTGCACCCAGATCGATAGTTCATCAATCCTTTCATGGTTTGCATCAAAGAAGGGAGTCAACCTTTTTAATAACAAAGGAGTCGAGTACAAGAACCATGGGTCTCTCAGAATCCTACTTGCATTCGCTATAGAATGGAATTTGAACATAAACCACCCTTTTGTAAGAGTATAGATGAACAGTAAGGAAATCCAAAAATCCCTCCAAGATTAGGAGAACCAATCCTTTAGGAGGTCTAGTCTGATATTGCAACCATTGGAACGATCCACTATTGCCTTCTCTGCTAGATCATGGACGTATGGAAGCATGACGTCATTCCTAAAGGCCAAAGAATCCGGTCGAGGGACCAAAGTTATTCCTGGATGAGATTTCTTTCATTTCAGAGATGAGGGATAACCTTCAAAGACCCCATATGGAAGGATTCTAGGGTTTATCCTTTAGATCCTGGGAAGTGGAGAGGAGCAAAAAAGTGCTTCTAAGCCAATGACATAGAGGAAGGGAGGGCTAGCAAATCATTCAGATCCAAGGAGGAAGGAAAATTGAGCTTCGAGAGAGGAGGGAGGGAGGAAGAGGGATTTGACCAGGAAAAGGGATTACCAGATTGGGTGAGCCAAAAAATCATCGAAACTCTCCAAATTTGAAGGAGGAAACCATCCCAGAGATTGAAAAGTTTGATTCCTTTCAAACCCTTAAAAAGAAGAGACTTGATTCTGTGCACTGGGAACATGCTAAGAAATCTAAAGATATGAAAGTAATCCTAGAGGGTTTTAAGGAAGACCCCCCCAAAGCACAACTTCGACATCTGAGGTGATAGGCATGCCACCAAGATCAAACAGTTAGGAGCCCAAAGTATAGGGACAAACTCAGACCGGCGGAAGGGCCTCCCTTGAGCACCCAACAAGAGGAAAGAACATGGAGAGACTGTGTTAGGATGATGCTCAAATGGCATGTTCCAAATGATTTGTCCATCCATAAGATCATATTCAAAGTCTACCAGTTCCTCCGTATCACTTGATCATGGAAAACTAAAAAACATTTCAAGTAAAAAATGGAAAACCTCCCTCCAGCTAACACAAAAATAAATTGTCTCCACTCCGAAATCCTAGGAGGAACTACAGGAATGGGAGCGATGTGAAAGGCGAGGGATCCTGAGGCCACCTGCGGCTAGCATTTCCACAGAGTCCCATCCTCATTACAATGATTTTAATAATCATTATGATGATCTTAATTATCCTCATTTAATTGAGTTACACTCTTAATACCCAACTTATGTGTCTACCATATTTGTTGTTAATTTAATAATTGATCATATAGTATATTGTTTGATTATTTCATTATCCATTATATAACAATTAAATTTTTTCCTTTAATCTTATAATTTTTTTGGTTGATAACTCTCTCTTTTCAATATAATTTTAATCTTATAATTTTTTTAGTTGATAACTCTCTTTTTTCAATATAATTTTAAGGTGATTTTTCGATATACTTTTAATGTGAATTTTTAAGGTGATTTTTGATATATTTTTAAAGTGATTTTGAAAAAATTATAGGTATTACTCAAAATATTAATTCTTTTAAAATATAACACAAGTTATTCTTTCAGAAAGCGTACACAAATGAGGTGAATGCAATCTCAAACTTAAAAAAATACACTCACATTAATATATATATTTTTTTGCAAGCTAGTTTTTTTGTATTGATTCCTATAAAAAAAATACAGCTGTCTGAGATGCAACTAGCCACGTGGTCGCAGTGCCCAGTTGGGAAACCACCGCGCTAAATGTCCAAAAACTAGTATGGCCATGGTGTCCAGTTGGGAAACTACCATTGCCAGAGTCATGCCACTGAATGTAAACTATGCTATGAGGCCACGTAGGGCCAAAACATGTAATAGTGTACAAAAAGATACAATAGTAAGGATGCTGAGCCAAGAAGTAGAAATAATGAAAAAACATTAAAAACCTGGTCCAAGCCATGGCCCTGCAAAAACCTATTTCACCGGTGCTTTTCCTTTTCCACGTTCAACCATGGCATGTCAAAGATCTTGAAGGAAAATCATTAGGGAGACCACTCTTCTCTATTCTATGCATCAAGCATTGCCAATTTGATATCCTCTATGTCTTTTTTCATAGTGCTCAGAATATTCAAGAGTTTTGTTCGGTCTTCACACTTGGCACAAGAGGGATTGGGGTGAGTGGAGAGCAGAGAGGAAGAGGAGGACCTCAGAGGGGAGGTGGGGTGAGGGGTAGTGAGTGGGGGGTGAGGAGG
>ML788647.1:522510-573776 GCA_009831015.1 Picea engelmannii
AGACAATTAATAAGTAATAAATGAATGGATAAGGCATTAATAAAGGGATAAGATATTTGGTGGGGGGAGTAAATGGAAGGGCGGTGAAGGAGGCATAAGGGAGGGAGAAGGATTATGGAAGAGGGATTCATGCATTCTACGAGGGAGGAGAACTGAGAGTATTGGGACAGAGTTAGTTTACAGTGGGATTTACAGTGCACCGGGGCTGCGGAGGTTTTGGGCTCGGAGGGCTAGGACATCCATTGATGTCCTAGGGCTAGGCGTACTAGTCGGTAGGGTGGTTGGTTTTGGGGTGTCCTAAGGAGCAACATCAGGTTCACGAGAAGGGAGCAAGCTGCTGCGGATAGGTTCAAGCGAAGGGAGCAAGCTGTTGCGGATAGCATCAGAGTGAGGTATGTAAATTCAAATTCATGAATGATTTACTTAGATTATTACTTATTGCCAAATTCTACTTGCGTAAGTGTTAGCGTAAGTGTTGAGATAAATTGTAAATTGTGAAAATTTTACTTCTTTAAAGGCTTATAGAAATTACAGAAACTTGGGAAGAAATTTAAACGTTAATTTAAATCGGGTTACTACAATCTATCATATATTGTTTCTGATCCTCCATTTTCGGCGAGATGATGGTATATTTGGGAGATATCGAGGCTTGTGGAATGCATATTCAGGGTTCCCAGGTGCATTTAGTTCTTGGTTGACTAGTTTCTGGGTCAATGTCCATCAGTTTTTCCTTCGGCATTTGATCCTCCCAGATTAATTTCTACATGTTGTCCAGGAGTTTGAAGGTTGGGTATTTGAAGTGAGTGGAGTCGTGTTCCTTCCTTGTGACAGTACTATAGGAGGGGGCTGAGGGCCCCCCTCCCTCGGCCTCCATGGTCGTTGCTATGGAAGAAAGGTGGTAGATGGAGGCAGGTTTCAGAGAAAATCCCTAGCGCGAATGTGTATGCCCTTAGCGAGGTTTACACTCACATTAATATTATAATAAAAGAGTAGATTAATTTAAATAATAAAAATACATTCACATTGATATTACACTCAGTGGTTCAATTAATTTAATTAATTCTTTTGGAAATATGGGACTTAAAGAATGTGGATATTTTCCACATCCTGTTAGGATAATGATAAGCAAGCACATGTTAATAGGGAGGTTGGACTATATAGAAGAATTTGTCAATCAAATGGAGAGTTCATAATTTCACCACCCCCATGAATGTATATTTAGCACATACTATAGGGAAAAGAAAAATATTATTTTGCTAAATATATGCCACACATTAATGATATTAATGTGTTTGTTGCTAGTAACTAGTGAACGCATAAAGATATTTTCAAATAATCAATATTCTATATTTATATTAATGAATAGTTATTTAAATAAAGTTGAAATAAAAATTTATTCTTAATTAATCAATAAATATTTATTAATATTAACTTAAATATTATTTTTGAGCTACTTAATTAACTTAATTTTCGAACATGTAATCGTCAATCCAATCCAGGGGTGTAAGCTTAGAGATGTCAATATTGTATTTTTGGAGACAAGTACAAGAATGACTATCTAATATATGGAAAGAACATGAAACTACCCTCCTACCAAATAACAAGAAACTTGTTCATTGGACAACAAAACAAGAAAGTGCTCCACTAACACTGGCTACAATATTTCAATCAATCAATTCATGAGTGTTCATTTAAACAATTCTAAGATCATATTGTTGGACACAGTGGTATAATGTTGTCATTGATGTCAACCATGGAAAGATATTACAATAGAACATAATGGATAAATAATGTTAATTGAATATCATAAGAGATGACACATTTGAAATAACACATGAGCCATAGTTTTGCAAGTGAATAAATCATTTTGTAAAGTGTCGATTTACAGGAGTTGTTCATTCTTAGTTCAAGGAAATCTAGGACCGTCAGATCGAGATGGAGCCATAGGTTGGGAGAAATTAAATCCCAACCATCATATCGGGATAAATAATCCTTAACCGTAGATAGATATCAATAGGATTCCGGAACTTTGCCACTTCAACAAAAATTGGAGATAAGGAAGAGGCAGGAAATCATGAAGCCCCGAAGTCATGAATTATCGTCGACCGTCAGATATTTTGGAGAAAATTTGGGTAAGTTCTCGGTCATTGGATCAAGTAGTAGATAGAAAGATTTAGTATTTCGGAGCTTTGCCACCTCGAAAAATATTTTAGAAAAGGATGAATCAACATAAAATTGAAGTCACGAAGTCATGAAATCCTGCCAGTTGTTAGATCAAGGAGGGACATCGAATGAATTATCGACCATATGATCGATTTTAGTGGAAGGGAAGGAATAGTTAGCCTGACATTGACCACAACAGGGTTACAAGGATTCCCAATCATATATAACTCCCAAATCCATGAAGCACTGAAGAAAAGACGTGTAGAACCATGATCCGGGAGGGAAACATGTGGCATAAGACAAAGACGACACATGGCCCAATGAGCTGGTGAAATGTGTCAAGGTCTAGTTGGCACATTAGGTATACGGAAGTCACGAATCAAGATGACATGTGGAATACACTCATATAGTGCCACGTCAATAGTGACATCAACAAACCATGGCACTAAGGGATTACATCCTCCAGGGATGTCCAACTTCTCCTACCAACAAAAATTCCCGAAGCACCGAAGGTCGAAGTCATAATTAATGTTAACCATTGATCTTCCTTAGGAACAATCTCGATCGTTCGGTCTATTACAGTGGAAGGATAGCATATGGAGTACTAACAACTCACAGGAAGTGGTCACCTCATCTTTATGACTTATTGGGTAGGTGAACCTCTGGAGGGATTGAACTAATTCAAAGTTTGAGTAACTTGAAGTCCTGGAGTCACGAATAGTCGAATACCCAGAAAGCAGGAGCTACTTTTGACCTAATCCTACGGTCCTAACTCTTGTACATGTGAAGTTTATTAAGTAGGGAAGTGTTGATACACATTGTGACAAAATTTACTCCTGGAGTGTTGGAACACTGCAAAGGCTAGAGTCCTGAAATGATGAAGTCTCGAAGTAAATGAGAACCATCCATCTCAACTTGAAAATAAAACACAATCGTCGATCTTGATAAGAGATTAAGTTCTTTCTTGGCTTAGAACTTAGAAACCACCAGTGATCATATGGAATAAAGGTCATGAAGTGCTTCTATACATAATTTAACACAGAGAGGATGCGTTTTGTTATTGACAGGAAGGGATTTTGAATCAAGTAAAGATATGGAATTTGTCCGAATTAATATTAAGTGATCCAATACAGGAAATGCATTAGAGAGATAATCGAAAAGATGAGATACAATTCAAATTGAGAATGTAATAAAGAGGCATGGGATTGAATTAAAATAAATCGATTTATACATGTGACCTATTTATGAAAATCCATCTTACTGAATTAAATAGATTTCACTATAATATATGAATAATAATAGAGGAAGATATTAATTATAATTTTATAAGATAAACATTATTTATTGTTAAACAAAATGAAAAGGTGCATTGGTTCAAACAAAGGGACATAATGATTCAAATATCACACTAGCTGATAAACTATATAAGAAAGAAAGAAGGATGAAAGAAGAAGTGTTTATGCAATCCATATAAGAAGATCAAAAGTAGAAGCAGAGTCCAAGAAGGAAAGATTAAGATAATTAAGCAGTGAGGGTGGAAGGGAGAAGAAAGGAAGGATTCATATCCTTTACTAAGTAAAGTTTGAAAACAAGGGAGTTTGTGCTTGCTAGGGTTGGTGCCCTAAAAATAAGGGAGTTGGTGCTTCCTAGGGTTGGTGCCCTAAAAATAAGGCAGTTGGTGCTTCCAAGGGTTGGTGCCCTAAAAACAAGGGAGTTGGTGATTCGTAGGGTTGGCTCCCTGAAGAAGGGTATTTGTATCTCTAATATTTGGTTATCTAAAGAGGATTGGTATCCTTCATAATCACATATTATTCTTTATAAAATTTGTAATTCTTGATTTACATAATTGATGTTTTAAATACAAGTTCATTGATGATCTATTGTGATAATTAAAATAACAAAGTAAATATTAATTGTTTAAAAAGGTAATACTGCTTCACCCTCCCCCCCTTAGTATTTCCAACAATTGGTATCATAGTTAGTTTCTTCATCATAGTCTAATAACTAGAAGGTAGATCCTAAATAAATGGATCAACAAGAGGTAATATCTTCAAAAAAGCACCATTTTTTAAAAGAGATGATTATGCTCTCTCTAAAATAATAATGAAAAGCTACATGTTGGCTCTTGGTTTTGATGTTTGGAAATCTGTAAAAGATGGTTACACTGTACCGGCTACTCCACCCACATATATTGCAGGAAAGAATGTTTGCAATGACAACTAAAGGGTAATCAATTCCATTCTACGAGGATTAACAAATCATATATTTGTGAAGGTAATTCATTGTAAGTCAGCTAAGGATATATGGGACAAACTGGAATTTATATATGAAGGACATATCAAAGTCAAGGAAGCCAAAATACAAACCTACAGAGCTCAGTTTGAAAATTTGAAGATGAAATAAGAAGATAACATTGTTGAATACCTTCATAGAGTAGATTAGGTAGTTAATTTAATCATAGGAGGAGAATAACGATCAGAAAAACCTACTATACAAAATATCTTAAGGTCCTTACCTATGAGGTATGATGCAAATATTTCCACAATCTAAGATAGACCAGAACTTGAAAAACTCAATATAGATGAGCTCCATGGAATTCTTACTGCATATGAGACAAGGACAGGTAAGGAAACACCATCAAAAGGAGAAACATCCTTTAAGGAATCTAAAATAAAGAAGAAGAAAAAGAAAAAAACCAATGAAGAGTTACCAGATATATCTGATGAAGAAGTTGCCAACCTCATGAAGAAACTTAAGAGAGGGACTGAGAAATACAAAGGAAAGTTTCCTCTAATATGTTTTGACTATGGAAAAATTGGAAACTTTTCCAATAAATGTCTTGATCCTAAGCAGGAGGAAAATGATGATGAAAGAACTTTCAAAGATCAGAAGAAGAGAAAAAACAAAGATAAAAGGTTGTTCTACATAAAGAAGAAAACTTTGTTTACCAAAGAAGACAGTCTCTCGTCTGAAGAAAATGAAGAAGAGGAGCTATAGATTCTATTTATGGGAATGGAAACTCAAGATGATAATCATTCGGAAGATGAAGAAGAAGTGAACTGTGAGGAATAATTTATCTGTGCAAATGAAGAGCTAAGAAAATCTAAAAAACAAAACAAGTTACTAAGGGAACAACTTCTAGAGTTTGAAGAAACTATAAAATCAAGAGAAAAAGAGGTTTCCAAAATCATTAACTACTCATAGGAAGTGGGTCTATGCATTTGGTTGATTGAGATATGTGAATAATGCTTCTAGAATGGTTTCCATAAATCATTTGTGACTTTTTGAGAAGAATTGGGCACGTGTTTCAACGAGTGTTAGTCAATTTATTCTTGAATAATTTTTTATGTAATTGATAATCTCGTGATCCCACCATTCATGTATGACTTGAAAATTTAGTATCTATGTGTGTTTTTGTTGTGCATGTTCGAGTTTAGAACTACTGGGAACGAAACCAATGTTGTAGTCTAGGGGAAACTATGAGAAGGTTTCCACTAGATCCTTACACATAGCATTATACACTACAACATTATATACAAGAGAACACAAACATATAGAAGAGAATGGAAAAATGAAGTAGAACCATCAATAACTTTTATTATATATGAGTCCAGAAAAACATGTCTTTCCATTACAAGATAGTGTATATGTGTGTGTGTGTGTGAGAGAGAGAGATATATACAATTACCATTCGGTTACATTCCTTAAATACTCGGTCAGTTGAATCTAACTATCTATTCAACCATCTTCCTATCCAACTACTGCAGTCGACTTGGCTAGTCGACAAACGTGTTTAATCGGTGGGGACAACTAGCCCCTACAACAATTATGTTTTTATTTTTTGTAGATAATTTCAAATTCATAACCTAACATCTATGTAACCCATTTTTGTTTCTCTTCTGAAGATAATCGTTTCGCCAAGAAGTACTTCAAACTATCATGATCTATTTTTACTTTGAAGTGTCTTCCTATTAGGTAAGAGAATTGTTTCTTAACTACATGTAGTATGGCCAACATTTCTTTTTCATACATGGGTTTGAGTAAGTTTTTTCCTGTAATGGGATACTCTCCAAGGAAATTGGCCTTCCTTACTGCATTAAAAATGAACTAATTCCATTTCTTGAGGCATCACACTCAACATTAAAGGTTTTTTTTAAGGAAGGTGTGGCCAAGAAAGGATTTGTACACATATCCTCCTTAATCTTTTCAAAATATTTGGTTTCTGATTTAGTAGAAGAAAGTGCCTCCTTCTTTAAAAAAGAGTTTAGAGGTGTTTCCATATGACAATAGTTGTTGAAAAAATTATTCTAATAGCCTATCAATCCTAATAATCCTCTAATATTCTTCAAGGTTTTTGGAATTGGCCATTCCCTCGTAACTTTGATTTTTTTAGGGTCCACTCTCACACTTTCATGTGACACAATATGACCCAAATATTCAACTTCTTTAACCCCAAATGGACACTTGGAAGGCTTTTCATAAATTTGCTTCTCTTCCAATAGTTTCAATACTCTATCAACATGTTGTACAAGCTCTGCTCAAGATTTTCTATATATCAACGTGACATCAAAAACTACTAACACCATTTTTTATGGAATGGTTTAAAAATAGAATTCATAAAGGTTTGAAATGTTGATGGTGAACTAGTAAGTCCAAATGGAATAACTGAAACCTCATAATGAACTTTACGTGTTCTATAGTATATTTTGGGAATGTCTTCCTAACTCATTCTGATTTGATGATATCTCAAATGAACATCCAACTTAGTAAAGAAAATTGATCCATGCAATTCATCTAATAATTCATGAATGATAGGAATACGAAAATTATCTTGTATGGTCATTTTGTTTGATTTTCTGTAATTTTGACACATATGCCATGAACCATCATTTTTCATAGCCATCACAACTGGTGAAGAGAAATCACTTTGACTATGTTTAATGATGCCAAACTCTAATTTTTCTTGGATCATACAATCAATCTCAGTCTCATGTGCATATGGATACATGTAAGGCCTAATGTTAGGTGGTACATTTCTTGGTTGAAAATGAATATCATGGTGATGATCTCGAGCAGGTGGATGACCCTTAGGTATCTCTCCAAATACCTTGGAATGATTGTTTATAACTATTTGGATATCCAATAGAGTAAAGAATATAGATGCTTGAACAGCTAGTGAGCACAATTGTGAAATTACATGATGGTGTACCTTTTTCAGTAATTTTCCCATCCTATTGGAGCTTATCACTTTAGAGGGTTTCTCTTGAATGCCTCTAAGATTAATTTCCTTGCATTTCAAGTAAAATCTCATAACAAGATCTATAAGATTAAGTTCCATTGTATCCAATGATTATAATTATTATAACATCAACACCACCCATTTGGATGGAAATAATAGGACTATCCAAGATTTTCACTTTAGAGGGTTTCTCTTGAATACCTCTAAGCTCAATTTCCTTGTATTTCAAGAAAAATATCATAACAAGATCTATAAGATTAAGTTCCATTGTATCCAATGATTATAATTATTATAACATCGACACCACCCACTTGGATGGAAATAATAGGACTATCCAATAAATACTCCCCCATATTGAGATTAATACTAAGGCATGTCCCCGAACAAGTTAGGGTACCTCCATCTACGATCATTACTTGAAAATATGGTGTTGAAAATGCAAAACAGTTGAGACTTCTTGATAATTAGTAATTGATGAAGTTATGGGTAATACTAGAATCAATCAACACTATTTCATTTGTTTTTTTGATATATTGTTGTATCTTGAGGGTTTGTGGAGTACTGATATTGTCCAATGCTTGACAAGACATCGTTGGATTAGTATCTTCTAGATATAGATCATGTGATGGTTCTAATTATTGATCTTCTTCCTCTTCATAGTCTATATAGAATAATTTATTCTCACATAACCCTTATTATACTTGTCACAATTGAAACATAGTCATTGGGCTCTTGTTTTATCCATTTTCTAAGCCGTCAAACTTGTCATTTGGGTGAGGATAGGAGAGGGAACATGGTACTCTATATAGTTGTTAGTGGCCACCCTTATAGCAGCCATATTTTTTTTCCACTTTCCTTTCCATATTGAAAGAATGCTTTAGGGATTTACGTTCGAAGAGATGCACCTTGTGCTGAATATTCTCTTTTAAAGTGCCAAAAAAAAGGTGTAACAAATTATCCTATGAAATTTTCTTTACCCTGAGACTAAGCTTTTGGAATTATTGATTGTGCTCTATAATTGGAAATTTTTGCAAAATATTTATCAATTGACTAAAGAATGTATTTATCATAATGTAACCTCCCCATCCTCCAAAGTTGGGCCATGTCATCCACCATCCTGACTTCTGACTCTATGATATCAATCTGTGACATCTATGGATGATGTACCCAACTTACTAGTGAGTAATGTCACCCAAAATCTAGTGTACACAACCCAAACTGGTTTGTGCCACATCATAGTCCCTCCCATTTTACATATTATAACAATGAAAATAACTTAAAATAAAATTGTGCACCCAAGCATACTGAACAAACCAACATTACACAGTGTAATACCACTCCAAACATGAGAAAAATAATGCGTTCATAACCATACGGACAATCCAGATACCACAATGCACAGAATTGTTCTGTTTCTGCTTGCAAGTCTTGCTTTCATGTGAACTCAAACTATGTTCCAACACACACAATGAAACTGGTCACTTGTGCACACAGACAACTTTATGCACTCATGGTACTTGTAGCCTCACTCAGGAAGCTCTTGTCCATATATCAGAACTATCTTATAGAAGTTACTTATCAACTAGCATACTCATCATATACGAATATTATGAAAATATGCACATCACAGTTACAAAATAGACAACATTAACATAGTAACAACCGTTATTCATACACAAAAATATTCAAGTAATAGATCATAATAGATACAATTGAGTAAGCACGTAGTAAATAGACATGAACATAAAAACACTTATATTTTAAGAAAAGTCACCAACTATGTGCAAGACTTAGACATTCCTCCCAACAATAGACATTGTTTCTCATAATATTTCAGCAATTGTCCACCCTTGAGTTGGGGTTCAAACTCCACCAGGGAAAAAGAATTCCTAGTGCCAATTTATCGTTTGACAAACAACAAAATTGCTTAGTCTAAGATGTCGATTGTTGCAACTAGTCTACAGTCCTTCATTTCCCACATGGTTGTCCCACCCTAGGAAGTGTGCCCCTTCTTTGCTCAATAGTCCTTAGGCTTCCCCACTTCCTTTCTAGGGCTTAAGAAACATGATAGATTGAGAAGTCTTAGAGAAATGAAAGTAATGTCCAGTGCACCAGGGATCAATTCACATCCAATATCTCACATGGAGATATTTCTCACAGGCCTAACAACCCTCCTCTTGGACAAACTATGGGCATGAAAACCCACTCCTTCGACAACCTACAATCTTGAAAACCCACTTCTTGAATCATACCAAGTTTTTCAAAAGCACAGGGTTAATCCATTATCATAATTACAAAAAAAAACTGACTTCGATTCTTTTGAATGATGGAGGAAAACAATCGATGATTCCCTGAATGACTGATAATCTCACAAATACACTAATGCCAACAATATCTATTACATTCTTTCAACTTGACACTTGTCACCTTTATAAATATCTTTACCACCTGGTGACTTGTTCTCCATGCCTTGGGAACTTAGGATAAATAATGTATCCATAAATTATACTTTTTAGAAATATTATTAAAATATCCCCCCCCCTTTTTCCTTTTTTTGGTGGAGTTCAGCTCCCTGTCTATTTTTAGTTTGAGTCTGTCTACGTGCATCCATGTAATATATGAATAACTTGAGTGTGATACACTATATAAGAATAGGCGCATGGCCTATTTGTGTCCTGTCTCATCAACCCAATAATCATACAGGCTCTCTGACCTAAAAACATATACATATATATACATCACAATCATTCTCGCACACTTTCTTGTGTGCACAAAAAATTGTGGAATATTCACAACCTCCATTGATTCACAATCCACATGCACTAGCTTAGATATTTGCAAAACTATGGAATGCGTTCACCTTCTCTTTAATAACAAGCTTTGCACACTCTCTAGGTGTGTGCAAAACCAAAACTTGGTACCAACGACTCACTAGCATATATGTAAATTGCATTTACACTTGTTTCCAATGGCTCACTAGCCTATATGGGTCCTTACATTGTGCACTACTCACGTGCGTGCAAAAGAAAAATGGCTCCCCAACCTATATGTGCAGCTACAAATGGGGTTCATATTAGGGAAATTACACTTAATATCCCCATAATGTGTTATCAATTCTTTTGATGGACCAAGATATAATAGAATCCTTTTTTCTTTCACAAAACCATTGATCCCAAAGAAATTGATCATTTTATAAATACAAGGATACAATAGTTACCTTTTTTAAGCTTGGCACTTCATATAGATCAAATAATTGCTCCATATAGAATATCCATGTTATATGATCTTTACCATCAAACTTCCTCATATCCATCTTGTGAATTAAGTAGTTCCTTGTTGTTGGTAACAAATAATCATGATTTTGGGGATCAATTTTTATTTCCTCCACATTTATATGATTTTCTTGTATCCTGAAATCTGCTTGAGATAATCTCTCATCTTGGGTATGTAACAAGATGCTTTTCATGGAATTTTTCAATTATTCCATCTTTGTATACATTGTCTTTTCCATGTGTTACATTTGTACCTTATTTTCATCCATATTCTTCTCCAACTTTCCCATTTGCTAAAGAATATTCTCTCTTTCTTCTTCAGTCATGGTTGAGCTCTGTGAAGGTTTACTTGTTAAAGTAAATTTTGGATCTTTCTTTGGAGCCATGGGAAAAATTTACTAGGTCCTAAGGACAAGGGAGTGTTAGGTGCTATAGGTCTTTGATATACATGTGGGGTCCAACAATAGTACTTCACCACATATCTCATGGTACTAAGTAAGGAGGCTCAATTGTGCCCTTAGCCATATTATTCAACTACCCTGGTACTAGAGAGTGGTCTCCTCGAGTTTTTTTCTTGGTGTACTACAGGAACAAGATGATTGGATAGCTTATCTAAGGCTAGTTTCAGGTATACCTAGGGTATTTCCTATATACCAAAGGTAAGTGGAAGTGATATTCAATCTACATGTACTACCTAATGAGGTACTACTTGAAGCGGTACCAATAGGGTTACAAGGGTTTTCGCTCAGGTGAAACAATGTGTATTTTCTATATGCATTCTTCCCCAACCATAGTTTTAACCAATTATAAATAGATATTATGTTATTTAGAGACACCAGAATACATCTCTAAATTTGGTTTTAAAAATGAGCTTGCTAACCATAGAAAAGTCTCTTAAAATCACTAGGAAATAACTTTTGAGCAACCCTAAATTCCACAATAAATATATCATAAAATATAATGAGTCAAAATCTAAAAAAAAATCCACATCTACCTCACTATGCCAATTAAGGATTATGGAAATTTTAGATCTTGAAACTTCACTCAAAGAAGTTACAATGAAAATGCCAAGAAAACCAATTTCAAGATTAGTCACAAACCTTGTCTTCCACGGAATATATCTCTCACATTTCAATGTCTTGTACTATGACATTTATCCTTTGTCTCCACAAAATTTCATTTTGTGATACTTCCTAGAAAAAATATTATAGCCAACATTCCAAGGTGACTCGTTTGAAAATGATTTGAAGATGAGTCACAAACCCTATCCTTCATAGGATATCTCCAAAATTATAATGAAACAAAACCAAACATATTATGATATGTCTCGTGAGAAACATCCAAATTTCACTATCTGAAGTATCCTAGAAAAATCGTTATAGTGAAAATGCCAAGATGACTTACTTGAAGCAGAAAAACGCTAGGATCGATGCTATGAACCAAACACCTTCAAAATGATAAAAATTCAATTAATATAATCCCCTTTGAGGGGTGAACCTCTTTTTACAATATATCTAATTCACTAGACAATATATGATGATCATAAGACTAGGTCTCCTAGGTATATATAAGAGACACATGATATATTAATAGTTTCTAGTTGGCCTATTAATATAGAACTAGAAATGTAATAACTTAATATCTAGGGATTGGTAATGGGTTTTATGCTTAACATGGGGATTTTTCTAGGGTTTAACACCATGCATTGATTGAATTCAAATGCATGAGATATCAATATTTGACCTTAGGATCAAAATCTAGTGCTTTAACACTAAACCAAATGACCTTCTCCATTTTTTTTTTGTTTTACAATCATATGTAGTCAAGGATTCGTAGAAAAGACTTTCAATAACACTATCTCATTGATACAAATCCAATAAATTAGACAACTTATTGAACTTAATCACTATTCTTGAGTTGTTTCTAGATATAGTTCACATTTATGAACAATTCATGACACTTGACATAAATGATCCTTGGGGGAAAAAATGAAAACTAAACCTCAAAATTCCATGCCACCAATTGTAGCACACGAGTTTCATTGGGGCCACCATCCCCATGCAATCGTTGAGGTTGAATGCACTAGATATCATATTTGACCCAAGGACCCAAACCGTGTGTAGTCTTTGAACTTGTCTTTGAATTGTATGAGAACTAAGATGCAACACATTCATATTTACATGTCTAATGAATCCATTCATGTACAAAGGAAAATCCTTAACCAATTTATTTATGCGCCTCTTCATGTCAAACTTCAACTAGATGAACCTTTACATTTTGTAAATTTTTTTGAAGGATGCAAACACATGGTATCATCATGATCATGTTTATGTCAATGTCCAACTAGATGAATCTTAATATTTTGAAAAGTTTTTTGGAGGTAACTACATGATATCATCATCATGTTCATGCCGCTCCATAACAAGATTCACATGTATTTGCAATTATTTTGAGAGGATGCAAACACATAATATATCATTATCATCATCATAAAATTATATTGAATCATCATCACAATCATAAAATAATCAAATCATTTTCAATGTCATTAAATCATCAAATATTAAAAATAACATATACACTCATCTACTACATTCCATTCAAAATCATATATGCCATATGCAAAACATCATTAAAAACAAAATCATAAATATTTTATTTAGCAATCTCTCCAAAATATATAAATATATTCCAAAATATTAATAACATCCATATATTACAAAATGGAAATGGAATATCTTAAATATAGAACATAACAATAACTCATGTCCAAAGTACAAAATGGCTAATTAGTTATAAGATTACAAAAATCACAACTCACCACAAAATAACCCAAAACACAAAAATACACCATGAAAATTCAATGACACCTACTTTCATCACCAGTGTTATATCCCTTGAAAAGTTGATCTCCCTCTTCCATATACTCAATCAATTCTACTTGTATGGAAAAATGGTGTTCATTTTTTATGTCTAGAGATCAAACAAAATTTACATGTTTTAACATTTTAAAAATTAACAAATACACAACTATTAAAATTACAATTCAATACAACAATAATTTATCACACATGAATAAGTAAGTTTTCTTGATGAGTGGTGTGGTGTAATGCAAAGTCATTGGTTGAACATCTTACTATAAGACCACAATAATGGATGCCTCGGTCATTATTGGAGTCAATATAATAAAAAATTGCAAACACACTTAAATTGAACAAGTTCTAGATTTTTTTTAAATCAATATTTAAAAATGATGCAATGGAATTAATTTATAAACTTTTTTTTTTTTTTTGAAATAAAGTGTATTCTACCTTTTTGTTTTTTAAAAGATATTTTCAATTTCATTTGCACAAAATTCAATAAGGAATAGTTGGATTTGAAAATTTAAATGGCTAAATTTGTATAATCAACACCTATATATACTTGAGATATCAATGGTGCTACCATGCATATCCTGCTATCTCTACGGTCATAGGCTGCTTTTAGGCCACAACAGTGGATTCCTCAACAATCAACGCATCTGTAGTACATGGATTCTCCGATAGGTATGCGATTTTGTCCCGAACAGGTGCCGGTTATCCCCGGAGCGAAACTGGCATACTCGTGAACGATAAAAAGAATCGATATAAACTTTTAACTTGGAATTGGAACCCGAACGTACTGCAGAGATTAGAGATTAGAGAATCTCTATTAGATGGCGAATTTTGGACTACGATAGAATCTAAGCGAGGACTCAGGCAAGTGTGATATGGAGGATTCGATGTTAATCCCAAAATCTTAGGGCAAACTTATGCTATAAGGATATCAGCCATTTGAATTTGATTCCACAGTGATCGATTCGATGCATGATTAGATAAAGAGATCTCTAAAATGGAATCTCCCTATGATATGTCTAGTAAAATTTCGTTCTGATATACCAGTCTTTATTAGCTTGCTTTAATGGTATTAGGACTGTAATCAAACTCCTAAGAAGAGACCCCAATATTTTAGAGCACATCTACCAACTGATTAGAAGATTGAAGCGTTCAAAATAAATATTGATTTCACAGTATCTTGTCGAAATAGAACCATGTCAAACTGGGACGATCGGTAATCGGTTCGACTACGGATTGGGAAAAAGTCCTTGAGAGACCGTTTAAATATTTTATCGACAACGTTTTGAAAAATGTATACAAAACTGCGAGAACGTTTTGTAAAAAGATAATTATTAAACAATGTTAAACTACTGAACAGTCACATAATTTATGACTGATAAACGCTGCAAGGCTCTAATAGAGTTGAAGGCAGATTCTGAAAACGTAACTGTAACTTTAATGCCTAACTGTAAACTTAACCTGCAACCCTAACGTCAAAATAGTGAAAGAAAACCCTACCTGTAACCCTAAAGCTAAAACAGTGAAAACAAAATAACTAATCAATATATTCCAAAGAAAATATAAAAACAAGTGCATATAGCTAATCTTGTTGAAATTAATATAGCTTTCCTCAGCCTATTGAAGTTCTAATGGGTAGAGGAAGCGAACGGGCAAATATGACAGTTGGGACTGCTCTACTGGAGATATGGCCAAATTTGGTCGAATTGTAAATTTCACACACTGTAAAAAAAGATAATAAGATAATAATGGTGAAGTAAATATTTAATGTCAAGCAAGTTTGTTAATCATTTAAATGTGGTTAAAAGTGACAATCAGATGATCATAGAGTAAATTTTTAACATAATTAAGTAAATGTGAAAAAGTAAACAGGTTAATCTATGACTTTAAAAATGATAGAAATGATAGGAAGCTATGAAAATTAAATCTAATTCAATCATTTGGGAAAACAACTAAGAATATGTCATCATCTTCAATTGCTAGCCATCAAATTAATATTTTAAATTAAAAGATCATTAATTGTGCTCATATCCAATAAGTATACTTAACTTAATAATTAGTAAATTTTTAACATAATTAAATAAATGTGAAAAAGTAAACAGGTTAACCTATGACTTTAAAAATGATAGGAAGCTATGAAAATTAAATCTAATTCAATCATTTGGAAAAACAACTAAGAATATGTCATCATCTTCAATTGCTAGCCATCAAATTAATATTTTAAATTAAAAGATCATTAATTGTACTCATATCCAATAAGTATACTTAACTTAATAATTTCAAAAACAAAAGTTCCGCAGACTAAGATACAATTTCGGGTAAACGGCTTCAAAACTATGCTATTTCAAAGAAAACAGCTTCAAAACAATACAATTAACATACAATTCGACGCAAAGGTTCTTCTCAATACATTACAATTACTATCATTTCCCATTGGTGGTCACAAGTTAAACTTGGCTTCACTAATTCCAAATTCTTCTTGCTGTGGCAATGTAAAATCATTTTGAATGACTGGCTTTTCATTCAACAGCCAAATATCATCTCCCCACAGAGACCAGTCGGAGGCCTCCCTACTATCAATATAGCCATGCACGGTGTCCGAATATATAATATCGGGCACTGAATCTCGATCGAGATAGTTCTGTATCATGATTCCCAATTCATCGGGAGTAATATGGTCTACCAAGTAATCAAGGTCTGCCAAAACATCGTCGTGATAGGTGAAGTCTCCTCTATCAGACCTCACCGAGGTCGCTCTAGAAGTCCCCTCTGCAGTTAATTTGCCTTCTTTATTTGAACCCATCTGATCAGTGCTTCCCTTTTCATCGGTGGACTCGAAATTATTATCTGTGCTTCCCTTTTCATCGGTGCGCCTTCAAAACAAATTCATCTTCCAGAGATTTTATAACTCCATTGAACATCATCTTGACCTCGACCTCATTCACAACATCCGTCTCTTCATTCTTATCCATATTATCGATCTTTTCGATAAAGCCTATGAGAAAACTGTCATCCTCCAACGTTCCGCTATTGGTTCGCTTGGAGTCTGGCGAAGCCAATCCACTATTCAAATATTCATCTCTTCCTCGCTTATTCGGAAAAACTTGTGAGGAGGCGGCCATCCCTGCAAACAAATGCCGTGATTAAAACACAACAGATACCTCGATGGAGAGCCTTGTTTGTATCAGCGATCCTCCTTTCTTCGGAGCTTGAGAGTTGAATCCAAAGAGTTGGGTTTTTAAATTTTTCAACTACGCACCACATCACGGTCTCCCCAAATCTCGTCGACAATATATATAGATAGTTGGCAAGGGATGGATCACAACAAATCCCGCATGAGAGTGGAAGCTTCCCCAAGGAACACAATTCAACGTGTTGTTTCTAAAATTATTTTTCCTTTTGTACACTTCGTTGAAACGGCATTCATAGGACCCACTGAAACCAACCTTGCAGCCGAAATCATACACCCAAGCACACAAGTTGCCTTAGAAAATGAAAACGACGTTCTCGATTCCGTTTAAACCGACCACGTTTTTCATTAATTCGGATGTCATACTTCCAACGCGATGCAATAGGCGCTGCGCTTGCCTTTGGGATGAAGGCAACGCTGACTAGCCTAGACATAGTTGGCATTCTATATATACATAAAGGCGTAGGCTAAAGTCCAAACGAAATGGACTTTTAGGTCTTAGGAGAACCTACTAGATGAATTCCCAAACCTCAATCATTATGTGCAAATGTTCATCCAAGCCTCATCATTATACGAAAATGTCCTTGGACTCTGTATTCAGATCTGGTAGTTCTGGTATCCTCCCACCTAACGAGAATGTGAAGCCTCCCTAAGTTGTCAGAAATTAGTTGGAGGCAAATAACGGATATGCAAATATCCAGGTCAACTGTGGGATAAATCCATCAATATACAGAATATAAAAAATATAAAAACAATTGATTTAGAACCTCACAATTATTTTTTCCAACACAACCCAACAAAATAAAAAACAAAAGTCTAAGTAATAATCTCAAGTCAACCATGAACATCGATCCACCAAATGGGAACCAAGTAGAAGCATGACCATTAGTCCACTGATACGAACATAGTTCCACCAAGTAGAAGTATGAACATTAGTCCTAAGTAAAAGCCTCAAGTCAAGCACGAATTTTAGTCCACTGAACATCCGTCTACCAGCACTCCAGACATTTGTTGCTTGATTGTATCCTCCAGAAAAAACCTCTGGAGCTATATAGATGGGGATGCGTACAGTTCCAATGAGTTTCTGCCCTGTTTCAAATGGAGAAGAATTAGGTATGAAGCTAAAATATTATTAACAATTCAAACTTGAACAAATGAAATGTTGCAGAACAAGACTATATTAATATAGCACACTTGGGATAAAACATCATTCTATTAGGAAGAAAACCAAAGTTACATACAGACCTACCTAAATCTAAAACAATTGAAGCAAATGATACAACAAGAATTATGCTCCTATAAGCCTTCTTTCAAATATCAGATCGAATGTCTCAATGCATTCCTGGTGTAAAGTAGGTGGCCAATCCAATGTTAGCAAGCTTGATGGGCGATGAAGGAGACTTTGTTGCAAGAAGAATACTTTATGGCTTCAATGCCCTGTGTATAACCCCATTATCATGACAATATTTCACCACTTCCATGAGATGCTTGAACAATCTTGCAACATCGGGCTTAGAATATCTCCCCTATTTTTGCAACTAGTCAAAAGGCTCCCCACCAGCACATAGTTCCATAACTAAATGCACATACTCCTCCTCCTCAAAGAATGCCTTCAAGGCCACTACATTAGGGTGCCCAGATAGGCTGGTCATGATCTCAATCTCCAATTTCACACTCCGAACATCCTCAGATTTCACCAATTTGTCCTTTGCAATGGATTTGCACGCCAGAACCTCCCCAGTTACTTTGTCTGTACAATACATGATCTTACCAAATTGTCCCAACCCCAATTCATCCCCCAACTCATACCTATCTATCTACTGCTCACACTGTGTCAGTGACATGGGTTATTTGAGGCTAAAAGGAGCTCTGTGATATTGAAAAGAGTTATATGATAGATTGATGTTGAAAAGAGCTTTGTGATAATCATAAGAAGGTTAGTGGATTAATGGAGATATTTGAATTGTCTAATGCATTTGCTCACACTGTGTCTAATGCATCTGCATCTACTCTCCACATCTAGTTTACCAGAGAAGAATACTCTACCAAGAGGATTGTTTGGTACAATTCCAATGCCTAGTTCCGTGAAGACAAATAGGCGAATTCAACTAGGTATTTGCATGAGATGTTTATTCATATATGCTTGTTTAATTAGCAACTAATTCTAAGAATTCAAATAATAAATTATCATGCCAAGACTTTGCAAAATTTATAGTGAATCCTAAACTCTACACCATCCCCACCATCATCATGAATAGTGAATCCTTAAAAATGAAACCTAAACCTAGGATCCTAAAGTAATAATTAGTAAACTGAAATCCCTAGAGCAATAAAAGTTGATAATTATCTTTAGTAATAAATCATGACCCTCTAACCCTCATCCTTAAGCCTTATAAACATTCATCTTCTATTTCAGATATGAACACCATGAAAACTACATCAGCGGGACAAAATCTCTGTTACATCATCATGCCAAAGATTCAAGTATGTCAGCAGCCCTTCCCTCTATAGGAAATGAGTACAAATACTAGTATTGGCTCCAATGTTGAGACAATTTGTATATTATCTTAATACCCTTATCATTGCTGGAATCTGCAATGCTAAATCTTCTTTGAAAACTTTGGTTTCCGCAAATACATTTCAAAAACTTAAGGCTAAAAAACGTTATAGACATAGAGAGAGACCTTATAATCCAATGGGACAGGTATACATTGTAAGATGATCACTTCTGACTAGAGTAGGTAGAAAATGCATTGACATAGAATCCCAATGAAATGTAGCTTCAATACTGAATATTTCAAAACTATATGCTAGAACACACAATAGAGAGAAAAACTTGTAACCAATTAGAAAATTATACATTGTAAGATTGATAATTACTCCCAACTAGAGTCGGTAAAAATGCTTACATTTTCAAAAGATGAAAGCTAAAACACGCGATAGAGAGAAGACCTTATAACCCAATCAAACATGTATACATTGTAAGATGACCACTACTGACTAGAGTAAGTAGAAAATATATGTCGATAAAGATACATGTTGTTGTTAACAAAGAATTCAACAAGAAACAAGGGAAGCCATGAGATAAACATAGGTGCAAAAACATTGTTCACACTTCCCTCAAAATCACTTTGATTGTAAGCTAAAAGAAAATAATGATAATGATGCAATTATTTCATGGTCCAGTAAGTCCATATCTCAAGACATCTAAGGACGAATGAAGGAAACTCAATATTGAATGTTGTCTAGAAGAGGAGTTCGGGGGGAATCCCAAATGTCCACTGAGTTGTTGTATGAAAGGGGTCAAGCATTGTTTAATCTTGGATGGTCTCTTTTTCTATTGGTAATGGATCTAGTCTGGAAATATTGTTGAGTTCATTGGGGAGGGGGGGTTCTCCTTTTGGTAGACATAGATATAGAGTAAAAAATAATGTTTTTATCAATTTATCTCTTGGCCCCTAGCTAATGGGAGCACCATAAAGAATAAAGTAATCCTCTAGGTGGAATCTAGTCTAGGAGAAGGTTCAAGAGAATGGAAATGGAGATTGAATCCCTTCTACATGTATAAGGCTAGGCATCTCTAGAGGTGCTAGGAGAAAGTGGAGAGGGTCTGAGATCCTCAAAATAAACAATAGAATTTACCACAAGTCTTTTAATAGATGGGGCAGTAGAAGATAAAGTTCTCTGTTGTCTTGACCTCTCGAAGATGGGACACTTGGAAAATCTTGTTCGTTTGGGTAGTGTGGTAATTTGTCTCAACCCAGAGTCAATATGAGCCCACCTAGAACTAGCCAAGGGGAATGTGAAGAAAGTGCACCTACTATTGATCTGTGTATGGGGGTTCGATGATGAGTCTATCTCTTGCCTCCATGCAATACTCAACATAGAAGGTCATCTTTGGATCTAATGTTCCCTTGGGGTTTGTTTAATTGGCCTATTCAAACTGCTTATAAATGTCACCTCGGATTATCCTATTCAACTCTTGCCTCCTAGGTAAGAGGTGGCCAGGTTCATCTAAGGAGTATCTGAACAAAGGAACATGGTCCATTGAAATACCCACTAACTCCAAAAAATGATTTTAAAATCATTTGTCTTTTCAAAATAATTTTTTTGTAAAGTTCTATCATTTAATTAGTTTGATTTTTTTACAAGTTTGTCCTCTTTGTCTGTAAATGGTTGGTCACAAGTTTTTCAAACAATTTTAAAGGTTTTAGAGATTTTTTAAGTGTGGAATGGGGCATTTTAAATCTCGAGAAAGTTAACTTTGTTTCTCTAAAAATGTACTCAACAATTTAATTTGTCAATTCCTAAAAAAAAACAACACTTTGTGTGGTAGGGGGGAATTTGAAGGGCATGTAAGATGGTCACACAAGGTTCTTTATCTTTAAATTTTAAGTAAACAAACATATTTATGGGTGTGTGTTATCTTAGAGAACACCAACATAAAGAGAGTCTTAATTGTCCCATTTCTTACAAAACTGAAAGTTTTTGGGGAACCAAATCCTCTCGAAGTGGGGAGGTATTTTCCAACATGGATCATTCTATATTGTTTTCATCGTTTTTGGTACTTTTTGCTGTATAAAATAAATTTAAGGACATGTAAATTCTAGTTTAGGGTTGATCCTAATTCAGTGTCTTGGGGCACTAAAACTTTCAAAGTTTGTTTTGGGCATTATGAAATTATTTGGGATTAAAACTTCACACTTCTAGTTCACAACCCCTGAATGCTATTCTACTTGTCATAGATTTCCCACGGTCCAAATAGCACCCAAACTGGAGTTTGTATGAGGGAGTTATGCCTTTGGAAATTTGAACTATTATTTGACCATTGTAATATCAAGATGATCTGACAAGCGAAAAAGGAATTGAACTTCGATGGTGTTTCCTATTTTTCCACTCAATATTCTTGCAGACACTTCTTTTGTGTTAAAATATTTGATATGTCACTGTACATTTTTATTAATGGTTGGCCACATGGTTTTTAGGTATCCATTCAAAATGGGTATAAAAAAAAATGGAAGATTGTAATGGGCCTTGATGTCCAAGACCCAAAAGACAAGTCATCGTTTTCTAGCAAAGATTTAACCTAAACTGAAGTATATAGAGAAGATAGTCCTTTATTTGATCATGTTGCACAAATCCCTTTAGGTAGAGTTCCTAATTTTATTAGAGGGGAGGAAATTAATCCCGATGCTCCTTGTACTTTCTTATCGACAGTAAGAAAAAACCTATCACAAAGGGATAATGCTCACAAGAAATATGAGATGTAAGTATATCACGATCACATGGTTCTTGCATTTCTAACTGAGTCTTTGTTTTAGTTGGTGCATGCATCTTATGACTTGGCATATATATGATCACAAATGGTTATTCATGAATGGATATATAGTGCAGTTACTCATGTTCATATGGCCTAGAAGATAAAAGAGGAAAGCATTCAAATACATGGAGGGGCTCATTTGTAAAGAAGAGGGGATGTCAATGTGACTTTATTGTGAATGTAAAGAATAAAGACCCTGAAATAGAAATACTTACATACAACACATACGAGCATGAAGATGAGGAAGGATGGCCTTGTCATGGTAGACATGACAATTTTGTAGAGGCTAGGTCCTTACGTAAACCTAGGCTTTCAAGAGAAATTGTCTCTTTTGTAGAAAATTGTTTTTTTATGGAAGTGTCAATTGATCTTGTATATGAAAAGCACATTCAACGACATCTTGACATGGATGCGGAAGATTGTGGTAGAGATTTTTTTTTAACTAGGAAAGATGTTGCAAATATTTATAACCACTTGATGAAATGAAAATATCAACTTGACAAGAAAGATGAAATGAGTGTTAACCTATGGTATCACAAAAAACCAATTGATTTTTTCTTTTTTTAGAAGCCTAATGGTCTAAATGTTCCTTTATAATTTGCATTCAAACTAGATGGATGTTGGATCCAATGGTCAAACTATCTCATGATAGTTTAATAGGAATGGATTCAACTTTTAGTACCAATAAATATGGGGTAAGTTGAGTTTGAAAGATTGAATGATTGTTTGGGTTGTGACTCATTGTGATTCATAGCTTAAACTTTGACTTTGAGTTTTATTGAATATCGCAGTATCAATTGTATACACTTGTGGCCTTTGACGACCAACAAAGCGAGGTACTAGTTGCATGGGTCGTGACATCTCAGAATACATCATTTGATATTGTGACATGATTGAAGCCAGTAATGGATAGGTGTTATAAATTTTACCCTGAATATAAAGTCAATGGATTCATGGTTGATGATGCATTGGCATAAATTGATGATTTCAGGTAACTTTCATTTGAATTTTTTGTGACTTGTATTTATCTTGTAAGATTATCTCACATAAATGCATTGAATCTTATAGGAGGGACACACAATGTCAAGTGATATTGTGTATTTGGCACATATGGAGGACATGGAAAACAAAATATCTATAGGTTGGCCTCTACTTCATATCAATCAAATGTTTTTCTCAGTGGGTTAAGTTATATTATGAACTCTTGCCCCAATGTTGAATCAGTGGTCGATCATGTGGATAATTTTTTTCACTGATTTTACAAATGAGAAAAATTTCTTGGATTATTTTCATAGCACTTGGGTTATGTGTAATAAGATTTGTAAGTTCACATACTCCACTTTCTTATTTTTTTTTTTCACTTCCATCAAGATTCTCTTTGCACTAACTTAGTTCTTTCAATTAGGGATGTGGGCTAAAGGTTGTCATAATTTCCATCATGCAAATCAAGAGACAAATAATTCTGTGGAGGCATACCATAGCTCATTGAAGTCCAAATTTCTATCTGATCAAAGAAATAAATGTGCTCATAGAATGGATTGGTTTCTATATATGTTGTTGATACATGTAGAGTCGTATTATAGATTCAAAGAAATTTTGAAAGAAGAAGGATATTTGAATAACTATGAGAAGGAGAAGTTGTTTGAATCCTCAATGGAGAAATCTAGAAGAACTCCAGATGATGATGTTTGGCAAGTGTGAAAATATAATTTGGGAATCTCATTACAATCAGGTGGTAGGACACTTTAGTTTGGAAAAAATAGTGGCATTACTGCAAAAGTATTTTTATTATCCAAAGCTTCAACAAGAACTACACAAGTACATTAGATCCTAAATTGCATGTGACATTGCTAAACCTTGCATTGGGAAAAATGGGATATACACCCCTCTTCCTACTCCAAATAGGCCTTGGGAGTCAATTTCCATGGATTACATGTATGTTCTTACCTCAACCAAGCATGAGAATGGCTGTGTCTTCAAGGTTCTTGATTGAGTCTCTAAGCTGGAAGATTTGGCACCCTGGAAGAAGAGAATCATATCTAAGGCCATTGCTAATCTCTTCTTTGAATGTATTTGGGTTCATTTTTGGATCCCATGGACCATTATTTTGGATTGAGATAGTAGGATACTAAGTGCATTTTGGTCCAACCTATGGTCGATGATGAACACCAAGCTAAACAAATTGACTTCCTTCCACCCACAGACTAATGGACAAATAGAGGTAGTCAACATTATGATTGTCCATATCCTGAGGATTTACAATTATAAAATTCACGCATATGGGATGAGATACCTACTTATGTTTGACATATCTACAACAAATCCCTACATATCTCTATTGGACACATCCATTTTTAGGTGTGCTTGTTGTTCCAACCATTGGCCCTCATTGACATAGATTTTCCCATTGCAGCTACACAAGAAGAGTCCTCCCATGCTCAGACTGAGGCTAATCAAGAAACCAAATTTGTTGAGCGAATCCAACACATCCAACAAAACTTTCATGATATTTTCAATAAAGTCAATGCCAAGTACAAGCAACACCATGATCAACATCAGGTACCACACATGTTTTAGGTGGGAGATAAGGTATGGTTTCATTTTTCAAAAGAGCGTCTCACATGACCCCATCGGAATATCCACCCACTCTAATATGGGGCTTACACCATCACCAAGTATGTGGGTGAGAATGATTTTGAATTAATTATTCGACATTTCCTTGGCTTGCACCCAGTATTTAATGTGGAACTACTTCGACCATATTTTCCACCTCTCCTCGACACTTCAGACATGATCAAGCATGTCTCCCTTACATAACTCAATCCTAACTACATTAAATTAGAAAAAATTGATCATATCATGGAAACCAAGATGAAGGGAACCCTCCAACAGAATGTCCAACTCTGTCGGGTCATCAAAGCAGGGAAACATATTCACCAAAGCAAGTGGCTCAACGGGAGTAAGATTCAACAAACGTTTATGCATCTTATGGAGGAAATTTACACAATGGAAAAAATATATTCCTAAGGGGGGATGATTTATCTAGGTGGATATTGGTGGCCACCCACCTGCTCCACTAATTCATAATGGTTCCACATCTTGGCATTTTTTCTATGGTTTTTCGGGTCCCAAAGTTTTAGTTTCATTTTTTCGGTGTGTCAATGCCTATCATGTAGCCAAATGCACATGTTATAATTAAAAAAATGTGTACTCCTAAACTATACATTTCTAATGAGGTAACAAGCACCCCAAATGGATATTGTATGCAAAATTTATGCCCCCAAGAAGTTGATGTATCAACTAACCACATCGGGGCCCACAAACCTTTTTGTATTTCAACTTATGGAGTTAGGGTTTTTTATGTTTAGGTTAAATTCATGGAGGTGGGTAACACTTTAGTTACAATCAAATCTCCAAAATTATGAAAGAATTTTTTTCGGTCGAAATATTTTTCGGTTGAACCCCTGAACGTCAAATCGAATGGTATAGTGACGATGCCCTCGATTTTCATGTAGAATTTTAGCGGGATGAATTTTTTTCATCTGGTAATCTCTTTTTGGACGAAATATATTCCGACGGAAAATATATTTTCGTCGAAAGCATATTTCATCTGAAACATTCTTTCAACTGAAATATCTTTTTGGTCAAAAACGTATTTCGACCGAAAAAATGTTTATATATTTACCACACATCATGACTGTTACAGTTTTCTGAGCTCTTGGCGAGTGTGAGTGGGTTTTTGGCGAGTGTGAGTGAGTGATAGTGAGTGAGCTCTTGGCGAGTGTGAGTGAGCTCTTGGCGCAGACGTGTTTGGCACGGTCGTGTTGGTGGGAGGTCATGTTGGTGGGCGGTTCTATGGGTGATCAGAGTTGTAGGTAAGCGTAAACATCAGTTTTAAATTTAAATTTAATTTTTTTAATTTTTAATTTTAATTGAATTATATTTAGTATTGTCACTGTGACTTGGCCGTGGGGGGGTAGCTCTGTGGCCAATGCCTACGGCTTGGCCATAGGTCTAGACCCCCACGTCCAAGTCACAACCTGTAGACTATGACTTGGCCATGGGGGGCTAGACCTGTCGCCAAGCCGTGGGCATTCCCATGGCTTGGCCAAAGGGATGCCCCCCCCTCCCCCCCCTGTGGCCAAGTCACATTCTAAGTTTCACTGCGAACTCTTCGATCAAATTCATTCCCTTTTGGGGCTTTCCCAAATTATTACTTTTTATGAATAATAATTTCTTGCTACTATGTAACATTTATATTTTTAAATTTATGTTAATTTTAGATTTGTTAATTAGTATTAATTTCATGGTACAATGTAATATTTATGTTAATTTTAGATTTGTTAATTAGTATTAATTTCTTGGTACTGTGTAACATTTATATATATGTTTATTTTAGATTTGTTAATTAATATTTAGATTTTAGATTTGCTATGTGTGCATTTGTTCTGGTTTAGTTTAGATTTAAAGACAATATTTTTTGACTAGTAATAGTTCTGGTCTATTGTGCAACCATATAATTTATTAAGTGGTTTAATTCAAATAAATTTATTTATAGAAATAGATTTTGATATCTTGGTTATATGCAAATATTATCCAACTAAAATCATCTTTCTCCTTTCAATAAATAATATTTCTTGTAAATATAATACAAATAAATATGTCCTATTTATTTTTCTTTAAATATAAATATTTTCTTCTATTTTTTTTTCTTTAAATATAAACTTGTTCTTATATTTACAACTAAATCTGTAAATATAATATACATAGATATAGATATATAGATATATCTTAGTACAGTTAGATCTAACTACATTGAATTATAAAGCATTTACTATCACAAAAAACAAATTATACATCTAAGTACAAGAATTATACAACATTTACTGTCACTAAAAAATAAATTAGGCATCTAAGTTTAACTATTGCATTGAAAATTGCAATCTTAGATTAATTACATTGCTTTGAATCTATCATTCAAAATTACAATTTAAACAACTAAAACTAACACTGAGTGAAATTAGATGTCTACATATACAAAATCAATTGATAATTTGAGTGCCCAACAAATATACATACTCATTTTATCATTTGAGTTCCCAACAAATATACATATAATTGTTGCACATTACTGTCTATCTTATAATTTTTAATGAAATATTTTTGAAATATACATATAATTGAATATTTTTAAAACATATATCTTTAATTTTTTTTAATAAATTTAAAAATAAAATAGAAAGACAATTTAAAAATCACATGTTTATATGTTCAAATTATACACACAAACAATAAATTTATAAACAATATGGATTTACTTAAAAATGTGAATTTGATATAGACAATAATAAATAATTTATAAACAATATGGATTTAGTGAATTTGATATAGACATTTAACAATCAAATATTAAGTTTTTAAATTTTATACAAATATTTAACAATCAAATATTAATAATAGAGTAAACATTTAAGTGATTAGTTTGTGCCTGAGCAATCGGCCATGAGCCGAATCCAGTGTCTTTCACTCTCGTGTTAAAGATTTAGATTCAAATGCCCTGCTTTTCTGTGCATAGATAATCTCTTATTAAAATTGGTTGTGACTTGGGCACATGACTACCCCCCTCAACCAAGTCACAATCATTTCAAATGTTTTGTATTTTATAAAAATTTCATAAAAATTTCAAATTGTCCAACTTTTTATTTCAAACATTTTGTATTTTATAAAAAGTTCAAATATTTAGGAATTCAATTTATAAATTCATTTTTACATATGTAATATTAAAGTATCATAAGTTATAAATATTATTTTATAGATTGTTGATTCTAGAATTCCTGGTTGTACATTATTGTCTATATTATAATTTGTAATGGAATATTTGTGAAATATACATACAATGGAATATTTTTAAAACATATATATTTAAAATAATAATAATAAATTTAAAAATAAAATAGGAAGACAATTTAAAAATTACATGTTTATATGTTCAAATTATACACACAAACAATATGGATTTACTTAAAAATGTGAATTTGATATAAACATTAATAAATAATTATAAACAATATGGATTTAGTGAATTTGATATAGACATTTAACAATCAAATATTAAATTTTTAAATTTGAAATAGACATTTAACAATCAAATATTATTATTTTAAATTCGATATAGACATTTAACTATCAAATATTAAGAATAGAGTAAACATTTACATGACTAGCTTCTTGAGGAGTCAACTAGGAGTCGAATCGAATGTCTTTCACTAAGGTGTTAAAGATTTAGATTCAAATGCCATGCTTTTCTGTGCATAGATAATATCTTATTAAAATTGGTTGTGACTTGGTCGCGGGCGGCCAACCCTAGGGCCAAGACGTGGGCACGCCCATAGCTTGGCCACATGGCTTCCCCCCCCCACAACCAAGTCACATTCATTTCAAACGTTTTGTATTTTATAAAAATTTCATAAAAATTTCAAACTGTCCAACTTTTTATTTCAAACATTTTGTATTTTATAAAAATTTCAAATCTTCACGAATTCAATTTATAAATCCATTTTTACATATGTAATATTAGAGTATCATAAGTTATAGATATTATTTTACGGATTGTTGATTATGGAATTCCTTGCTTTAGTAACCAGTTTATCCTACCTCAGCTATTTCTCCACTTTGATGAATGCCTATTTCAATTTCTTCATATTTTCATGAGTCTTGGTGACATCTTTGTGTAAAACATGAGTGACCTACTTGTGTAGATTTGGTTTGTCCTTGAAATTCATCTGATCAAAATTTAATGTAATATGGTTTGCTTTGTAGTAAAAAACTGACCGAATTTGACTTTTTTCAGTCTCTAGAACAACCAAATTCAGCACTCACTTTTGATATGGCTCCTCTTCAAAACCATAGACTCTTATCATAGTAAACTGCTAAAAAAGGAACCAATCTCCCACTCTGGTGTTGTTTTTCAATTGCAGTGACCCTTTGACTAAAGGAATAATTATAACAAATACTTCAGTGTGGATAATAAAGTCTAATATAAACATAAAAGAGTTTACATACTGCAAAAAACCTTCACTGATGACATGTTCTCCGACCATAGGCAACCACTCAATGGTTGGGAGAGAAACATGTTGGCTGGTCATTCACCATACTAGACCTTAAATAACCCAAATGTGATTACTTTTGATGGATTAACATATGGATCAAGTAAGACTGGTACTTGAATGACCTGGTACCCCTAACATATAAAAATTGTTGGTGCATTGTATTTGCCAAGAACTTGCAGAAGTCAAACTTTATGAAGGATTGATTCTCGGGCTGTGTCGAGGCTACTAGGAAACCCAAAAATAATGGTATCCATTATAAAACTATTATAAATAGAAAAAAACTTTGAAACATAGGCAGTATATTCACTGAAGTCATTCCCTAAACCTCCAGAATAGATACACCGAAATATGTAACAATCACTTTGCATTGATAGAAAAATTGACAAAATACAGACCAATATTTCATTTCAAAGCCTCACTTACAAAGTTAGAAGAAAGAACAGTTTTAAATACATTTCACAGTTTACATTTTACAGTTTACAATTTGTTTTCAATTTTAGTATCAGTGCATATGTTATAACATATTACTATAACATATTACATTGTAATATGTTATACATATTTCAATGTAATATGTTATAGTAATATATGTTATGGCATATTACATTGTAATATGTTATGGAAAATTTGCATTAATATAACACTCAACAAATAGAAAACAAACAGTGAAACATAGGTAGTATATTCACTGTAGTCATTCCCTCAACCTCCATAATAGATACACCAAAAAATGTAACAACCACTTTGCATTGATAGAAAAACTAATAAAATACATCAATATTTCATGTCAAAGCCTCATTTACAAATCTAGAAGAAAGAACAGTTTTAAAATCTACAAAATATCACGTACAACAGATAGAAATAAACCTTGAAACACAAGGAAAATGTCCACTACAATTATTTCCACAACTAAAATATGTTACAATACTTTGCACTGTAACAAAAAGACACAAGCAGTGAACATTTCATGTCATTGTCTCATTTACAGAATGATAAGAAATAACAAATTTGAATCCAAATGTCTAACTCCAATGCCATGGACTAAGATACCAATTACGTTTCCTCCAAAAGTCAAGCTAGCTTCCATTTTCAACAAATAAGAGATTAAAAGTATGAGGACTCAAAAATAGAACATAATTAATGATACCCAAGAAAGTTGATAAGAACACAACAAAAATCTCATAGAATAAATGCAATTTGAACTTGCATATTCATTCTTGTGATTAGTTGCCTATACCTTAGATTGAGACTCTACACTCTTAATTATATTGCAATATTCACATAGCTCATATGGGTAAGATATGAAATTTATTCCATTTCTTTAGCTCTCTCTTAATCAGAGTAAGTAAAACCCATATGTAGCATCATTATTCAATGGAATTACTTCCTTATAGTGATCATTTTTCTAGTACCAGGATGAGATTCACAGTATGGAATATTATGGAATTAATGGGAAGCAATATCAATAGCTACTACACAATGAGAGATTCAAACCAGTGTAATCGATAGTTCATAATCAGATACATTACTCATATCAAGAAGTTGCACTCATAGTTAGTTTTTTACTAATTTCCATGTTCAAGTAATGGTAATAAGCTAAGTTAATCCACAATAAATGGTAATAAACTTAGCCAACACGTAATCAGTCATGAAGGCTAACAAGAATCTGTTTTCTCAAAGAGGGAAAAAAAAACATAAAATTAGACGATCATTAGACAAGCTCATGATGCCCACTCAAGCTTGAAATTGCCTTAGCATTTTCATCATTTTCAATAGTCCTTGAGCACATGCCACTTGGTACGGGGCTCAATGAGTAGATAAGCACCCCATTCAGGAAATCCTGAGCAGATTCCCCAGCTTTATAATAATGCATGTCCTCTTCTGTAATCTAGGTACATTCCTGTAGCAATTCTGTAGCAAATAATTCATGTAGCAAATCTGGGTAATTTACAAGTTAATCTATTGCCTTTCTATTGCAATGGAAAGGAAATGGACCTTGGGGATCTTGACCTAAAGTCAATTTATTCTTCCTACTAGCATCAATACGTGAATTCAATCAATGAGCAATAAGCTCAGCTTCTTAAGGACTCTCTCGTTCAAAATAAAATTGTTAGCAACCCAACAACAAAAATAAAAGGTACTCCCTATGCTCCTTCTACAATAATTAAATCATCTTCCTCTACTCAACCTAAAAAACCAAAAGAAAAAGAAAAAGAGGTTGTCAAAGAAACAAACAACTTCTTAAATATCTAGGAGAGTTTTTGGTTAACTCAGATCGCCTTACCTTGATGAAAGATAAGTTCCTACCCAACCCCCCACATTCCTCATGAAGGTCATCTCTTGGAATAGCAAAGGCATTAATGGTAAAACCAGGCACGAGCTTCATAGTGAAAACCAGGCATGAGCTCAGTCTCATTTTTTTTAATTTCACACTACCTCTATTGTACAGGCTCACATCTACAGGATCCTTAGATTCCAAAGGAGCTCTCTTCCATAAAAATATATTGGTTCCTTATAATTGAAAAAAAACAATGAAATTCATCATTGGAAACCTCCAAAGATCCTTTGTGTGGGGTGGAACTTGCAAAGAAAAGAAATGAGATTTAGTCACTTCAACACGCTCAGTCTCCCTAACCTCAAATGAGGACTTATTCTCAAAGATCCAGATGTCCCCAGCTCATTCTATGGATATAAATGAATTACTACACTCTATGGGCCCTCCTTTAGTGCAAGAGGTACTACCCTCTCATAGAGCCTCAGGACCTGATCATACTTTAAGGAAAATTTTCAAGATCCTTAATATGGAACAATATCTGGAAAAAAAAAGATATTATCCACACTCATTGTTTTTGGGAATTCTAGGATGGAACTAATGCTTTATTCTGGGATGAAACATGGCGACAATTTCCTCCTTTCCGCCACAATATGGAAATTCTTTCGAATGGACGTGAGTAGAATTTTTAACTTCTTCTTCTATCTGGCCTCGACCATGACTTTATGCTTCATATTAGCTAGCAAATGTTTGACTAGATGTAATTTGGCACTGTATCATAAAGTAATGATGTTATCGATTTAAAATTTAATTAGATGGCATATTTCTTCCATCCAACCAAACATGACATAAAGTTAATCGTTGATTTTCATGGACTGTGTTCCATACATGTTGGACACATAAAATATGATTTCCCATATAGATAATTGATACTCTGTTACCAAACTTTGACCCATTCTCTCTTCATATATTATGGGTTTCCATCATAGTCAGTGCTTATCATGTTGTGACTTTTCCTTGCCACTTGTACTTTTGGAGCATTCCATCAACTTTATGTCCTAATTTGTGCTCGTCTAAATATTGTTTCCATTTTTGGTGGATTTACCAAGGTTATTTGAAATGGGCATGGGTAGTGGAGTTATGCATCACCCTATTATAATTATGTCTAACATAAATAACATGTGTATTAATTTTGTCTTATTTTTTTTTCTTTCTTCATAATTTTTGTTGGTCAATGTTGGAGATATTAACTCGTACTTGTCTTATGCTTAACTTTTCATGAATTTCCGAAGGAAAGATATTGAGGCAAGATGTTGACACAGGATTATCCAAACATTCCTCGCAAACTCTCTAGGCTCTCCCAAGAAGGAAGAAGAGGAACCCCTTCTTCGACTGAGACTTCGAGTGACAAACGACAATCTCGTCAGAGGAGATTATCAAATGAGTCAGTCAATAGATCAACTCCTGAATGTGCTCAAGCAAAGTGCTATGGATGTAGCCTTCTTGGATAGGTTGTTCATTGATACTCCTACACATGAGAATATAGGGAATACCTCAGGACAAGAGAATAGTTTTGGTAATTTTCTTTGATTTTGTTTATTTTTTTTGTATTTTTGTGTATTTAAATTTATGCCAAGTTAAATGTTGTAATTAATTTCAAATGTGTGTGTAGACAATGCGTTTAGAGCAAGGGACAAAAATGAAAGAGAGAGTGGGTGTCACGAATATTATAATGTTGGTGCAGAGGGTGAAGGTAGATTTAGGAGGTCACGTTATCAAGAAACATAAGATTACATGCCCACCTATCCTTTGCATGTTGGTGATGAACTTCCTTGTGAAAGGATTACCGAAGCAATAACCCTTGAGCAATGCTTAGATGCTAAAATGAGGTTGGAAAATGATTTGGAGATCTTGGAACTCCCTTAGGAGATTAAACAAAGTGTTGGATGATGTTGTCATTGATGCCAAAGGTTTGATTGATTGATGTCAAAGGATTGATATCAAGTGATTGATTGATGTCAAGGGATTGATTGATGTCAAAGGGGTGATTGATTGATGTCAAAGGAAAAATGTCTTGTCATAACATACTAATGTAATATGTATTGTACTTGATGTGAATGGATAGATGTCAAGTGTAATCATAGTCATATGATGTCATTCATATCGATCAATGATTTTTAATTGATATGCATAAATGAAGATGGATCATTGAGTTGTCACTGATATGTGATGCATAGATGAAGATGGATCGATGTGGTCTCTTTGATATATGATGCATGGCTGGTTTGATGTAAATTTGACTCATTATTTTATTATCATGATTGATGAGGAGTACAAAAGGATGAAATCCAAAGTGGTCCCCTTATGGTTAAATCCCTCATGGGAAGACACTTTGTGATGCAACACCCCTACTTTAGAAGAGTCTATGTGACCTCCCGGTCTTTGGATATTTATATTTCCTTGAGCCAAAATGGCTCCTTAGTTCCCACTAGAACCTTCAATGCATATATACCATAGGTCCTTCTTAGAAGTTACTCCTGCATGAATAAGAACAAGGTGCAAACCTCTACTCCACATGACCACCTAGAGTGACCCCAGACTTAACCTGAAAAGGCGTTTCGGATTTCGCAACTTCGCGATTTCTATTATGAATCCCCACCGACTCCTTAGATCCCCAAAACCCTGAAAAGGGATAATGGGTCTTTAGATCCTCCCTTATGCTGCTATCATATGACCTCTAGTGTAACCCCGGGGTCCACCTCCGAGCGTGTTGGAAGTTCGCGTATCATGAGTTCACGATATATCTCTCCTCCTTTTCCCGAAGTCCGAACTCGCGAATTCTTTGCTACAAATCAACAGTCCTCAACTTTCCACATTATGATGGTCCATATCATGTCAATACTTCATGTATCATGGATTCCCGAAAATGACTTCCTCCACACTTCCAACTATCTAAATACTGAAATTCAAAGCACCCAAACCAACGACTCTCATTGATTCAGATATAACAACTGCTACCTCTCCTAATATTGCGAGTTTTGAAAGACACTCAGCCTTAACCTCTCCTCTCATCCACTGGATCCAATAGTCCACGGAAAATCAGTGCTTCTCCCTCTGAGAAACCCAACCATACATTCAAGTTCTCAAAGACTCCTGGCCAAATAAATTGGCGTCTTCCATCCTGAACTTGGTTTCTGCAAGGTGTCTTTGACCCTCGTCCTTCCCTTGAACTCTCCAAGACTCTATCCCTCCCGAGCTTGATTTTGGTTGCAATTCAAGGGTTCCAGGGTATTCTACTTGCACTCATTGCAACCTTCACGATAATCACTGATTATCTTAACTCTCCAACTCTGTGCACTCCTTGCGACAATAGCTTTTCAGCCACTCACTAGGTTGGAAAATTCTAAGACTTCAAACTGCCTACGCACACCTTTCACGACTCTGTGCCATCCTTTCACTTCTACTGGTATGAAAACAATGGTATCTCTCCTAATCTCTCTAATATAAAACTAAGAATCTTGTCAACTCACTCCTTGCGAACTTTCACTACACTCCTTGCAGGAATTATCAGGAAGAGAAACAATTGAAACTCATACTCTCCCTCTCACAGACTTCATACATTCGACATGAAATCATACGCATAAAACATTGAAACAAATGCATAACATAACATATAATCAAAATGTAAACATACCATTCAATAGACGCAAACAATATTCATCACAACACCATGAAATTGAGTCAAATAATTCTTATATTAACTCGGTGCTTCTATACATGGATTCTATAGAAACAACTATCTGCTTATACAAATTCTACAGTCTTTGTTCTTCTCTGCCCTCTTATTCTCTCTTGATCTATATCTCTTACAATGAGAATAAATGATCCAATACAATACATATGAGGGCGGTTTCTCGAGTTTTCCCTCCTACCACTCTAAGCTGTCTAATCGAATTAAAGCCTACAACTACTTTACATTCATTACATTAATTGCCTACAACCGATAGATGAGAGCAATCGCTCAAGATCTTTGTTACAATTCCCAAAAAATTTAAGAGCACTTATGTCTCTCCAGATATTACATTAATGTGCCATCCATTTGAAATTCAAAAATATCTCTAAAATGTGCATCGATGTGTATCCAACTGTCCTCCATTTTGCATTTGCTTGCAATGCTCCTGCATCATACTCCTCTAGCTGAAAACTTCATGGGATCCTATCCATGAGCTCTTGCACCGGTTTTCCATGTTTCTAGATATCCACTTCACTTTCCCAAATGGCATATTCAATCGAGTGTCCCTTCCACTTTACCAAGTATTCAAAATGTGTCTTCCTCTGGGTCTTCTTCCCAACTCTTTGATCAATGATCTTTTCCATCTGCGGTTTTTCAGCTACAGACATTTGTTTAAATCATTGAACTTCCTTATGTGTCTCTACTCCTCTCGCTTCATCTTCTTTGTAAAGATATAGATATCCTATGTTGAATATGGGTGATATGCCCACATCATCTGGAAATTCTATCTCATAAGAATTTGGCTCAAATTTTCTCAGAATCTTACACGGCCCTATCTTTTTCATCTTCAACTTATTATACGTTCCCCTTGGGAATATTTCCTTTCTGAGGTGTGCTAAAAATAAATCTCCCACTTCGAATTGAAACTCTCTTCTGTGTTGATCTTCTCTGCGCTTATATTCCTAGTTGGAACTCTGCAAATTCTCTTTAATCTTACTGGGGAGCTCTTGCATTTCTGCTGCAAAATCTTCCGCTCCAACACTTTTGAACTCATTCTTCTCTAAGTTTCTCAACTTAGATACTTCACTTGGATTCATTCCATACATTATCTGAAATGGGCTATGTCCTATGCTCTGGTTATGTGAGTCATTATATCCAAATTCCTCTTGTGGCAGAATCTGATCCCACTGACTATGATGTTCATCTACTAAACTCCTCAATAAGTCCCCCAAAAATCGATTTACTACCTCAATCTGTCCATCCGTCTGTGGGAGATATGTTGAGATAAAAGATAATTTTGTCCCCATATTCTTCCATAGTGTCCTCCAAAAATGACCAACAAATTTGGTGTCTCTATCTGAAACAATACTCTTGGGTAAACCATGAAGTCGAACAACTTCTTTGAAAAATAGATTTGCAATGTGTGTTGCATCACTGGTTTTCTGACATGGAATACAATGTGCCATTTTTGAGAATCTGTCGACTACCATGAATATGGAATCAAAACCCCTATGTTTCCTCGGTATTCCTAACAAAAAATCCATGCTTACCATGTCCCATGGCCTCTCTTGTAATGGCAATGGTTGGTACGATCCTGTATTCTGTCTTTTTCCCTTTGCGTGCTGGCAAATTCTACATCTGTTTACAGAATCCTTGACATATGTACTCATCCATGGACAATAATACAAACTGTTAAGTTTCACAAATGTCTTGTCATGGCCAAAATGTCCAGTCAACCCCCCACTATGATTTTCCTTCAAAAGGTTTTCTCTCATAGAACTTTTCAAGATACACAACTGATTTCCTTTGAATAATAATCCATCCTGGATCAAGTATTCAATCCATTGGCTTCTATCTCTGATGTAGGAGCATCATACGTAGCCATCCAAGCAAGAATAAAGGCGGAAGACAGCTGGAAAAGCACCAACGCGCATTTTGAATTTTTTTGAAAAATTAATGAGCGGATATTAATGTAATAGCTAGGGGAAGTGTACTTTCATTTATATCTTCGAGTTTTGAATAGATCTTGAGAAATTTCTCTCATCTATCGAATTTAATAGGCATTTAATTCTGTTTAATGTAAGTAGGTAGATTTGATTTAATAGATTAGACAGTTTAGAAGCGTAGGAGGGAAAATGGATATAGACACCCTCACCCTTGTATCATTGTAACAGGAACATTATGATCATTCAGATTTCATAAGCTGTAGAGATGTAGCAGAGAACTATAGAGGACAACCCATGTACAGGAGCACTTGAGTTAATATATAAATCTTTGACTCAATCTTCATGGTGTTATGATGCTTACTGTTTACATTTGTTAAATGGTATGTTTACAGTTGTTTTATTATCTTTGTTATGCATTTGTTTCAATGTTGTGTCGGGTGTATGATTTCATGTTGAGTGTATGAAGTCTGAGAGAGGAGAAGAATTAGTTTCAATTGTTTCTCTTCATGAGAATTCCTGCAAAGAGTGCAAAAAATGTTTGCAAGGTGTGCGTTGATGAGGATCTGAGGTTTATCTCAGAAAGCTCATGAGAGATATCGTTGTTCTCATAACCAGCAGAAGTGCAGGTGAGGCATAGAGTCATGCAAGGTGTGCACAGGCTAGTTGAAGCCTTATAACTTATCAACTAAGGTGAAGGTTGAAGGACTACTGTTGCAAAGAGTGAAAAGGGTCGAAGACTCAAATAACCAGAGGTTGTTTGAAAGTTTCCGTAACGAGTGCGAGAATGATTCCTTTTGGGGGCTTGAGTTTGCAAGTGAGAGCTCAGGAGGGACATAATCTTTGAAGTGTTCGAAGGGAGGTGGATATTGAAATCATCTCACAAAATTCAAATTAAGGTGGAAGGACGCCAAGTCATTTTGAACATAGGTCCTTGAAGAAGGGTGAACTAACGGTGAAATTTCTTCGTGGAAGAAGTGTCGAAATCCCGTGGACCGTTGGATCTCACAGATCTGTGAGACGGTTAAGGATAAGTGTATTTTAGTGTTCAGGAGATCAGGAGGAGTAGCGACCATTGGATGAGAAGAAACAGGAGCCGTTGATTCCCCTTTGGAGTGGAATTTTGGCATTTCGACATTTTGGGGTTCAACATTTCGAAAATTTCGATGACAAGGAGCTGGGGCACTTTGCATTGAAAACCCTGAAGTCGCAAAACGCAACGTGTCTTTGGAGTAGGGTTGTGGTCATGGAGGAATCAGTCACATGGACCGATATTTAGTCACGGGCTAATCGTCGTTGATCCATTTCGGCATTTCGACATTTCAGGGTTCGGGAAGTAGAGGAGGTTGTGATTTTGGAATCGAGAGTTTCAAATTCCTGGTTTGCAAAATCTTGAAAGTTACAGAGCTGTCGAATCAAGGAAGATCTCAGTCGTAGATCATGTCGGAGGTGAGGCTTCGGGAATTTGGGAATCGGAGTTTCGAAATGTAAGGAAACTCTCTACTGTGGATTTTCACGAGTCGCGAAATCACAAAGAGCGAAAGGAAAAATTTCTGAAAGGTTGAGGGACAATAGTCGTTGGGCCCCAATCGGGTTTCAGGGTTTTGGGACTCAAGAGGTAGAGTTGCATAGTCAACACAACTCCCAAAATCACGAAGAGAGAAACACTGAAAGGTGGGTCCCAAGTATCAGTCAGAGGGCATGTGCGGAGGAAGTCAAAGGAGTTGTCAAGGTTCGGAGAAAATCCTGAAAGAACGTAAGTCGTTGGATCAAGGTAGGCCCACAACAGTCGATCTTGCCAAAGGAGAAATTTTGGAGTTCATGGGATGGAGTGACCAGTGGTTGGGGTCGCTACATTTCAAACTTAGTTACCAAAATTTTGATACAACCAGGACCATTGGATCGAGGGAGGCTCATAGCCGTTGATCTCGTCTAAGGGGGCGATTTCGGGTTTCGAGGTTTGAAGAGTCGAAGGACTCGACTCTCTTGCACCGTTGAGTCACGAAATGAAAAAATAATCTCTTGGCTTGGTCAGAGGTCATATATGGTGTTTGTGTGGAGGTGAAGACTCATGCCTGGTGCATGTTGTGCAGGTGGGGTTTTCGTGAAGGACCTGTGGATTAGATTCATGGGATTCCAGTGAGGGAAAAAAAGAACTATTTTAGTTATGCAGATTTGAAGAAGATCAATCTTGTGCAGATATTGGCCCGAGGGTTGGGGTTCTGTGTCAGTTGTGGTATCAGAGCATAGAACAAATTCTTTTCTTTTTGTAGTAGAGAGAAAAGAGGAAAATTTTTCAGCCATGCCGCCGAGAAGAAGAGATAGGCAAATTTGTGATCTAGCAGTGGAAAGAGAAATGCATGACTTATGTGTCAGGCTTGATGCTATGGAGATAGCACAAAGGTGCACAGTTGACGCTGGGGATATCAGTGAAGCAGAAAGTGAAAATGAAGCTGGAAACAAAGGAGAAGAAGTTGCAGTCGAAGTTATTGCAGAAGAACACCTATTCAGGGTTGTTGCAAGGATAGGTAATAGGGAAAAAATGGACATTCAAGTGTACGAAGGAAACTTAGATGTTGAAGAAATTCTAGATTGGATTATAGATCTAGACAAATACTTCGACTATGAGGATGTCGAGGAATATAAGAAAGTCCAACATGTCGTTACTAGACATAAAGGGCATGCAACACTGTGGTGGGATGAACTGCAGGCTAACAGGTGCTGCAAGGGAAAGAAGAAAAACAAAAGCTGGGATAGAATGGTTGCAAAGATGAAAGCCAAATTTATACCTAGGGATTATCAAATCACTTTGTTTCGGAGGATGCATAATTTGAGACAGAAGTTGATGTCAGTAAAAGAATACACTGAAGAATTCTACAGGATAAACATCAGAGCAGGTCATCAGGAAAATGATGATGAAAAAGTTTCCAGGTACATGAATGGTATGTGATATGACATTCAAGATGAGATTGGCATGATGACCATTCAAAATGTGGAAGATTATTATCAGATAGCTCTGAAAGATGAAGAGAAGCTAAGCTAGAAGCAAGCTCAAAGAGGCCGAGGTAGAAGTCAAGCCAGAGGAAAAACAATTTCCCAAGACAGAACTCTGAAACCTAAAGAATAGGGGAAGAAACCTCAACCTCAGAGAGGAGGAGGCTCACAAGGAAGGTAGTATGATGATAGAAATACTTGTCCTTGAGTTAGAAGAAGAGGAAGAGGCAGAGGAGGTGAAGTGAAATGCTTCGTTTGTGGAAAAATCAGACATAAATCCTATGAGTGTCCAGATAAGAAGAAAGATGGTGGTGAAAATCACATTTCCGAAGCTCAAGGATGGAATGTTGAGGTAGAAGATGCTGAGGGTGGAAGATTTTTGATGAGGAGGAAAGTTCTCTTGAAGCTAGAGAAGGAGGCAGAGAACCTAGCCCAAAGAAACAGTCTGTTTCAAACTGCTTGCAAAACTAAGGATAGGGTATGCAAGGTCATAGTGGACAGCAGTAGCACAAACAATATCGTATCTACAGAGATGGTAGAAAAGCTGGAGATGGAAACTATTGTACATCCAAGCCCATACAGATTTTCGTGGCTACAAAAAGGACATCAGGTAAATGTCACTAAACAATGTTTAGTTGAATTTAAAATAGAAGGATATAAAGATGAAATATTATGTGATGTCATTCCCATGATTGTTTGTCATCTATTGCTAGGTAGACCATGGCAATATGACAGAAACGTAGTTCATGATGGGAGAGAGTACACGTACACCTTGAAAAAAATGGTAGGACTCACATGTTGCTACCGATTAAGAATAAAGAAGTGAAAACAGAAATGAGAAACACTGTACTTCTCATGAGTGGGAAGGAACTTCTTAATGAGGTTAAGAAGAAGCAAGACACACAATTTATTGTGGTTAGGAAGCCCAAAATTGTTTTGACCAGTACGAGAATAGATGATTTACCAGAAGAAATCCAAGAGTTGCTAAGAGAGTTTGTTGATATAGTGGTGGATGAACTGCCTTGTTCGTTGCCACCTATTAGGAGTATAAGCCATCATATCAATATTATACCTGGAGATAATTTGTTGAACAAATCCATGTATAGGTTGATGCCACAGGAAAATGAAGAAGTTAAGAGACAGGTCCAGGACTTAATGGACAAAGGATTGATTCGGGAGAGCTTGTGTCCATGCGTTGTTCCGATAGTGCTCAGCCCAAAGAAATATGGAGGCTAGAGAATGTGTACAGACTCAAGGGATATCAATAATATTACCATTAGATACAGATTTCCATTTCCAAGGATGGACGACTTGATGGATTGCTTGAGTGGAGCAAAGTTTTTTTCAAAGAATGATTTGAAAAGCGGGTATCATCAAATTCGAATGAGAGAAGGTGATGAATGGAAGACAACATTCAAGATGAATGAGGGGTTGTATGAATGGATTTTCATGCCATTTGCCTTAATGAATGTGCCCAGTACTTTCATGAGGTTGATGAATGAAGTCCTGAAGGATTTCATTGGAAAATTCGTCATTGTTTATCTTGATGATATATTAATTTTCAGCAGGACAGAAGAAGAACACTTAAAGCATTTAGCTGCAGTAATGAGGAGATTACAACAAGAGAAATTGTTGATCAATATGAATAAATCGTCATTTATGAGGACATAAGTCATTTATTTGTGTTTCGTTATCTCTACAAATGAATTAAAAATGGATCCGAAAAAGATAAAGGTGATTAAGAATTGGCCATCACCAAAGAGCATGTTTGAAGTTCAAAGCTTCCATGGTTTGGCTAGATTCTACAGGAAATTCATCCAAAACTTTAGCAGAATTAGCACACTGATGATGGATACGGTGAATAAAAGACATAAATATTTTCACTGGATGGAGGAAGCAGAGAAGAGCTTCAACCTGCTAAAGAAGAAGATCATTGAGCAACCAATTCTGGTTTTGCCGAATTTTAGCAAGACATTCCAAGTCAGGTGTGATGCAAATGGATTTTCAATTGGAGTAGTCTTGAGCCAAGACGACAGGTCGATCACATATTTCAGTGAAAAATTGAATGAAGCGAAAATTAAGTACTCAACATATGACAAAGAATTCTATGTAGTCATACAAGCACTGAAGAAATGGAGACACTATTTGGTTCCCAAGGAGTTTGTTTTGTACATCGATAATCACGCTTTACAATTCGTGACTCGACAGGAGAAGTTGAACCAAAAACATGCTAAATGGGTTGAATTCATGCAGAATTTTACTTTTGTGATTAAGTATATTTCTGGAACTGCTAACAAAGTTGTTGATGCTTTGAGCAGGAAATGTTTGCTTATGCAGGAATTCAGAGTCAATAATTTGGTTTTTGATAACCTTAAAGAAATGTATAGGGATGATCTAGACTTCAAGGAGGCATATGAGGCATATAAGAATCCAACTCTTAGAGATAGAAGCCAATGTACTAAATACATGATCCAGTATGGATTATTGTTCAGGGGAAATCAACTATGTATTCCAAAATGCTCCATGAGGGAGAATTTGCTGAAGGAAAAACACAGTGGAGGATTGGTCGGACATTTTGGTCATGAAAAGACGTTCTCAAAGTTGAATGGCTCATATTTTTGGCCAGGGATGAGGGAAGATGTCAAGAAATTGTTGATAGGTGCAGAATTTGTCAGAACACGAAAGAAAAAAGGTAGAACACAGGGTTATACCAACCACTACCCATACCTGAAAGGCCGTGGGATGCAGTGAGCATGGATTTTGTATTGGGACTACCAACGAAACATAGATGATATGATTCAATCTTTGTGGTAGTCGAAAGATTTTCAAAAATGGCACATTTCATACCATGCTAGAAAACCAGTGACGCAACTCATATTGCGAACCTATTTTTCAAGGAAGTTGTCAGACTTCACGGTTTGCCAAAGAGTATCATGTCTGATCAAGATACCAAGTTCGTAGGGAATTTCTGGAGGACCTTATGGAATAAGTTGGGGACAACTTTGTCTTTTAGCTCAGCATATCATCCTCAGACGGATGGACAGACAGAAGTCGTGAACAGGAGCTTGGGAGATTTTTTAAGAAGCTTAGTGACTGAACACCACAGTCAATGGGATCACATTCTCCCACAGGTGGAATTCACTTACAATGATTCACTCAATAAAAGCAGTGAAGGGGAGTTTCTGAATTGAAAGATTCAGAAAAAAATGAATTCAGGAGTGTTAGTGCAGAGGACTTTGCAGAAGGAATGAAGGAGCTTCACAGTCGAGTTAAGGAGCGATTGTAGAGTTCAAGTCAAGAATACAAGTGGAGAGCAGATCAACACAGGCAAGAACTTCAATTTGAATTTGGTGATCTGATTCTTGCACATCTAAGGAAGGAGAGGTTCCCAAGGGGAATGTATAATAAGTTGAAGATGAAAAAGATTGGACCGTGCAAAGTCATAAGGAAATTTGGGGCAAACGCATAAGAGATTTAATTACCCAATGGGGTCGGAATCTCACTGATATTCAATGTTGTGGATTTGTACCCTTACAATGCTGAAGAAGCAGGAGCAAAGGAGGAACAGAAAGAGGTTCAATGGACAAAACAAATGCCTATAGCTGAAAAGCCATAGATGGAAGGCATAATTGACAAAAGGATTAGCAAAAAGACAAGGAGGAAAAAGTATTTTGAAGACTTGGTCAAGTGGAAAGGACATCCAGTTGAAGATGCTAGTTGGGAAGATGAAGCAATAATTCATAGGCATGGACAGACCATGCAAAATCTCATGAACAAGAGTTCATGAAAATTTTCAAGAAAGGGAGAGGAGCATCATACGCAACCAACCAAGCAAGCATAAAGGGAGAAGACAACTGGAAAAGCACTAGCGCACATTTTGAAATGTTTTGAAAAATTAATGAGCGGATATTAATGTAATAGCTAGGGGAAGTGTACTTACATTTATATCTTGGAGTTGTGAATAGATCTTGAGCGATTTCTCTCATCTGTCGAATGTAATAGGCATTTAATTCTATTTAATGAAAGTAGGTAGATTTGATTTAATAGATTAGACAGTTTAGAAGCATAGGAGGGAAAATAGATATAGACACCCTCACCCTTGTATCATTGTAACAGGAACATTATGATCATTCATATTTTATAAGATGTAGAGTTGTAGCAGAGAACTATAAAGGAGAACCCATGTACAGGAGCACTTGAGTTAATATATAAAGATTTGACTCAATCTTCAGGGTGTTAGGATGCTTACTTTTTACATTTGTTAAATGGTATGTTTACAGTTGTTTTATTTTCTCTGTTATGGATTTGTTTCAATGTTGTGTCGGGTGTATGATTTTATGTTGAGTGTATGAAGTCTGAGAGAGGAGAAGAATGAGTTTCAATTGTTTCTCTTCCTAAGAATTCCTGCAAAGAGTGTAGTGAATGTCTGCAAGGTGTGTGTTGACGAGGATCTGAGGTTTATCTCAGAAAGCTCAGGAGAGATATCGTTGTTCTCATAACCAACAGAAGTACAGGTGAGGAACAGAGTCGTGCAAGGTGTGCATAGGCTGGTTGAAGCCTTAGAACTTATCAACTAAGGTGAAGGTTTAAGGACTGTTGTTGCAAAGATTGCATAGGGTCGAAGACTCAAATAACCAGAGGTTATTTGAAAGTTTCCGCAAGGAGGGCAAGCAGGATTCCTTTTGGGGGCTTGAGTTTACAAGTAAGATATCAGGAGTGATAACACCTTTGAAGTGTTCGAAGGGAGGCGAAGATAAAAATCATCTCAAAGAATTCAAGTTCAGGTGGAAGGACACCAAGTCATTTTGGCTAGAGGTCCTTAAAGAAGAGTGAATGAACGATGAAATTTCTTCGTGGAAGAAGTGCCGAAATCCCGTGGACCATTGGATCTCGCAGATCTGTGAGAAGGTTAAGGCTGAGTGTCTTTTAGCATTCAGGAGCTCAGGAGGAGTAGAAACCATTGGATGAGAAGCAACAAGAGTCGTTGATTCCCCTTTGGAGTGGAATTTCGGCATTTCGGGGTTTGGCATTTCAAAAATTCTGATGACAAGGAGTCGGGGCACTTTGCGTTGAAAACCCCAAAGTCATGAAAGACGATGTGTCTTTGGAGTAGAGATGTGGTCATGGAGGAAGAAGTCACATGGACCGAGATTTTGTCGGGGGATAATCGTCGTTGAGCCATTTTGGGGTTCGGGAAGTAGAGGAGGCTGTGATTTTGGAATCAAGAGTTTCAAACTCCCGGTTCGTGAAATCTTGAAAGTTCTAGAGCCGTCAAATAGAGGAATATCTCAGCCATAGATCATGTGGGAGGTGAGGCTTCGGGAATTGAGGAATCAAAGTTTCAAAAGGTAAGGAAACTCTCTGTTGTGGATTTTCGCGAGTCGCGGAATCCTGAAGAGCGAAAGGAAAAATTTCTGAAAGGTTGAGGGACAATAGCCATTGGGCCCCAATCGGGTTTCATGGTTTCAGGACTCAAGAGGTAGAGTTTCATGGTCAACACAACTCCTGAAATCACGAAGAAAGAAATGTCAAAAGGTGGGTCCCAAGTATCAGTCAGAGGGTACGTGCAGTGGAAGTCAAAGGAGTGGTCAAGGTTTGGAGAAAATCTCAAAAGAACGTAAGCCGTTGGATCGAGGTAGGCCCACAACCGTCGATCTCGCCAAAGGAGAAATTTTGGAGTTCAGGGAATGGAGTGACCAATGGTTGGGGTTACTACATTTCAAACTCTCAGTTACCGAAATCCCAATACAACTAGGACCATTGGATCGAGGGAGGCTCATAGCCATCAGTCTCGTCTAGGGGGGCGATTTCGGGTTTCAGGGTTTGAAGAGTCAAAAGACTCGACTCTCTTGCATCGTTGAGTTGCGAAATGTGAAAAGAGTCTCTTGGCTTCACTGGAGGTCATATATGGTGGTCGTGTGGAGGTGAAGACTCATTCCTGGTGAACGTTGTGTAGGTGGGGTTTTCATGAAGGACCTGTGGATCGGATTCGTGGGGTTCCAGTGAGGGCTCAAAAGAAATATTTTAGTTCTGCAGATCTTGGCTCGAGGGTCGGGGGTCTGTGTCAATCTCTTAGAATAGGATTATCACATGCTTCATAAACATCCTTGAAATCTGAATCATCTCTATACATATCCTTAAGGCTATCAAAACCTAAGGTCTTCACATGAAACTCTTGCAGAATCAAACATTTCTTGCTCAACGCATCAACAACCTTATTAGCATTTCCAAAAATGTGCTTTATAACAGAAGTAAATTTTTGCATAAATTCAACCCATTTTTCATGTTTCTGGTTCAATTTCTCCTGTCTAGTTATAAGTTGTAAGGCATGGTTGTCGCTATACAAAAAAAACTCTTTCGGAACCAAGTAGTGCCTCCATTTCTTCAGTGCTTGTATGACCCCATAAAACTCTTTATCATATGTGGAATAATTCTTCTTGGCCTCATTCAACTTCTCACTGAAGTATGGAACTGGTCTATTGTCCTGACTTAAGAATTCTCCAATGGAAAATCCACTTGCATCCCATCTCACTTGAAATGTCTTACTAAAATCTAGCAGAACCAGAACTGGCTGTCCAGTTATATTCTCCTTTAACAACTTGAAAATTTTCTCTGCCTCCTCTATCCAATGAAAATATTTATGTCTTTTCTTAACATTGTCCATCATTGATGCACAAATTCCACTAAAATTTCTGATGAACTTCCTGTAAAAACTGGCTAGTCCATGGAAGCTTTTGACTTCAAAGATATTCCTTGGCGACAAACATTCTTTGATTGCTTTTACCTTCTCCATATCCATCTTCAACTCATTCGAAGAGATCATGAACCCCAAATAAATGAGTTCCTTCTTCATGAGAGATGGCTTCTTCAGATTTATCAACAACTTCTCTTGCTTCAACGTCCTCATCACTAGATTCAATTGTCTCAAATGTTCTTCCTCAGTCTTACTGAATATCAGTGTATCATCAAGATACACAATTACAAATTTTACAATGAAATCCTTCAACACTTCGGTCATTAATCTCACAAAAGTACTTGGCACATTCGTCAAACCAAATGACCTGACAAGTCATTCATACAACCCTTCATTCATCTTGAATGCAGTATTCCATTCATCACCTTCCCACACTCTAATCTGATGATATCCACTTTTCAAATCAATTTTTGAAAAACAAATTCCTCCACTCAAGCAATCCATCAAGTCATCCATCCTCGGCAAAGGAAATCTATACCTGATGGTGATTTTGTTTATAGCCCTCGAGTCTGTACACATTCTCCATCCACCAACCTTATTTGGACTTAACACTGTTGGCACAGTGCATGGACTCAAGATTTATCTAATCAACCCCTTGTCCATCAAATCCTGGACGTGCTTCTTAACTTCTTCATTCTCCTGTGGTGTCAGTCTGTATGCTTCCTTGTTTGGTAAACTCGCTCTTGGTATAAGGTCAATGTGATGGCTTATGCTTCTGATGGGCAGCAATGAACAAGGTAAATCGTCCACCACTATATCAACGAAATTCTCCATCATTTCCTAAATTTCCTCAGGTATATCATCCATCGAAGTACTGTTCAAGATGACTCTAGGTTTTCTCACCACAACAAAATTCATTTCTTCGTCCTTCTTGTCTTCAGCCAGAATTTCCTTCCTACTCATGAGAAATATAGTATTTCTTGTTTCTTCTTTCACCTTCTTGTCTTCAATTGGCAGCAACATATGTGTTCTACCATTCTTCTCCAAGGTGTATGTGTTATTTCTTCCTTCATGAATAACATTCCTGTCATATTTCCATGGTATCCCCAACAAAATATGACAGACATCCATGGGAATAACAACACATAAAATCTCATCTCTATATCCCCCTATCTTAAATTCAACTAAACATTGTTTAGTGACTGTTACGATATGTCCTTTTTGAAACCACGAAATGTTGTATGGGCTCGGATGTGAAAATGTCTCCAATTCCATATTCTCCACCATTTCTGTGGATACTAGATTATTCGTGCTTCCATTGTCCACAATTACATTCCATACCCAATCATTGGTCTTGAAAGCGGTTCTGAACAAATTGTTCCTTTGGACTGGATTCTCTATCTCTCTGGATTCAAGAGAATTTTCCTCATCATTAAGGATCTTCCACCTTCTGCATCTTCTGCTGCAACATTTCTCCTTTGCGTTTCTGAAATGTCAGCTTCTCCTCCTCCATTCCTTTTTCTATCGGGACATTAAAAATACTTGTGTCCTATCTTTCCACAGACAAAACACTTTATTTCACCACCTATGCCTCTTCCTCTTCCTCTTGCTCGAGGAAAAGTGTTCCTATCAACATACCATCCTCTTTGTGAGCTTCCTCCCCTTTCTGGGTGCTTATGAGGTTTATTTTCTTCATCCTTGGGCTTCTGTACTCTGTCTTGGGAAGTTGCTTTTCCTCTGCTCTAACTTCTACCTTTGCCCCTTTGACCTTGCTTTCGGGCCAATTTTACTTCTGACTTTGAAGCAATTTGATAAGAATATTCTACATTCCTGATTGTCACCATGCTCATCTCATATTGAATTTTGTATCTCAATCCATTCATGTATCTAGAAAAATTTTCATCATCACTCTCGCGATGACTAGCTCTGATATTATGTAAAATTCGTCAGTGTGTTCCTTCACTGTCATCCCTTTCTGTCTCAAATTATGAATTCTTTGAAATAGATTAATTTGGTTATCTCCAGGTATAAAATTGGATTTCATATTTTTGACCATCATATCCCATATTTTGATTCTTTGTTTTCCTTTGCAACGCCTGTCAGCCTGCAGTTCATCCCAACATAGTGATGCATGCCCTTTCAGCCTAGAGATGACATGTTTTTCTTTCTTATCTTCTTCAATATCCTCATAGTCAAAGTATTTATCCAGACATCTAAACCAATCTAGTAACTCCTCAACGTCTAAGTTGCCTTCATACATTGGGATGTCCATTTTTTATTTGTCCCCTATTCTTGCAACATCTTTGAATAAGCGTTCTTGTGAAGCATCTTTGGCTACAACATCTTCTTTGGCTCCAACTTCATTTTTTCTTTCGGCCTCACTGATATATCCAGTATCATCTTTTCACCTCTGTGATATCTCCATAGCATCCAATCGAGCACAAATTTCTCTCATTTCCCTTTCCACAGCTGGATTGGGCATGGGTCTATCCTGATGTCTTCTCGGTGGCATTATTTCAATCTTCCCATGAAAATTCAAACCACAACTTGCCCCCTTCCTTCTCTTGCTTACAAAAAATAAGGATTTTTAGCTAAGTCTCTGATACCACCTAACGCAACACCCCTACCTCAGTAGAGTCTGCGTGACCTCCCGGTCTTTCGATCTTTCTATTTCCTTGAGATGAAATGGTTCCTTAGTTCCCACTGGAACCTTCAATGCATATATACCAATGGTCCTTCTTAGAAGTTATGCCTACACGAATAAGCACAAGGCGCAAACCTATACTCCACGTGACCACAGACTTAACCCGAAAAGGTGTTTTGGATTTCGCAACTTTTCGATTTCTATTGTGATTCCCCACTGACTCCTTCGATTCCCAAAACCTTGAAAAGGGATAACGTGTCTTTATCTCCTCCCTTATGCTTCTATCATATTACCTCTAGTCTAACCCTGGGTCCACCTTCGAGCATGTTAGGATTTCGTGTATCATGAGTTCATGATGTATATGTCCTCCTTTTCCCAAAGTACGAACTCACGAATTATTTTCTACAGATCAACGGTCCTGAACTTTCCATGATATGACGGTCTAGATCATGTTGGGACTTCACGTATCAGGGATTCCTAAAAATGACTTCCTCCACACTTTCGACTTCCGAAATGATGAAATTTAAAGCACCCAAACCAACGACTCTCATTGATTCATATCTAAAGGTTGCTACCTCTCCTGATCTTGCGAGTGTTGAAAGACATGCAACCTTAACCTCTTCTCTGATCCACTAGATCCAATGGTCCACAGAAAATCGGTTCTTCTCCCTATGAGAAACTCAATCGTTCGTTCAAGTTCTCAAAGACTCCTAGCCAAATAACTTGGCATCTTCCCTCCTGAACTTAGTTTCCATGAGATTTCTTCGACCCTCATCCTTCCCTTGAATTCTCCAAGACTCATCCCTCTTGAGCTTGATTTTGGCTGCAACTCAAGAGTTCCAAGGAATTTTACTCGCACTCCTTGCGACCTTCATGATAATCATTGATTATCTGAACTCTCCAACTTTGCGCACTCCTTGCGACAATATCTCTTCAACCACTCACTGGGTTGGAAAAGTCTAAGACATCAACCTTCCTGCGCACACCTTTCATGCCTCGATGTTATCCTTGCACTTCTTGTTAGAAAAACAGGATCGCGGAGCAATAAAATAAAACAAATGTGGAAATAAAACACATAAGATACACAATACAAGAGAGACACAGATTTACGTGGTTCACCCAGTGTGGGCTATGTCCACCAGAGAAATTGCCAGGTCCTTTCTTTATTATTATCCAGCAAAATGAAGGGATACAACCTATAACAAAACCCGTTGTAACTTCCTCTTCTTTCTCTCACAGTCTCCTCTCTCAGAATACAATAATTTCCAACCTACATAGCCACAATACATTTCCCTCATAAAAGAGGGTTGCCTTCGAGGGAAAAAAACCGCAACATAATCTCTATCGTTAGATATATGACCTTATATTGAACGGTCCATATTTACAATGAAATTACAATATACTTTTACAAGGCCATTTTTTCTTTGGGGGCTTCGCCCCTGAACCCCCATCGGGGACGCTTCCCCCGAACCCCCACTGGGGGCCCGCTTGCCCCCAGACCCCCCAGCCGGGGGGATAGCCCCCCGGACCCCGTAGAGGGGGTACCCCCCCTCTGCACTCCCCCGCGTGGAAGAGTGTACATACTTATGGGGTGTAAATACTTCATGGGGTATAAACACAGATGAAAGTAAAAGACCTCTAAATTAGGAAGATAATCAGGCTCCACAACCAACAATATCCCACTTGGATACTGATCTCAACAACTCCACCGCTGTTGTATATGCTGGACTCTGAACCTTCTTGGACCTGGCAAATTTCTCATCTTCATCTTCATTCTTGAAGACCAACTGAAACTGAGCAAGAACTCAGTTTCTCCCTGG
>ML788647.1:575361-600224 GCA_009831015.1 Picea engelmannii
AGTCTAGCCTTGTACCTCTTTTCTCCTCCATCTTCTTCCTTCAACTTGTCGACCCTAAACTTTCCATCTTCTGACATTGCTCCCACTCGAACCAGGAACCCTCTTTTCCTGCGAGTTACCTTATGCTATGATACCAGTTGTTAGAAAAACAGGACCGTAGAGCAATAAAATAAAACAAATGCGGAAATAAAACACATAAGATACACAATACAAGAGAGACACAGATTTACGTGGTTCACCCAGTGTGGGCTATGTCCACCAGAGAAATTCCCAAGTCCTTTCTTTATTATTATCCAGCAAAATGAAGGGATACAACCTACAACAAAACCTGTTGTAACTTCCTCTTCTTTCTCTCATAGTCTCCTCTCTCAGAATACAATACTTTCCAACCTACATAGCCGCAATACATTTCCCTCATAAAAGAGGGTTGCCTTCTAGGGAAAAAAACCCTAACATAATATCTATCGTTAGATCTGTGACCTTATAATGAATGGTCCATATTTACAATGAAATTACAATATACTTTTACAAGGAAATTTTTTCTTCGGGGGCTTCGCCCTTGAATCCCCGCTGGGGGCCCTCTTGCCCCCAGACCCCCCAGTCGGGGGGATAGCCCCCCAGACCCCGCAAAGGGGGTACCCCCCCTCTGCACTCCCCTGCGTGGAAGAGTGTACATACTTCTGGGGTGTAAATACTTCATGGGGTATAAACACGGCTGAAAGTAAAAGACCTCTAAATCAGGAAGATAATGAGGCTCTACAACCAACACTTCTGTTGGTATGAAAACAACAGTATCACTCCTGATATTTCTGAGATAAAAGTCATAATCTTGTCAACACACTCCTTGCGGACTTTCACTGCACTCCTTGCAGGAATTATCAATAAGAGAAACAATTGAAACTCATACTCTCCCTCTCACAGACTTCATACATTCAACATGAAATCATACGCATAAAGCATTGAAACAAAAGCATAACAGAACATATAAGCAAACCGTAAACATACCATTCAATAGATGCAAATAGTATTCATCACAACACCATGAATTGACTCAAAGAATTCTTGTATTAACTCAGTGATTATGTACATGGGTTCTATAGAAACATCTATCTTCTTATACAACTTATACAGTCTATGTTCTTCTCTTCCCTCCTATTCTCTTTTGCTCTATATATCTTACAATGAAAATAAATGATCCAATATAATACATACGAGGGAGATTTCTCAAGTTTTCCCTCCTACAACTTTAAGCTATCTAATTGAATTAAAGCCTACAACTACTGTACATTCATTACATTAATTGCATACAACTGACAGATGAGAGAAATCTCTCAAAATCTGTGTTACAATTCCAAAAATATTTAAGATCACTTATGTCTCTCCAGATATTACATTAATGTTCCATCCTTTTGAAATTCAAAATATCTCCAAAATGTGCATTGGTGCATATCCAGCTGTCCTTTGTTTTGTGCTTGCTTATGATGCTCCCACATCACTTTGTGGTTGAGTTATCCTAGAAGAATGGTTAGAGAACCCATGCTTATATGTGGAATATTGAGATGAAGATCAGTGAAGTTTTTAGTGAACTATCCTAGATCGATAATGCTTGTCATGCCATTTCTGGTGGTATGTGGAATGTCACATAAATCCTCATGGTTTGAGAGTTATGGCCCTATGAATTTGGAGGACCGTCATATGATGGCTTGGAGCCCCAAAAGGTCAGGAATTCAAAATGCCTACAAAGAAGATATTATTTAAATAAAGAGAGGAGATTGTTTAAATAATAAAGTAAAGTGACAAAGTCAAGGAAGATTAATTTAATAATCAAATAAATGGAGAAATTTTTATTTATGGAAAGTAGGTATGAAAAGGTTAACCCTTAAATGAGGAAAGAGGGTTAAGTGGTCAAGTGGCTATGTGGGCCAAGTGACCTAGAAGATGAATTTAAGGAAGCTACTTGGAGAGTATAAATAAGAGGCAAGGGGTCTCTTGTAAAAAGTATCTCTTGAGCATATCTTGAAGATCTATTATGAGAGAGAGAGTGATTGGAGAATCTCATGGACCCATCAAAGTTTCGGCAAGTCTGATATATTGACGGTGAAAGTTTTGGAAGTTCATAAACCCTAGTTTCTGAGGCATATGTGGGCTGACAGTGTATTAAGGTGCATACATATCGATTTATACGCGCGCTGACAGTGTATTAGGGTGCGTACGTACGTCGGCTGACAGTGAATTAGGGTGCATATAGTTGAATAAAGTCATGGAGACTTGAGTGTGATGAGTTGGTACCAAGTTCCTGAAGTCTAAAGAAAGTTCCAAATCTGTATTCCATGGGCTCAGATATACCATAGAAGCTATGGTATGGTTACATTGTTGTCTTGATGGATACTCTTTCTTGTTGTGTGGTGAATTCTTAAGGAATTCTTTGTATGGTTGTTGCTATTTGGTTTGTGTTGGTTGATGGAGTGAGAAACACTCTTATGATTCAATACTGATATGATTGCTATAGTATGTTGATTGCTTATACATTATTGAGTATCATTCATATTGTATGTTTGAGAAGCATGAGTAATTTGTTGGAGAGATTGGATGTGTTGTCATTGGTTATGAGTCAGATTGGACAGTGATAGATAGAAGAGAATGTGATTGAATGTTGCAAAGGATCTGAGTTCATGTTGAAGAGAAAACCCTAAGTAACTCAGAAGTGATACATAGGCTGTATTACATACTGGTCACGTACATGTGCGAGTTGTACTACTGGTAGGGAGTGTACATACGTGTGTTGCACTACCGATAGGTCGCATACCTGTTGACAGATTGATATCTGTTGATGATTGTTTCCTCATCTCAGTTGGTGTTGAGGGTGTAAGCTAAGTCTTGCATTATACAGTTCATTCTCTTGTAGATTTGTACTCTATTAAATTGTTGTTGATAACCCAAGGATTGTAGTCCGTAATAAAAGGGAAATTGTACATACATCTTGTGTTCTTTGTGTTCCTTGTGGTGATGATGTATTGATGATACACTATTAAATTTGAACAGTTTTGTGACGAAGTAGAGACGAATTTTTTTCGGCATAGAGTCATTTTTGCGACCAAGATGATTTTTTTTTCATCGGCATCCATTCGTCGGTCTAGCATCCTCACATGTATCTTCGTTGGTCTAGCGACTGGGAAAATAAGCTTATTCACAATAGGGAAAAGTTTGGCTACCGACGAATGTTAGTCGGTCGAACGACTAATATTATTCGCAAGAGTGACCAAGACAACCCTAGCAAACTCAGTCAATAAACCACTATGAGTCGATAGAATGATTAATCTTAGTCACTAGAGCGACCAAACCATCAGTTAAAAACATCAAACGAAGGAGGATCAGTTAGTTGCTAGAACGACCAAGTGACCTAGTTTGCGACCAAATGGAAATACAAGTGACTAACACATTGGTCACTAGACCAACTAACAGGTTGGTCACTCTAGAGACTAACATGTTGGCTTTTGTGACCAATTGGCAATACTAGCGACGAACATGTTAGTCTCTAAAGCGACCAATGTTGGGGTTTTTTTAAAAACAAAATTATGCCATTGACATATGATCTTAACTAAATTTGATAACAGGTATTTAAGTGTGTCCAATCATGATGGTCATGTAATTTTAGGATATTAACTAAAACTTGATTTCAAAATGGGGTGGATGATATGGTGGAACCATGTGAAAGAAGAACTTGGTCAAGCAACGCAATAAATCAAACAAATTGACAATATGTAAGTTGATAGAGTGAATGCCATGTTTGAGGAACTCAGTGTGTAGGTCTTCCTCATATGTAACTCTATTGTTATTGATCATGTGAACAACTCTCTTGATGTATCCAAAAGAAAATATATGACATGAGGTAGGGCTATGGGAAATTTGGATTGAGGATTGTATAGGAACATGATAAAGGGATGGAGAGGAAGGGCTATGGGAAATTTGGATTGAGGATTGTATAGGAACATGATAAAGGGATGGAGAAAGGAATAAAATGAATTACTTATATACATCTTGTGGGAAGGAAACCTATCTAGGTAAAAGGGTGCACCAAAAGACTCTATGTCAATTGTAGAGGGCTTCAAGAAGCTCATGTCTCCTAATGGAAACAAAACTATATTTTTTTTATGATAGAGATGCTAGCAATATTTATAAAGGTGAGGAATAGAGAAAGGGACATGCTAAAGAGACTCTTCTTAGTTGTTACAAATGAATGACCATTGATCTTAGAAATCATATGAACTAAATTTATGGTACATTCGTCAATTTTAGAGAAAGGAAAACAAACAAAGAACATTGTTAATTTCGGATCAAATCCCTTCAAATAGGAAAATTGATAAAAAGAACATGTAAATAGGAAAGCGTAAAAATTAATACAAAGGTATACAAACAAATAACATTGTTAATTTCAGATCTAGTCCCTTCAAATAGGAAAATGAAGATGTAGATAGGAAAGCGTAAAGATTAATAATAAAATGTTGATAGGAAAGTGCATGGATTCATGTTAGAATTTTCTAGCACCCTTGTAAAATCAAGGACATAAACATGCCTTTAGCTAAGCATTCATCTTGGCGTCACAATTCTTGTTTAAGGTAATATTACAAGGCAAGTTAAGGGGATAAAAGTGAAACACTCCTTGTTGGGAAGCATACATACATGGATATGCACCGAAGTCCACTACTGAAATATTTAGTTGCGAATGAATAGGTCTTTTTATGAAGCATACACCAAAGTATGCTACTAGAATATGCCAATAAACCAAAGTATGTTGAACACTTTGTCATTTTTTTAATGTGAAATGTGAATATATGAGTTGTTGGTTGTATTTTAAGTATAAGTTTCTTTAATGTAAGAGGAATTGTTTAGTATCTTGACACAGTTACAAACATGCTAGTTTATATTTACCTATCTATATATCTATATAGTAGAATATGATATAAAAGTGGAATTGCATTTTCTAATTTTTTTTTATGGATTATTATTATAATTTTTTTTTATGTGATAGGTGTCAATTGATGTTATGCATTGCATCTTGTTTAAAATTCTTAAGAAGATAAATGGATTTGTAACTCATGTTTATGGAAACTAGTGAGTAAGTATGTTGTGGGTGTTTTTGAAATTGGAAAATGGGGAATGATTGTTCACAATAGATTGAGTACATCTATTTTTTTTTTAGGGATGTTGGGTTGGGAATGATAATAATATATACATAAATATATAAACAAAAATATAAAAAATTGCAATGAAAATAACTACAACTTTCACTTATATAATCAATAGTGACAAACTTCAAAAGGTTACACTTTGAGGTTAGAATCAAATCAAGGTTGATATTTGCAAATGTATAAGTCAAAATGATGCAGGAGCATCTCAAGAGAGCCAACGCGGAGCAAAGACAACTGGACAAGCGCCAATGCAAATTTTGAAATTACCTTGAAATTGATGCGCCATCTTAAATAAGATAATTAAGACGGGGCACCTTTGTATAATGTAACTGGACCTTGAGCAATTTGCTCTCGTCCTTAGTAGGTAGAAGGCATTTAAGTCGCCAGGTAGCTTTAATACATAGATTAGATTGTTTAGAATGAGAGGGGGAAACCGAAATATAGACACCCTCATTGTGTATTGTAGCATTAGCATGATTATGAGTATAGAAGGAGGAGCCGAGAACTGTGTAGCAGACTCCATGTACAAAAGTTCTGAATTAATACAAAGAAGTTGTGATTCAGACTCATGGTGTTCGTATCTTCTCTATGTATGAATATTTAAATGTCATTCCCTTAATGTTTTACTCTTTCTATAATATAGTTGCTTTTATGCTATGTATGAATGATTTCTTATTAAATGTTTGAAATCTGAGAGGAAAGGGAAGTGAAATGAGTTTCAATTGTTTCTCTGTCTAAGCAAGAGTTCCTGCAAGGAGTGCAGTTGAATTGTCCACAAGGAATGCATTGACAGAAGGTCCAGGGATCCATCTCTAAAAGCTTAGGAGAGATAATGGTTGTTCTCATATTCACATGAGAGGTGCAGTCAGGCACAAAAGTCATGCAAGGTGTGCACAGACAAAAGCTTAAATCCAGGGTTTAAACCCTGAGAAGCTATTGAGATACCGTTGTTGCAGAGCATGCGTAAGGTCGAAGAACGATTAACACTTCAAAGTGTTGAAGGTTGCCACAAGGAGTGCATGCAAGGGTATTCTTTAAGACTTGAGGTCGTGAGAAAGATCAGGAGGGATAAAGCCTTTGAAACCATTGAAGGTCGTACAAGAAATGGAAGTTTTTGAGTGATTAGAAGGCATATGGAGTTTGTGGCGTAAGTGGATAAATCCGAGGAAGAGTCCTTGGTTCACTTCATTGAAATCATCAGGGAGAAATAAACAGATGGTCAGAATTTTGTGTAGAGGATTAGCGAAATCCCACCAGCCGTCCGATCCGAGAAAGAAGCGAGGAAGTTACGGCTGCGTTTGGAGTCCAAGATCTAGGGATCGTGAGCCATTGGATCATCAACCAGTTACCCGTCAGTCATCCGATTTTGCAGTAGTTGCACAGGGTTTAAAACCCTCGCAAGCAGAGTGAAAACCCTGAAAGGTATCGGGATATCGAGGTGTCGGGGTTCGGGAAATCGGAAATCCCGTGGACAAGAAGTCGGGTAAATCCATCGTGAAAATCCCGACCAATTCAGGGCTATCCATCTGTTGGGACAGGTGGCAGAATCACGAACCATCGACATATCGAAGATTTGGAGAGCAAGATTCTGAGACCCTTTTGAGTCACGAAACAACAAAAGGATTTCAGCCATGGATCTAAGGAAGGACATGTGCCATGTGATCACTCAATCGGGGATTCATTCATCGGGACTCATATAAGTGAGTGGTTTTGAATTTTCATTTGGCAAAGTTTGAGGTTTGATCTGAACCGTCCATCCATTTGGGATGTGTGTCGGAAGATCTGAAGAAGTCGGGGTTCGGAGTTTCATGGATCTTGAAGACAGGAAACTCTTGCATTTCGGAATTACGAAGTCTGAAATTTCGATGAGGAGGGAAACTTCATTGTGGGGCCCAGGTGATGTCACCTCGTCATAACAGAGGATCAGGAAATCTCTACAGTGAAAACCCCGAGTAGACAAGGACCGTCCATCTTTGAGGACGCGTGGAAACAATCACAACTTTTGGAAAAAGTCCCAAAAGAGAAGTCATATCGGGATTCAGAGAATCGGGGATCCAGGGAACAAGAGGTCGTGTACACTTTGACATCAGAAACCCAAAAATACAGAAAGGTGGAAGGACTGAGGTCATATGAAGGAGGTCGTGTGGACCACGAGCTTAGCCCAGAGGGTTAATTGAAGATTTGAGCATATCGAAAAAAAGCAGAGATCAGGAAATCGAGAATCAAAAGGTCATGACATCGAGATTTTGAAAACCCTGAAAACCGATTTTCTATTCTTCTGTCATGAAGAGTGCAATGACCGGGCCTAGAGGTTGCGAGGAGCAGAAAAGACATGTGGGTCAATTTTAAGGGATATTCCAGTGGAGAATCAAGGGAGCCACTCCGGCTCAAAGTTAAAGTTTGAACGATCCTTAAGACCAGGAGGTCAGCGCAGAGGCCTTTGCTGAGGCAGAGGGTGCGGCTACGTTAGGTTTGGTATCAGAGCGCAGAAAGGATTCTTTTCTTTCTGTAGCAGAGAAAAAGAGAATTCACCATGCCACCAAGGAGAAGGGACAGAGAAACACCCGATCCACCAGAGGATAGGGAAATGCTGAGAAGAAGAGGTAGGCAGATGACTGATCCAGCTATGGAGAGAGAGATGCGTGATCTATGAGCTAGACTCGAAGACATGGAGACAGCCCAAAGATCCATAGTCAGTTCTGGGGATCTAAGTGATTCTGAAAGTGAAATAGAGGCTGAACATGAAGAAGAAGTTGCAGCCGAAGATACAGCAAACGAACGTTTGATCAGAGCTATTTCAAGAATGGGTGCAAGAGATAAAATGGACATTCCAGTTTATGAAGGAAACCTGGATGCAGAAGAACTTCTAGACTAGATTAGAGCCCTGGACACATACTTTGACTATGAAGATGTCAAGGAAGACAAGAAAGTCAAGCATGTTGTCACAAGATTGAAGGGACATGCAGCATTGTGGTGGGATGAACTACAAGTTGACAGACGCTGCAGAGGCAAGCAGAAAATCAGGAGTTGGGACAGGATGATTGCAAAAATGAAGGCAAAATTCATTCCCAGAGATTACTAGATTACTCTATTCAGGAGGATGTAGAACCTGAGACAGAAGCTGATGACAGTAAAAGAATACACTAAAGAATTCTACAGGCTGAACATCAGGGTAGGTCATCAGGAAAGCGACGATGAAAAGGTTGCCAGGTACATGAATGGCCTAAGGTATGACATTCAGGATGAGATGAGCATGGTAACCATCCAAATGGTGGAAGATTCTTATCAGATGGATCTAAAACCTAAGGAGAAGCTGAGCCAAAACCAGGGTCAAAGAGGCCGAGGCAGAAGTCAAGCCAGGGGAAAATCAATTGTCCAAGATAAAAACCAGAAACCCAAAGAGGACTGGAAGAAACCTCAGACTAGAACTGAGAGAGGTGAAATCTCACATCGAGGGCGATATTCTGAACAAAAAGGGTAGCATACTGAGTAGAGAGGATATTATGCTGATAATAATACTTTTCCTCATACTATAGGAAGAGGAAGAGGTGGAGTGATAAAATGCTTCACGTGTGGAAAGAATGGACACAAATCTTATGAATGCCCAGATAAAAAGAAAGAGGTTGGAGAGACTCACATCGCCGAGGCACAGAGGCGATATGTTGAGGCAGAAGACGCTGAAGGTGGAATATCGTTGATGATGCGAAAATTCCTTTTGACACCTGTGAAGGAGGTGGAGAGTTCAGTCTAAAGGACTAGACTTTCCAGGACTGCTTGCAAGACCAAGGACAGGGTATGCAAGGTCATTGTAGACAGTGGTAGCACAAATAATATTGTTTCGACAGAGATGGTAGAAAATATGGAGCTGGAGACGAGTGAACACCCAAGTCCATATAGAGTTTCATGGCTATAGAAGGGACACCAGGTAACTCTCACTAAACAATGTTTAGTTGAATTTAAGATAGGAGGATATAATGATAAGATCTTATGTGATGTCATTCCTATGGATGTTTGTCATCTATTGCTAGGTAGACCGTGGCAATATGACAGAAATCTGATTCATGATGGGAGAATGAACACATACACCCTAGAGAAGAATGGGAGGACACACATGCTGCTTCCATTTAAGGATAAGGAGGTGAAGCCAGAAGTAAGCAACACTGTACTTCTCATGAGTGGGAAGCAACTTCTTACAGAGGTTAAGAAGAAGGAGGATCCACAGTTCATTCTGTTCAAGAAGCCAACAATTGTTTTGACCAGCACAAGGATAGATAACCTACCAGAAGAAGTTCAGGAACTGCTGGGAGAGTTCGCTGACATAGTAGTGGATGAATTACCTCATTCGTTACCACCGATTATAAGTGTGAGCCACCATATTGATCTCATACCAGGAGCTAGTTTTCCAAACAAAGTCGCTTACAGATTGATGTCGCAAGAGAATGAGGAGGTTAAAAGGCAAGTCCAGGATTTACTGGATAAAGGTTTGGTCAGGGAAAGTTTGATCTCATGTGTTTTTCCAACGGTACTCAGTCCGAAGAAAGACGGAGGCTAGAGGATGTGTACTAACTCGAGGGAGATTAATAAGATAACCATCAGGTACAGATTTCAATTGATCAGGATGGATGATCTAATGGATTGCTTGAGTGGAGCAAAGTATTTTTCAAATATTGATTTAAAAAGTGGTTATCACCAAATCTGCATGAGAGAAGGTGATGAATGGAAAACAACCTTCAAGACTAGCGAAGGTTTGTATGAATGGCTTGTTATGCCGTTTGGCTTAACAAATGCGCCAAGTACCTTCATGAGGTTGATGTATGAAGTCATGAGGGAGTTCATCGGGAAATTTGTCATTGTATACCTAGATGACATACTGGTTTACTGTAAAACAGTGGCAGAGCATATGAAGCATTGGCTATAGTAATGCAAAGATTACAGCAAGAGAAGTTGCTGATAAACATGAAGAAATCCTCGTTCACGAAGACGAAACTCATTTACTTGGGATTTTTTATTTCTGTAGACAAATTGAGGATGGATCCGGATAAGGTGGAAGTGATCAAGAATTGGCCTTCACCAAGGAACATATTTGAGGTGAGAAGTTTTCACGGATTAGCTAGTTTCTACCAGAAGTTCATCAGGAATTTTAGTGGAATTAGTGTAGCAATGATGGACATAGTGAAGAAAAGACACAAATCTTTTCACTGGACGAAAGAGGCTGAAAAGTGTTTTAATCTGTTGAAGAGGAAGATTATGGAACAACCAATTTTGGTGTTGCCAAATTTCCAAAAGACATTTCAAGTGAAATGCGATGCAAGTGGATTTGCAATAGGGGTAGTCTTAAGTCAAGAAGACAGGCCAATAGCATATTTCAGCGAGAAGTTGAATGAAGCAAAGGTGAAGTACTCCACATATGACAAGGAGTTCTGCTATCATCCATGCATTGAAGAAATGAAGGTATTACTTAATTCCAAAAGAGTTTGTCTTATACAGTGACAATCATGCACTGCAGTTTGTGACTCAACAGGAAAAGTTGAATCAGAGACATGTCAAATAGGTTGAATATATGCAAAATTTCACTTTTGTGATTAAACATATTTCTGGTACTGCTAACAAAGTTGTTGATGCTTTGAGCAGGAAGTGTTTGTTGTTGCAGGAGTTCAAGGTCAAAACATTGGGTTTTGATGAAAACAGGGATATGTACGCAGATGATCCAGATTTTAAAGAGGCATATGAAGCAACTGAGAATCGAATTCTCAGGGATAGAAGCCAATGGGTAGAGTATATGATCCAGGAAGGATTGTTGTTTAAGGGAAATCAACTTTGTATTCCAAAATGCTCCATGAGGGAGAATCTACTGAAGGAGAAACAAAGTGGAGGGTTGGTCAGACACTTCGGTCATGACAAGATATTTGAAAAACTGAATGAGTGATACTTTTGGCTAGGAATGTGAGACGACGTCAAGAGATTCATGGACAGATGCAAAATTTGCCAGCATTCGAAGGGAAGGAAGAATAATGCGGGATTCTATCAACCATTGCCCATACCAGAGAGGCCATGGGATGCAATCAACATGGATTTCATATTAGGGTTTCCAAGAACACAAAGAGGTTTTGACTCAATCTTTGTGGTGGTGGATAGATTTTCCAAGATGGCACACTGCATTCCGTGTCAGAAAACCAGTGACGTAACTCACATTGCGAATTTGTTTTTCAAAGAAGTCATTCGACTTCAACGGCTTACCAAGGAGTATAGTTTCATATCGAGACACTAAATTCATGGGACACTTCTGGAGAACCTTATGGAAGAAGCTGGGAACTAACTTATCGTTCAGTTCAGCTTATCATCCTCAGACGGATGGACAGAAATAAGTGGTGAACAAAATTCTGGGAGACTTGTTGAGAAGCTTGGTGACAGAACACCACAGCCAGTGGGACAACATATTACCACAGGCAGAGTTTTCTTATAATGACTCGGTTAATAGGAGCATAGGGCGGAGTCCATTTCAGATTATTTATGGCATACAACCGAGAGGGATCTCTGAGTTGCAGGATACAGAACTAAATGGAATTAGGAGTGCTAGTGCAGAAGATTTCGCAGAGGCGATAAAGGAACTTCATAGCCAGGTGAAGGAGCGATTGTAGAATTCAAGCCAGGAATATAAACACAGGGAAAATCAACACAGGAGACAACTTCAGTTTGAGGTTGGTGACTTGATTCTGGCACATTTGAGAAAGGAAAGGTTCTCGAGAGGAACATATAACAAACTGAAGATGAATAAAATCGGACCATGTAGGGTCTTGAAGAAATTTGGGGAAAATGATTATGAGATTGAATTACCTAATGGGATCGGAATTTCTCTGATATTCAATGTTTCAGATTTGTACCCATACAAAGCTGAGGAAGCAGGAACAAACGATGAGTAGCCAGTGATCCAGTGGACAAAGCAGATGCCAGTTGAATATAAGCCACAGATGGAGTGCATACTGGACAAGAGAGTGAGCAAGAGGACCAGGCGAAAGCAATACTTTGAATACTTGGTAAAGTGGAAAGGACATCCAGTTGAAGATGCCAGCTGGGAGAATGAAGCAGAGATTCAGAAGCATGGACAGACCATGTGAGAGCTCATGGACAGGAGCCCATGAAATTTTTCAAGCCAGGGAGTATGATGCAGGAGCATCTCAAGCGAGCCAGCATGGAGAAAAAGACAGCTGGACAAGCGCCAACACAAATTTTGAAATTACCTTGAAATTGATGCGCCATCTTAAATAAGATAATTAAGAAGGGGTGCCTTTGTATAATGTAACCAGACCTTAGTAGGTAGAAGGAATTTAAGTCAGTAGGTAGCTTTCATACATAGATTAGACTGTTTAGAATGAGAGGGGGAAACCGGAATATAGACACCCTCATTGTGTATTGTAGCATTAGCATAATTATGAGTATAGAAGGAGGAGCAGAGAACTGTGTAGCAGACTCCATGTACAAAAGTTCTGAATTAATACAAAGAAGTTGTGATTCATACTCATGGTGTTACTATCTTCTCCGTGTATGCATCTTTAAATGTCATGCCCTTAATGTTTTACTCTTACTGTCATACAGTTGCTTTTATGCTATGTATGAATGATTTCTTGTTAAATGTTTGAAATCTAAGAGGAAAGGGAAGTGAAATGAGTTTCAATTGTTTCTCTGTCTGAGCAAGAGTTCCTGCAAGGAGTGCAGTTGAATTGTTCGCAAGGAATGCATTGACAGAAGGTCCAGGGATCCGTCTTTGAAATCTCAGGAGAGATAACGGTTGTTCTCATATTCACACGAGAGGTGCAGTCAGGCACAAAAGTCATGCAAGGTGTGCATAGACAAAAGCTTAAATCCAGGGTTTAAACCCTGAGAATCTATTGAGAGACCATTGCTTCAGAGCATGCGTAAGGTCAAAGAACGATTAACACTTCAAAGTGTTGAAGGTTTCCGCAAGGAGTGCGTGAAAGGGTCTTCTTTAAGACTCGAGGTTGTGAGAAATCTCAGGAGGGATAAAGCCTTTGAAACCATTGAAGTTTGTACAACAAATGGAAGTATTTGAGTGATTAGAAGGCATTTGGATTTTTTGGTGTAAGTGGATAAATCTGAGGAAGAGTCCTTGGTTCACTTTGTTGAAATCATCAGGGAGAAAGAAACAGACGGTCAGAATTTTGTGTAGAGGATTAGCGAAATCTCGTCAGCCGTCCGATCCAGCAAAGAAGCGAGGAGGTTACGGTTGCGTCCAGAGTCCAAGCTCTAGGGATCGTGAGTCGTTGGATCATTAACCAGTTATCCGTCAGTCGTCTGATTTTGCAAGAGTTGCACAGGGTTTAAAACCCTCGTGAGTAGAGTGAAAACCTTGAAAGGCATCGAGATATCGAGGTGTTGGGGTTCGGGAAATCGAAAATCCCATGGACAAGAAGTCGGGTAAATCCATCGTGAAAATCCCGACCAATTCAGGGCCATCCATCTGTTGGGACAGGTGGCATAATCATGAACCATCGGCATATGGGAGATTTGGAGAGCAAGAGTTCGAGACCCTTTTGTGTCGCGAAACAACGAAAGGATTTCAGCCGTGGATCTAAGGAAGGACACGTGCCGTGTGATCACTCAATCAGGGATTTAGTCATCGAGAATCATATAAGTGAGTGGTTTTGACTTTGCATTTGGAAAAGTCTGAGGTTCGATCTGAACCGTCCATCCATTTAGGACGCGTGTCGGAAGATCTGAAGAAGTCGGGGTTCGACGTTTCGCGGATCCTGAAGACAGGAAACTCTTGCATTTCGGAATTACGAAGTCTGGAATTCCGATGAGGAGGGAAACTCCGTTGTGCGGCCCAGGTGACATCACCTCGTCATAATGAAGGATCAAGAAATCTCTACAGTGAAAACCTCGAGCAGACAAGGACTGTCCATCTCTGAGGACATGTGGCAACAATCAAAACTTTCGAAAAAAGTCCTGAAAGAGAAGTCATATCGAGATTCGGAGAATCGGGGATCCGAGGAACAAGAGGTCATGTACACTTTGACATCAGAAACCCCGAAATCCCGAAAGGTGGAAGGACTGAGGTCATATGAAGGAGGTCGTGTTAACCACGAGCTTAGCCCAGAGGGCTAATTGAAGATTTGAGCATATCGAAAATAAGCGGAGATTGGGAAATCAGGAATCAAAAGGTCATGACATCGGGATTTTGAAAACCCCGAAACCTGATTTTCTATTCTTCTGTCGTGAAGAGAACAGTGACCGGGCCTAGAGGCTGCGAGGAGAAAAAAAGACCTATGGGTCAATTTTAAGGGATATTCCAGTGGAGAATCGAGGGAGCCACTCCGACTCAAAGTTAAAGTTTGAGTGATCCTTAAGATCGGGAGGTCAGCGCAGAGGCCTTTGCCAAGGCAGAGGGTGCGGCTGCGTCACAAAACACTAATTGAAAATTGCATTTTAAGTCTGTGAGAAACTGCGACAAGCTTATCTACATGATTTGCATTTAATATCTTGGTTATGGTCCATCAATAACACATATCCCTATACACATGTTAAATTCCTCCCATCAAATCAGTCATAGCAAATGTCAATTGCTATGTCCATTAAAAACAATTTACACTAGTTAAAATATGTACTTCATTTCCACCTATAAAATATAAATAAGAAATTTATTGCCAAACATTTAGCATGTAGCTTTAGGTCCTTTCAATACATTGTTACATTGTAAAATTTTCTATAGGGATTAAAATGTAACTTGACAACAATAGGTTCAATCGACATGCATTGTAAATACCTTCATTGTAGTTATATTAATCATCCAATTAAGTTAATGATGGTGGTTCCAAACATGGCGAATGCCAAAATTTATGCTATATAATGGTATATGGGTGCTACCCCCACTTCAAGCAATCATAAACAAGTGGAAATGTATGAGTTTAGGAAAGTGAGAGAGGCTTTCCATGACTTCAACTTCTTCTATGTGATCAACCATGGAATCAACCTAACACTTATTCAAACAGACTTGGGATTATGGCTATGGTGCGGAATGCATTGAATCAAACAAACTTGGGATTATGGCTATGGTGCGGAATGTAGTGAATCAAACCGTAGCAAGTCGGGGTATGTTTCTCAACAACACACAAAATATCCCACAGATTTCTCAGTTACACACAAAATTGCTTGTCTCTCACACACAAATTCCAATCGGAAGTTCAATCATATTCAGAAATTCCAGTTGTATGTGGTCTCCTCGAATGGCATTGGTTTCTTTCACTTTGGTTTTGGCAGGAAGAAGTTAAAAACATCAAAGAAGATTTCAAATTGTTGTTGTCATCTCAGACAGTGTATTTTGCGGCCTTTAAGATCTTGAATTTTGAACAATAGCATCAAATTTAGTACCTAGGTGTTGTATCATCGTGTTAAAAGATGAATAAAATGTGGACAATTGTTTCACATTAAAAGTGTTTTCCAGTAAGAAACTTGTTGTTGTAATAGGACGTTGGAAGGGAAGGACAATTTTTTATGGTTTCACAAATATTATGTCACAAACTCAAATCCAATTTGTCAAGAGGCATTGTTGGCTCATTATAGGGCGTCATTGAGGAGTAACGTCATCCAAGAGTGCCAAATCATAGTTTAACAACAATTATCAGAATGTGAAACAATGCCCAAGTGCTAGTCTAAAGGAGTGAAACAAATAATGCTAAGGGAGTCAACTCATACAATTTCAATTTTAAAACCAGTAAAATTAGCAACCCACCGAGGGAATTCACGAATTCTTGGGCAATTTCAATTTTTAAATCAATTAAAGGATCTCGGTTATATTGAGAACACCAAATTTTTTCTTGAAGTCATTTTCAAGCGTAGATGTTGATGAAATTACCAATTTTGTTTTGGGAGACGACAATGACTGAAAAGGTAGATTGTATGGAAGGGCCTTCTATTAAGGAAATCCCTATTGCGACATGGATTCAATGTTTTATAAATATGGCTATGGAGTGATTGATAATAATGGTATGAACCTTCTATCAGTTCATCAGCTAACAAGTTGATCTGTGCCACCAATTTTGAAGGAAACAACTACAATTAGAAATGAAGACAATTACCTCTGGGTGAAAAACATAAATAATGGCTTTAATTCCTTCATCAATCTGATAAATGCTTAATCATATGTATTGATGCTTTATTACTTGAATTTTCCACGAATGAGAAATGAGTGTGAATTATAGACCTATAATATCACTATGGATATCGACAATGTTGGCCAAATGTAGTAGCAAGGAAAGTGTTAAGAAATAGGCAATAGATTTCACAAAGTGTGGGTTATTGTAGAAGGGAAAATCAACTATGGAGTTCACAAAAAATCATGGGAGGACCATTGAACATATGAGAGCCTATATATATGGATTTAAATAACAATATGGATGGCATTATTTGACATACTCATTGGATACATCAATGCAATTACTATAGAGTTTGCTCAACAGTTGCACAAAATGCCATCGTAATTTGAGGTTTTTAGGTTGGCACAACATTTTAAGATCTTGGAACATAGAGACATTGGAGGATCATTGACATTCCATATTACTTAATGAAGTTTCTCCAAAGGATGGATATAGAAGTCCAATTGAGAGCATAAGTAGTTGTAGCACACCATGGGTTGATTAAGTTATTTGTTTTTGATGAATTATGAAGAATACAACCACATGTCACATGGGACATGTTAATTTTCCATCCTGAAGAAAATGTAGCATCAAAACCATGCATTGAAGACTCATCACATGCTTTAGAACATGTGCCAACACTAGTAGGTTAAGAATCCATGGATGCTATAGAGCCTATATCAACTATTGCATAAGAAGTAGTAGAGTGTGAAGAAGGAGTAGGAGGATATCTCCTCAATAGATTAGGAACTAGAATCAAATATTTCTAGGGATGCAATGGAAAATACCTTAGCCCAATCTAAGGAGCCATTTGATATTCTAGATTCCCCATAGCAAGAAGATCCTGCCACCCTATTAGGGGTTCCAATTGTTAAAGGAAAAGAAGAAATTGACAACCTTGTTGATGAAAAGACACTTGTGATACATGAAGAGAGTAGCTACGTTATTGAGCATATTCCAAAGAGGATAAGGAGATATGATTCGAGTAGGCTGCAAAAGAGGATTCTAACACACATTGTGGCCACAAATTCAGTTAAAGTTTTGATGAGACATTTTTTTTTTCTCAAGGTGAAGTAGCAATGGAAGAAATAAGAACAATAAAAAGGTGAGAACTTTGTTTTTGTCATTTGAGCATAAACAACTAATCGCTTTTCTTGAAGAGAAATTTTCTTTAAACTCAATAGATTTTAATGAAAATTTAGAAGTCCTCGGTAATGAAAACACCAAGATAAAAGTTGACCTGGTAAAACAAATGCAAGAAACTACAAAAAAGGATTAGGAAATTGCAAGATTAACATATGTATGTGAGGATATTATTGAACAAGCTTACAAAATGTTGGCACATAGACCACTTGCTAGGGTCTATGATTTATACTTAAAAGATCAATGATACAAATTTAACATTGAATGATACATATCTCTTATGAAGACAGATTTCCAAAACACTTGGAAATTTTGTGAATTGTATTTTGATATCACACCTAAAAGGAGAAATCTTCTTTGCAAACCTTACCTACACAACTAGGTGTTGCAAAACATATTGAGGTCACCAAACCCCTATGTTGGGGGTGTGTAAATATGAGCATTTAAGTATGGGTTCCGGAATGAAACTATGAGGTTCACAACTACAAAATAACATGAGCCTAAAGAGATTATAGTAGAATTGAAGATACGAGTAGAAGGGGCCAGACCATGTAAGGTATGGAAAAATCATATTCACCTAACAGTAGATCCATATGCCTACCCAATTCTGGAGAGAAGACACTTGGAGGTTGCAAACAAGTCATCAACACCTCCATAAATGAGGTACTAAGGAATATAGATTCGAGGTGACAAACACTAACATGGAAGCTATGGTAAAGAGAGACACACTCACTACTAGGACACAAGACAATTCTCCATAGAGTTGATTCATATATTGAAGGTGTCAGGGTGAGCATATTCTAGTGGACAGGGTTGAAGTTCAAGTCCCCCTCCCACTATACCCCATTCCACACTTCAGGTAGTTAGGAGAACCTGACATTGATATTATAAAGACAAGAACAATCCAGTGACAAAAGATGTATTTCATCAATTCATACAAACTATTTTTACATTAAAAACAACAATTTCATCAATTCAAAATTATAACTTCAACAAAAATAATCTCCAAAAAAATATAAAAAACATAAAATATTTAACTTTCTTAACACATTTCCTATATTATTATTATTTAATATTAAGTTTGACTAATATATATGTAATTATATCACCTTAAACCAGTCCTTAACAAGATACATACCTTTGAGTGATGGGGTGCCTCCATTGTTTCTCCTCTCCATCCTGTGATTCATCACATGACTTAATTATATTTCAGAATATTAATTAAAGATATAACAACCTCTAAAGATTAATGACTAAAGACGAATACCTGAATGATCTTCTCTTTGTTTTGAGAATAAATTATTCTCTACTGAACAGGACCAACCACGTGAAGGTGGAAGCTCTTCTGGCCCCTCCTCACCTCTCACATCACTCTCATTTCCCCATACCCAATCTATCTAGATTTTACAACTATAATTAGAAATGATAGTAACATTAAATGTAAGCAAAAAACATTCATCGCCATGTGCTAAAACAAAAAACATGAAATGAAATAACATTCATGACATTTAGGAAAACAAAATACATTACATTGGACCGGGAATATATTGGATTTATATTAATAATAAAATGTCTAATCATTTTTTTTTCTTCTTCTTCTTCTTCTTCTTCTTCCTGGTATCCATGAAAGCACAAATTAAGTCGTCACCATCAACATTTAACTGATCCCTCATAGTTATTGGTAATTCTTGAAGTGTTGCATCATCAGTACTCAACACCTCATGCCATGATGAACTTCTATTATTTCGACGTGGAGGTTTAAGATGTGCATGGGCATCCACTGCTGCAACAACAAAAAAAATTCAAGTGATATTGTTACTCACTGTTCCTAGGGAAATTTAATTAATACATCTTTAATTACAATGTTTTATACCTAGATTAGTGAGTGTAGTAAAAAACGTAGCTCGTGGCCGCATTGTTGTTTCTATGCTCGTTTATCTCCACTCTCAATTGGCATCTACACGCTCTGCTATATGAAACAATATAAGTATTTAGTATAAAATATACCCTAAATATTAATACTCATTGAAAAATGGAAAAACATTAAAAATGCGCGCATACCACTATGTAACGGTCCTTCGGCAACAACGCTTGAATCAATATGGGGGTCAGGATGTGGTTCATTGGGTACATCAGGAGCATTTTTAGCATTGTTACTCTCCTGTTAATTAATGAGTAAAAACTAATCGACAAGTTTTTAATTTTATTTTATTTACCATGTCCTCTAGAGAGACACATGGATATTTCCCCAAGCTTCTTCGTCATGCCACCATGTCATCAAAACCCTACGTGAACCCGACCTTTAGATCTTGTTCTGTGGTTTTCTCGTTGAACAAATCCCCCTACATTGAGCAATATCAAAATCATTAATCACTAGCTGCAATTAATTACATATTTTGTGACGATGATAAAAAAAAAAGTAAAATGTTTAGGCACTTACAACCCCTGCCTTCAATCTCCCGTAACCACCTTGGCTTAGTTTATGTTGGTCGTGTTTTTCTTTTCTTGCCTTTGTTTCCTTGGAAGTGTCTTGGAGTCTAGGCAATATTTTGAAATATGTTAGATATTGATTTTTTTTCTCGTAAAGTAAACAAAAGACCATCATAGTAAATTGAAAATACCTCTTACCTTTAAGGGCCAGGTGGTTTCTTCCATTGTGATTTCATCGCTAATTCTCTTGCATCGAGAATAATTTCTTTCCACTCCCTCTCGGGGACAACCAAAGGATGTTCGCACTTGGGGTACTGTACTAATTTATTCCTATATGCCTCTCTAACATGTTTCAAATGCTTTCCAGTCCTTTTTAGGACTTCTCTCTTATCGAATGAGTCACCAAACTCGCCAACCAGTCTGGAGATAAGAAGGCTTTTCAGTTTGGAATCTTTTCGATTCCATCGTATTCGAATGGTTGACCCAAAAAGTTCTAATGCATAGTCATGCAAACTATTGTAGAACACATTGTTTCTTGTAAAACATTGTCATCATTAGTAATTTAAATATCACTGATATGTGATTGTTTAAACAATTATATAACAAAAATCTCTATAAAGACATATATTAAATACCAGGTAGTTGTACTATTTTTAGACAAACCATGTCCTGGTCGACCAAAAATGATACTGCAGTTGTTCCTGTGCTTTGGATATGTGTAGCACTAGGGTAACAATCAACGAAAGAGTGATCAAATCCATGATCATGTCAACCACCTGCACGATCTGGCGTGTGCTGTGGGGGCGTGGCATCACCCCTAGAAGGTATATAATCGGTCTCAAGTAGCACACTTGGGGTGGAAAATAGCCTGGTGGCTATGTGGCCATGTGGGTTCGTTGTTGTAGTCCCACTGCTGCTACTAGGACCTTCCCCTTCCTTTCTCATCGATCTCACAAAATTCTACAATGAGAAATATTTGTTAATTACATATATCAAATTACAAAATTTAAAACCAAAAATTGATATTGTTAGATGAAATGAATTACCCCATAATTTGCTATCTTAACACATAATTCAACTATCCTTTTGAAATCCTCAGCAGTTTTCATCCCAGCAGCGACCAAATCCCAGAATTCCCTATTGGCCTTTCTTAGGGACAATTCTATTGTCTGCAAGGGGTCTATAGAATCAAATATCTCTTCATCACTTATCTATTCATAATTTTTGGTCGATGTGGTGCTAGGAATGGGGCCTTTTCCACGCTCAGGGCCTTTGCCCCGATCACCACTCTAGCAGAATTTCAAGAAGAATGTTAGTACGTGCAAGAAATATTGAAAAAACAATATATAAAATAATGGAATATTGGCAAATATTATCAAATGAAACATTCACACATACAAATTAGCAAATATTTGGAAATGAAACATCGAGAAAAAATTAGCAAATGGAACATTCAGAAATAAAATAAAATTTCCTCACAAATGAAACATTCACTCTATTTTGATGGTAATAAACTTGTAAACTCTTGAATTGATTCTTCGATAAGAAATATTGTTGGGTTTTCTTCCAAGGTTGGTTTTCCTAGGATAAATTATTGTGTTCTTGTGTCTACTGTGCAAGGTTAATATTTCTAGATCTTGTTATTTCTGTTGCATTGTAATAGTTGAGATTCTCAGTGTATAGTTATTCTATGATAACTGTGGCATGAAACAAAATTTTGCATTGAAATTATAAAACGATAACTATCAGATCCGAGATTCAGAGAATTCAACAAGGATGTAGTAAGGCAGTTTCCATTAGAGCAAGTGATAAGTCAGCTCTCTCAAATGAACATTCTCAAGCCATGTAGTGCAACATAAGGGCTTGCAATGGAGGTATGTATATACAACATTGTATTATGTTCTTGGAAAGTTGAGGAGGTCGGTAGAAGCATTGGATGTGTTTCATGTGATGTGTGTCCTTCCAAGATAATAATGTGGAATTTCTACATTGAGATCCTTGGCTTGAACGGAATGTTGTGGTCTATAACGTTGTCTTAAATTGCCATGTTCCATGTTGCTTGGATGTAATGGAAAGGAGCCTTTTGGGTGTTGCAACAAATGAGGCAAAGAGGGTCAAAAGTTTTTCCAGGATGATTTGAATGGGGCCAAAGGAGGGCTTTAAGCCCAAACCATTAGAAAGGATGTGCATAACAGATTCAAGGGTGCAATCCAAATCCCATGCAATATGGGCTAACTTCATGAAGGTCAAATATGGAAAATTTGGAGGAATTTGAACCTCTTTCTTCATCGACACAAAAGATAAGTTCCTTTAACCGCAAGATTTGAAATGATATAAGAAAGAAAGTGATCAGATGCAAGAGGGGGTGATTTCCCAATTTATTGGAATGTAAAGGCCAAGCCTTGGCCATCTTTGTTTGTAATCTTCACAATTGGCGGTTTCAAGGTTTGTTTCTATTGACGCTATTAGCTCTGGGATCGATCACCTCTAGTCCTTCTCACCGAGATTGTCATCTTGGAAACCTTTTGAGCTTTGGAAGGTGGTTTGTTTGGTGAGCCACATATGAAATGTAGACCATATGCAAAGTTTTGCATGTGTTATTTTATGTCTTGTTTTAATTTTCAGTATTGTGATTCTTGGGGTAAGCGACCTCTCTCATCATTTCATTCATAACTTTTTCTACAAGAAGCAAAATCAAATTTTGTTGAAGATTCAATGAATACATGCTTCATTCTATCCATGAATTGGTGATATTATGGTTGGGAAACTGTAGGTAAGATAAGAGAGGGATGGAATAGGTTTTATACTGTAGCAAAAGAAGACATTCCTGGGTCGACTCGATTCAGATTGTAATTGACCAACAACTCTTCACCTGTCGTTATTGTTTTCACTGCACATACAAATATCCTATTACCTTCATGCTCCTCAAAAATGCAATTGGGTTCCTTTCTTGTCGTCCCAGGCCTTGTACCATTTATAAGACCTGCAATATTCCCTAATGTCTTTGGCCTTCCATCAATATACATTGTCGCTCCTTTATTTTTATTATTGTCTTTCAACTGTATATAATTTGCGGCAAGTGCGTATCTCTGCATACTAGACATATATTGGACCAACCTCAACCATACTCCATAAGTGTAGCATGGTCCAACATAATCAAACAATTCAACTAATATTCCATATTTTACCTTTATTCCATCCATGGAGAATAAACCAAGGCCATGGATGGATGACGGAGTAATGCGATACATCCTCTCATTAACACGTAAGTCAGTTTCCAACTCTGGTGTTCCTTAGGTACCCACTATTTAAGTAGGTGTTTGTACCTCAACGGAACCTCGATGTCACCTATTCTCTCATCATCATAAGAGCATGATCCTCCTTCAACAAGAAATAATTTCATGTGCCTACCAAACTTTCTTCTGACCTTTTCACCTCTAGTTGATTTCGCCTTGTAACATGTGTTGGATATGGTTTCCCTTCTCCCTCTCAAAATTTCATCACTTGATCTGGCTGATAGGTCTGATAGATACATACTTGGTTGTACCTACACTCCATCGATGGAGAAGGAAATGTTAGGCCAACGATATTCATACTATAGTATAGCTAAAGATAAACATTGAAATTATAACTTGAGATGTAAGACTTTTTCATCTAGGGTTTGAGCCCAACCTCTTAGAAAACACAAAGTCTTTCTTCACTCAGTATTTTGGGTAGGTGTTTGTACTCTATTCACCTAGGTATACAATCTAAGGACATGAATCTCGTAAAATATAAGAGTTTGTAAACTTTGTTTCTATTTGGGTGGCCAATATAGGCATCGATTTTCTCTAAGTGAGATATTCTAAGGATAGTTTTCAATTGGGGCATGAAAATCCTTTTGTTTTGAATCTAATGTGAAATGATGTAAATTTTCCACATGATGAACGCATTGGATGGTACTTCAACATATGACATTATAAGCATGCAAAATTATCATCTCTGCAGTTCGTGGGTCGCATAAGATAGTTAGAAAACAAATCCACCTCAAATAAGTGGGACTCATAATGAAGGTCTTTATTGAAGATTCAATTATCTATTTCTTAGTGTCAAAAACCATAGTTTATCCACATCACACCATATATACATAAGCATAAAAAATGGTGGTAATATATTTAGGTTACATGGTTGAATAAAACATGAAAATATTTAAGAGAATCTGCAGTATTGAAAATAGGGGCACACTAGAGTTGAGTTTATAATAGGGTAGGGTGTGCTTTGGGTGTAGCTTGATCGAAATACTAGGGTCAGGTGGAAAAAGGCCAAATCCGAGAAGAGGACTTAGGAGAGGAGTATGCAAATCCAAGAGAATAATGTCTTATGAAAGGATTATGTAAGTTTGTGGATGAAGCATAAAACCTAGAAAAGAGAGTAGTGAATGAAAAATTCCATGAAATTTGAATAGTTAGTAGGGTTGTGCAACAAGGAAATGAATTGTTCTGATGTAATAAAAATTATAACCTCTGAGAAACCCTAAACTCCATCGCAGGTGAGGAAGACGAAGACTTACCATGGTTTTAATCCCTCCCTTGTCCGTATGCCTCTCCCTCCTTCGTGCAACTATTCGGGAAGCTGTGCCTCTCCCTCCTCCGTGTGACCCTCCTTCTCTGTGTGTGTAGAAGTGTGCCCCTCCTTCTGATCCACTCTGCAGACCATGTGCCTCCTTCTCTGTGCGTGCAAATGTGCTCCCCTCCTTCTCCTCCACTCTGAAGACCACATGCCTTCTTCTCTGTGTGTGCAGATGTGTGCCCCTCCTCCTCCACTCTGCAGACTGCGTGCAACTAATTAGGGGCAAGCTCAAAAATTATGAGTGCGGAACGAGTGGTTTTGGTTTTTTTAAATGTGTTTTTTTGTTTTTCTTTTTTATTTTCTTTTTCTTTTTTAATTATTTATAATATATATAATTTATATA
>ML788647.1:621829-645056 GCA_009831015.1 Picea engelmannii
CATGTCTTGAAATTGAAGGAAATGCTCAAAGAACAAGAAGAAAGTAAAAAGACTCAATTAGAAGAAAAGGAAGAAGAGATCAAAAGACTAAAGAATGAAATAGAAGAAAATAAAATGGTAGATGATGAGAGTAGCAAAAATATTGAAATTATTGTTCATGTCAAGACCCAAATTGAAGAAGCCAAAAGGGTAGAGGAACTATTAAAGAATCAAGTAAATGAAAAGGAAGAGTCATGTCATAAGTTAGAAGCTGAAGTTGTTGATCTTAGAAAGAAAGTGGAGAAGTCAAACAAATTCTTGAATAGCTCAACAATCTTGAATGAGATCTTGGAAAGTCAAAGATCACAAAATGATAAATCAGGTCTTAGATACAAGAGAGAAGCTACACATGTTGAAGCAAGCACCTCAAAGAAGCATGAGGTAAGTCCTTCACTCTCAAAGGATGAAGACAATGTTGGAAGTCAACCATCTACACAAGGAAAGGAAAATTTCAAAATAAAAAAGCAAGGAAGACATCAAGAAGCCATATTTACACCTCAAAAGGGATGGACACCAAAGCAAAGGTATGAAAGTGTTTTTCATGGTCAATGTTATTCATGCAATGAATATGGTCACAAAGATTTGGAATGCAGATCTTATGCAAGGAGAAATAATGGAACATTTCATAACACCATAAGGTGTTGGAGATGTGATCAAGTAGGACACATTGTTGTTCATTGTCACATCATGAGATGCTACAATTGTAGTGGATTTGGCCACAAATCCCAGGATTGCTGGAACACAAGAAGAAATTCCATGATGAGGACTTCATATATCATGACTAGAAGAAGGAATGAAGTTAGGAAGGGAGACATTTTTGAAAATATGGAAGCTTAGAGCTCAATTTCTGAGAAGAAAGGACACCTTCAGAAGTGGGTGAAAAAGACTGAACAACCAAAGAAGAATGGAAGCCTTAAGGGAATCTCAAGTGTGCCATCTTCAGAAGCATACATGGGTTACAGTGGTAACAGTCACATACATATGCAGGCCGACCTTAAACAGATCGCATAAATATGTGATATGTCTGTGCAACAGGTCGTGTATATGTGGTAAAGCCTTGGGAAAATGGCTATGCACAAGGGTTGCAGTTTGATGTGATGGTATAACTTGTGTTGCAGGATCTGACATTGTTTATTTTAGGATCTAACATGGTTTGTTGCAGGCGCTCATGAATACATTATGGCATACACATTTGTTATATGTATGATGGTCATATATGGTTGAGTATTGAAAACCTATCTTGGATGCATGGCACTAACCCTTGAGTATGGATTGAGGCATCTTCTATTGAAGAACAATGTTGGTTATTATAGTGAAGTTATGGTACCTTGTTTATGTGATATATCTAGATGATGCTAGCTAGAGATGTCATTGATCTATTGAAGCACACTACTAGTACATGTATTGTTGGACACTTAGTATTTTTTGAAGTGAATGGAGGATTGAGGCTGATCTGTTGGGGTACATGGCTGGTACATATTTGAGTTTCATTGATATATCTTATGATGTATTATTAGAATCATATTTGATGGATATCCTGATGCATGCATTTGGCATATGGTTGGACTACATCTTGGAACATGTAGTTGGTGAGTTGATGAGGTGATCATGTTGTACATCATTGATGAGTCTAATCTATAGTTGATGCATGATTGGTACACTTCTAGTACATTGGTAGAGGCACCTACTAGCAGTTTGATTGGCACATGTTTTTGTGATGGTTTTGGCATACATGGATGAGGATTCATTTTATTGTAGTATTGGTGCATGGTTGATGTACTTGCTTGGTACAAGTGGTGATACATGTTGATGTTCGGTAAACTCATAGATGGTATATGGATAAAAGTACACCATTGGTATGACTTGATTAGCATATACTTTGGTAACTTGATGTATTGTATGATATAGTTGAGACACATGATTGATTGAAATATATGGTGGTGGCACTTGGTTCATGGTGGAGGCATATCATGAGTAATATGAAGCACATGGTTGACATGTTGGTAGAGGTATATGGTTGATACATTCCATTTATTATATCTTTTGGCACATTGTATGGTGTTGATGTACATGATTGTTGCACATGAGTGTTGTGCATGGTGAGCACACATTTTGGTACAGGATGTAACTGGTTGATATTTTTTATTATGATTTTCTATTTTATTGTTGACATATATTTTGCTTCATGATGTATGGTATGGCACAAGTTTGATGCATGGATAGGTCCAAGGATCATCATAGAAAGAGGGGTTGATCTATGTTCTGGTTGAGTAGTAACATTTGCAACATAAACATATTGTAGTGGAAGCATATTGTTCATATTGCAGAGAATATAGGGGAGACATAGCCATAGGGGGAGTCATTATTATTTCCATGATTCTAGGAGGATATATTTATCAGATGCATACTTGGTAAAGTATACCTATTCATGGAGAAAGAGCACATAGGCATAGCTCCAGTGGGAGCGTTGGTCACAAGGGGAGCATGAGCGATATATCTTCAGCATTACATCATAGTGATATCCCTTGTTCAGAAAGGGGAGAGATCATTCAGAGGAAGATCAAAGGCATTCAGAAAGGGCGAGTAGCCCCAAGGAGAGTTCGAGTAGGAGGAGAAGCCCCAAGGAGAGTTCGAGTAGGAGGAGAAGCCCCAAGGAGGAAACTACCCTTTGCCATTGATGTAAAAGGGGGAGAGATAGTCACATTGATGTGATTGATCACTATTGATGTAGAAACAATGCTTTATCTACGTGCTAACATCAATGTTGGTATTGCCATCAATGCCAAATGGGGAGATTGTTGGATGATGTTTTCATTGATGCCAAAGGTTTGATTGATTGATGTCAAATGATTGATTTCAAGTGATTGATTAATGTCAAGGCATTGATTGATTCCAAAGGATTGATTGATTGATGTAAAAGGAACAATGTCTTGTCATAACATACTAATGTAATATGTATTTTCCTTGATGTGAATGGATATATGTCAATTGGAATCATAGTCATATTATGTCATGCATATGGCTCAATGAGTTTTCATTGATATGTGATGCATATATGAATATGGATCGATGTGGTATCTTTGATATATGATGCATGGTTGGTTTTATGTAAAGATGACTCATTGTTGTCTTATCATGATTGATGAGGAGTGCAAATGGATGAACTCCAAAGTGGTCCCCTTATGGTGAAATCCCTCATGGGAAGATGCTTTGCGGTTGAGTTATCCTAGAAGTATGGTGAGAGAACCCATGCTTATATTTGGAATAATGACATGAAGATCAATGAATTTGTTAGTGAAATTATCCTAGATTGATAGTGCTTGTCATGACATTTATGGTGGTATGTGGAATGTCACATAAATCCTCATGGTGTGAGACTTACGGCCCTACGAAGTTGGAGGACCCTCATATGATGGCATGAAGCCCCAAAAGGTCAAAGAAGTCAAAATGCCTACAAAGAAGATATTATTGAAATAAAGAGAAGTGATTATTTAAATAATAAAGTAAAGTGACAAAGTCACAAAATATTATTTTAATAATCAAATAAATGGAGAACTTTCTATTTATGGAAAGTAGTTATGAAAAGGTTAACCCTAAAACTAGGAAAGAGGGTTAAGTTGTCAAGTGGATATGTGGGCCAAGTGACCTAGAAGATGCTTCTAAGGAAGCTACTTGGAGAGTCTAAATAAGAGGCAAGGGGTCTCTTGTAAAAAGTATCTCTTGAGCATATCTTGAATATCTATCATGAGAGAGTGATTGGAGGATTTCATTGGCGGAGAAAGTTTCAGAAGTTCAAAAACCCTGGTTTCTAAGGTGTACGTGGGCCAACAATGTATTAGGGTGCGTACATACTGAGTTATACATGGGTTGACAGTGTATTAGGGTGCATACGTACGTGGACTGACAATGTATTAGGGTGCATACAGTTGAATAAAGTCATGGAAACTTGAGGGTGAGATGGTGCCAGGTTCCTGAAGTCTGAAGAAAGTTCAAGATCTTCATTCCATGGGCTCAAATATACCATAGAAACTCTGGTATGGTTACATTGTTGTCTTGATGGATACTCTTGCTTTTTTTTTTGGTGAATGCTTAAGACATTCATGGTATGGTTGTTTTGATTTGGTTAGTGTTGGTTGATGGAGTAGGCAACACTCTTATGATTCAGTACTGATATGATTTCTATAGTATGTTGATTGATTATACATTATTGAGTAGCATTGATATTGTATGGTTGAGGAGCATGAGTAAGTTTTTGGAGAGATTGGATTTGTTGTGATTGGTTATGAGTCAGATTGGACAATGAGAGACATAAGAGAATGTGAATGAAGGTTGCAGAGGATCTGAGTTCATCTTGAAGAGAAAACCCTAAGTAACTCAGAAGTGATACACAGGTTGTACTATAGACTGGCCACATGCATACGTGAGATGCACTACTGGTAGGGAACGTACATACACATTTTCACTACCGACATGTTGCATACCTGTTGACAGATTGATATCTGTTGAGGATTGTTGCCTCATCTTAGTTGATGTTGAGGGTGTAAGTTGAGTCTTGCATTATAGATATGGTGCTCTTATAGAGTTGTAATCTATTCAGTTGTTATTTATAACCCAAGTATTGTAGTCCGTAATAAAAATAAAATTTTAGATACATCTTGTGTTCTTTGTGTTCCTTGTGGTGATGATTTATTGATGATATATGTAGCTGGTATATGTTGTTGATGCATGTTCACATTTAACTGATTATAAATGACAACAATAAGTAATGAGTAAATGGTGATTGCTAACTAAGGATTTTTTTGAAGGGGATGTTTTAGAAAAAGATCCCTACATTGTTCACCCCCCCCCTCTCAGTGTAGTCGGTGTGTCCAACACAAAGCTTGCATATTGTTTTGCATTCATTGCAAAACTTTATGGATGCATATCAAAAGATGGGGCCAAGCACTGATAGATTTATCGATATAATGTGGAAACAAAAGTCAGAGGTGATGGGACCTAATAAATGGGACACAGTAAAAAATAAAGTTTCAAAATAAAACACAATTTTGTTGTTCAATTTCAAATATGGGCCAAAGCGGAAGATGTTGAAGGTGCAAGATTTTAATCACCCTGACTATAATATCCCTCGACTGAATCCAATTGTAAATGTAATATAAATATACTTAATATGGTGAGTTGTTTTGACCTCATTTGGTAATGTACATCATGTGGCATAGTGCGCGCATGAACTATGCAGTAAAATGATGTAATATGCACATCGCAGGATACTGCGCGTAGTAACTAAAGAGCATGCAACCTTGAGGTCAACAGATACCGTGTGCAGTAACTAAAGTGTGTGCAATATTAAGGTCAATGAACCTTTATGTATATGATATGCATTATAGGCTGGTGATTTAGTATTATAAGCTAGGATGCTTATGTTTTGGTATTAAGCCGAAGCGCCTAGATGTCAAGGGAGAATGCGCCTACTTTGTACATGACTCATGATTAATATAAAATACATCGTTGCACGTAGACCAACCATGATAAAAGAGATGGGGGACTGAACTTCACCAGTTAGGGAAAGGGAGGGCCAAAAGTCAAGGAAATATTATATTAATATTCCTAAAACGTAAAGTATGGATAATTATTTTATCCTAAGTTCTAAAGTTGGAGACAAGTGGACCAAAGTAACTTCTGATATGACAAGTGTGAAGTTGGGGACATTCATTCATATTGTGGGGAAACTTAGCTCATTGGGAGACTTCTCACGAATACCTTACCATCAACCCGACCATCATTCTCACCATCACTTTTCATGAAGAGTTCACAGTGATTCTTGTACACACTCAGTTATCCAGTCAATGATTCCATGACCATTTCACTCATACATTATGTTATGCTTGAGACAACTATTTCACCATTCTGAAGCCTATTTCTATAGCCTTTTTAATTGGTGTACCTGGTTAGCTTGGAGAAGGATTGAAGAAGTGGGTTGTAAGGCCCATGAGAAATTCTCTGAGCGAGAGAATTGTTGTGGATTGATTCTCAAAGGTGATAAACTGCAGCTACAACTCTCTGAGACTTCCGGTTCGGCCTGTTGTTGAAGCCATGGAAGGGAAGTGGGGTAGCCGAGGGACTATTGCGTAGAGAAGGGGCACACTTCCTTGGGTGGGACAGGCATGTGGGGAATGAGAGGTTGTAGGTCGTTAGTTGAGTGAGCACCATTTTTTGTTGGTGTATCTAGTTAGCTTGCAGCGTGATTGAAGAGGCAGATTGTTAGGCCCCTGAGTGATTCTCTAAGCGAGAAAATTGTTGAGGATGGATTCCTAAAGGTGCTAAACTACAACTACAACTCTCTTAGACTTCTTGTCTGGCCTGTTGCTAGAGCCCTAGAAGGGAAGTGGGGCAGCCGAGGGACTATTGAGCGGAGAAGGGGCACACTTCCTTGGGTGAGATAGGCATGTGCAGAATGAGAGGTTGTAGGTTGTTAGTTGAGTGAGCACTTGAGACGGAGTCTTTCCTGCTGTCCTTGAGCCTTAGCCTGGATAGGAACCCTATACCCTGGGTGGAGTTCAGTCCCAGCTCCGGGATGACTCACTGTTAAGAGTGATGAACAATGTAGTCTATGGTTGGGAGGTTCTTGGATTGTCTGTACGTAGTTGGTGACAATCTTTCCAAGACAAGTACCAGTTGTATGATAAAAATGATATGCTTCTTGTTATTTACATGCCTATGTTTCGATTTATAATATATGTGATTATAATTGCCTGTATGTTTATGGGTAATTCTCTGTAAATGATGCATATATGTAGTTACTGTTATTTCAACATAAAATTCATATGTTACATAAAGTAGTTGTTTGTTTATGTTTAGATGTAAACCTTCCGCGAGGGTGTTGTATGTATATGTCTTAGTTGCATGCAACTTAAAGTGTAAATTTATGTGGCATTGCTTAGTTGACTATTGGGTATGCTACTGTATGTTCCAGAGTATGGGAATGAAAGTGTTCCCTAGAGTAGCATGGCCTGACCATCAGGCTGGGAATGTTACTGACTAGTTTCAGAGCATGAGTGGTTTCTCCGAAGTGGCGTACCCTGGCCTGAGGCTGGCCGGGGGAACATTACAGAATGGTATTAGAGCTTTAGTTCAACACTGATCTTGGATGGCCCAGAGGGGTTCAATTGAAGAGAATATTCACAAAAGAGTAACTTCGAAGTGACCAAAATTGGAGTCACGAAGTGTCCATGGAAAAGGTTGGCGTGCTGGCGCGCGCGTGGTAAATTTGGCACCGCACGGAAAAATGTTGGCGTGCCAGTGTGCGTGGTAAATTGTGGCATCGCATGAAAGATTATTATGTGTATATGCATGCACTGAAATTAACCTTGCGCGATATGCACACACATATTAATGTGCACATGGGGTGTGCAAGTATTGTTTAAACGCAGAGGAGTTTTGTTATTACACACATAAGTATGAGTATAAGTTGTTTCACGACGGTGTATTCAGTAGTGTGCGCAAATATTAGGGCAATATGGAATATGTTAAACTTGAAATGGTGCATGCATAGGACGAAATGCATGTGGAATATCAGTGTGCGGTACAAAAACTGTGTGCAGTGGGTATTGGCGCACAATGCAAGAGCAGTGTGTGTGAGTTTGCGATGCGACGAAGAAGGAATGCATAGTAGATTTAAGTGCACAGAGAAGCATTTTACCTTCTAATATTGCTATGGACGATAAATATAAATGAACAAGTCAAGTTTAATGTGCGCAAAGTCGCTTGGAAGGCGATGAGTCTGAGTTTAAATTGCATAATAATAAAAGAAAAAGAAACACATAACCGCATTGAAGCATTAATTAAAAAGAATTTCGAGTTTTAATTTCCTCCGATTTAGACAGATGAAAATAAAAAAATATAAGATTACAAGAAAAACTTATTATAAAAGAATACAAGATTCATAACATCACCAAATAGAAATTGTAATAAAACAGTCTAAAATTTGTTTCTGTATTTATATAATCGTATTAATTACAAAATTACAAAAAGGGGATGACAACAGTTAGCCTGTTGAAAAAGGGTCGTTTAAGAACATGCCTATCATCTCTGGTACTTTTTACTTCCACTACCAGCTGTTCAAAATTCATTGAGACATTCTTATCTTAGTTGAAGACTTACTTCAACTTAGCGATCTCTGCCTTTAAGGAAGAATCTAACTAGACCGGTTGACTCTCTCCAACACTTTCGGTCACTTCAGCCGTAGATTCCTCCTTCTTATGCCGCTTACTCCTTTTCTTCTTAGTAGCTGGCATGTTGATGACTAAATCCTTTATAGTGGGATTCAGCCTGACTTCCAATCGTGAGTCTATAACTGGCTCTATGTGGAATTTAGATGCTAAAATGTGCACAAGAACCCTTTCCTACTTACTCATAGGAAAGCCTAGCATGTTTCTTGAATAACTAGTCTCACTGGACTTAGCCTTGTCCATGTATCTCAGGTTGGGGATACCAAAATGTGTCTTTAAAAAGAAAAGGAAGTCAAGAATTTTGGAGATTACTTCGGTTATGGATACATAGATATCTTCATACTTGGGGAGTGGTAATTATAGAACTCCATTTATGAAGCGCAGACGGATTACGTACAAGAGAATTGGGTTTCCATGCTTGGCCAATCCATTTCGAATGATTAGCTTTTTGAGTTCGTTACATGGTGACGTTCAGTTGACGTCACATGGCTATGAAGTACCGAATGAGTGAAGCAGGGTGATCTGACTAGTCGTCACCCGCTCCATGAGTGGTGGATTTGACATGTTGAGACACGTGATACCATGTCTTGGAGAAAGTGGTTTCGACAAACCACCTTCTTTCTCAAGTGTATCTCTGAAGGCACTGCGTGTCTGTGTTTTTGAGACTTGGGTCTTATCTAGAATTGTTGTGGTGATAACACCAGGAAACGGGAGTGATAATGTTTATCTGTATGTTGAATCGAAATGGTGCACATTCTCATGGATTGTTGAATTCTTAGCCTGATTAGTTTTGATGGCTACACGTTTTGAAGAATTAACAACAACTCGATCAGGTCAAACCAGTGTAGAGTCCATAAGAATGGAAGAGGCATAGGGGAATTACAGTCATCAAAATGAGAAAAAAGGGGTGGATGTCCATTTGGGCATGGAAGGAATGAACTCCAACAGAAATTGAGAAGAAAGGAGTGAAGATATGAATATGGCTGAGACCATTAAGAATTTGCAGAAGGATGTCCAAATCCATAAAGTTGATAATGAAAGGATTATGCAAGCCAAAGGGAAACAGGATGACTTCAACATGGAGCTATTAGAAGGTTTGAACATAATAGATAAGAAATTGGTTAAGGAGAGTGGCTCAAGTGAATCTAGGAGTCGCAAACCTTCAAAGGAGAAAAGAAAAGTAAAAAGTCCTGGTAGACATCACCATCATCCCCAAAGAAATTCCCATAAGCGAGCAGGAAAAAATTCAAGTCTATCCCCTGTCATAAGGTATAAGAGATCTGGGGTGGATGAGTTGTGAGGGGAAATGAACAAAATCAAACCTCCTACATTTGATGGTGAGCACAAGAAGGATGAATATGTAGAAACATGGTTTCTAGGCATGAGGAAGTATTTTCAATTGAATAATTATTCTTCTCATGTAGAAGGTAGAATCACTATCTATCAACTCAAATCAAAGCCCTCCATGTGGTGGGATCAACTTGTGTAGGTACATCACATTGTAGAGAAAAGTGCTACTTGGAGGGAATTCAAGAAGTATTTTGAGAAGAAGTACTTGACTAAGCGATACTATGACAAGAAAATGAAAGAGTTCTTTGAACTCAAGCTTGGAAGTATGACCATAGATGAATATGAGAGAAGGTTTTTGGAACTGCTGAAGTATGTCTCTTTCATCAAGGATGAGATAGTAAAGATTCAAAGCTATTTAAGTGGATTTCCATCGTTCATTAGTGAAAAAATACAATATGATGATCCCAAGACATTAGAAGAGACCATAATGAGATCTAAATGCTTATATGATGAGCTGAAAGCAAGGACAACTTTCCAAAAGGCTTGGGAAGACAATAAGAAATTCAATATGGATCAGAGGAAGAAGGGAGTTAAGCCACCATTCTTTAGAAATAATCCACAATGGTAGAAAACGCATAAAGAACCCAGAGTGATTGACACAGGGATTCAATGGCCAAGACAACCACCTATGCAATGTTGGGGTTGTAAAGCAGGCCATAGGTTCAGATATTGTCCTCACAGAGGTGAAAAAGGTAGGTTTTTTCACAATGTACAACGAGCTCAAACAATAGAGAAAATGGGAAGATATGTGCCAAGGATTTATGTAGCCCTAGACAACAAGCAACCAGAGTATCATTCCCACCTTCTTGAAGTGGAAGGTATGATCAACAACCAAACCCTTTCTACTTTAATTGATTTAGGAGTCAGTCATAGTTATATAGACCCTAAGATGGTGGAAAGTTTGAAATTGCCAATAAGAAAGCATGGAAAACCCTGGTTGGTGCAATTGGCTACAAGATCTAGAAGAAAAGTTAATGAGATGGTTAAGTCATGCCTCATGGACATGAATGGACTGAACACCAAAGCATATTTGAACGTCTTACCTTTAGGTTCCTATGACTGTTTAATTGGGATGGATTGGTTGGACCAACATCATGCTCTATTGGATTGTCATAACAAAGATTTTACTTGCTTGGATGAAGAAGGGAACCAAAGGAAAGTCCAGAGAATTCCCAGGGCAGTAACCATTAGAGAAATTTCAGCATTACAGTTGAAGAAACATTATACAAGAGGATGTTAAATATTTGTAGTTCATTTGGAAGAGACACCTAAAGACAAGGTGCCAAATTTGGAGGATTATGCAGTTCTGAAAGAGTTTGAAGATGTATTCAAGGAGGTACCTAGTCTACCCCCAATAAGAGACACTGATTTCTCTATAAATTTGATGCCTGGAGCAGTGCCAGTATCAAAGACACCTTACAAAATGAGTACACCACAATTGAAGGAGTTGCAAATGTAGGTTGAAGAACTTTTGAAGAAGGGGTGTATACGCCCAAGCGTGTCACCTTGGGGTGCCCCAGTATTGTTTGTGAGAAATAAAGATGGAACACTAAGGTTGTGCATTGACTTCAGACAATTGAATAAAGTGACTGTAAAGAACAAGTATCATCTGCTAAGGATCGATGATCCTTTTGATCAATTGAAGGATGCAAAGATATTTTCAAAGATAGATCTCAGATAGGGATTCCATTAGGTAATAATTAAAGAAGAAAATATTAGCAAGACCACCTTCAGGACAAGGTATGGTCATTATGAGTTCATAGTGGTACCATTTGGGTTGTCAAATGCACCAGTTGTTTTCATGTGCTTATGAATGGTGTTTTCTGAGAGTATTTGGACAAGTTTGTCATTGTCGTTTTGGATGACTTTCTTATATATTCCAAGTCAGAGGAAGAGCATGAAAATAATTAGAGGCTGGTGTTTCAAGTATTAAGAGAATGTCAGTTATATACCAAATTGAGCAAGTGCTCATTTTATCACAAACATATTCATTATTTGTGGCATATCATTTCAAAAGATGGGATAGTAGTGGATCCTGAGAAGATAGAGGCCATTAGAGAATGGTCAACACCGAAGAATGTGACAGAGGTGAGATCATTCATGGGTCTTGCAGGTTACTACAAAAGATTTATTGAAGGATTCTTAACCTCATTAAGAAGTTCCTTCCCACTCATGAGAAGTAGAGTGTTTCTCATTTGTATTTTCACCTCTTTATCTTTAATTGTCAGCAACATGTGAGTCCTACCATTTTTCTCCAGGGTGTATGTGTTCTTTCTCCCATCATGAATCACGTTTCTGTCATATTGCCACGGTCTACACAACAACAGATGACAAACATCCATGGGAATGACATCACATAATATTTCATCCTTATATCCTCCTATTTTAAATTCAACTAAACATTGTTTAGTAACATTTACCTGATGTCCTTTTTGTAGCCATGAAACTCTGTATGGGCTTGGATGTACAACAGTCTCCATCTCCAACTTTTCTACCATCTCTGTAGATATGAGATTGTCTGTGCTACCGCTGTCCACTATGACTTTACATACTCTGTCTTTAGTTTTTAAAGCAGTCCGAAACATACTATTTCTTTGGGCTGGGTTCTCTGCCTCCTTCTCCGGATTCAAGAGAACTTTCCTCATCATTAAGGATCTTCTGCCCATAGCATCTTCTGCCTCCACATTCTGTCCTTGAGCTTCGGCAATGTGAGTTTCACCACCATATTTTTTCTTATCTGGACACTCATAGGATTTATGTTCGATATTTCCAAAGACAAAGCATTTTACTTCACTGCCTTTGCCTCTTCCTCTTCCTCTAGCTCGAGGAAAAGTATTTCTATCAGCATACTGCCCTCTTTGTGAGATTCCTCCTCTCTCATGTTGAGTTTGAGGTTTATTTACCTCTTCTTTAGATTTTTGAGTTCTGTCTTGGGCAATTGTTTTACCTCTGGCTTGACTTCTACCTCGGCCTCTTTGACCTTGCTTCCAGCTCAGCTTCTCTTCAGCTTTCAGAGCTATCTGGTAAGCATATTCCACATTTTGAATGATCATCATGCTCATCTCATCTTGGATGTCATATCACAGACCATTCATGTACCTGGCAACTTTTTAATCATCGCTTTCCCGATGACTTGCTCTGATGTTTATCTTGTAGAACTCTTTAGTGTATTCTTTCACTGACATCAGCTTCTGTCTCAAATTCTACATCCTCTGAAACAAAGTGATTTGATAATCCTTGGGTATAAATTTGGCTTTCATATTTGCAACCATTCTATCCTAGATTATTTTCTACTTGCCCTTGCAGCGTCTATCAACCTACAGTTCATCCCACCATAGTGTTGCATGCCCTTTAAGTCTAGTAATGAAATGTTTGAATTTCTTTTCTTCCTCGACATCCTTATAGTCAAAGTATTTATCCAGAGCTCTAATCCAGTCTAGAAGCTCTTCAACATCCAGGTTTCCCTCATACATGGGAATCTCCATCTTTGCTCTGGCACCTATCCTTGCAACAATCCTGAATAGGCATTCGTCTGCAACATCTTCAACTACAAATTCTTCTCCTTCATTTCCATTTTCATTTTCAATTTCAGCTTCGCTGATACCCCAGCGTCAACTGTTCTCCTCTGTGTTGTGTCCATGGCATTAAGACTGGCACGTAACTCGCACATTTCTCTTTCTCTTGCTGGATCAGGCATTGGCATTCGCTTGTCTCTTCTTCTCGGTGGCATGGATGTAAAATGTTCCTCTTTTCTCTGCTACATAAACCAAATAACTGGTTCTGAGCTATGATACCAAAAATTGGTGCAGACCTCAACCCTCGGGCGAGGAACCCCGTAGGATCGTTCTAAATCTGCCCTGAATCAAATTGACTTTTCGATTCCTCCACAGGGAATCCCACACACACACCATAGTGTTTTCCACAGGTCCTTATAGGTATTCCAGCGTGATCAAACACAAGGCATAAACCCAAATATCTTGACCAACAATATGATTGCACCCTTTGCCGAATCAGGATTTTGGGTTTCGCGATCTTACGATTCCTATTTTGGACTTTCTTATCTCTTCAACCTCCGAAACCCGAAATGTCGAATTGCCGAAATATTTGGCCACGTCCTCCTCTAGAGTTGTGTCGTGTTTCGTGACTTTTGGGAATTCTGGAGTAAAGAACCTCGACCTCTTGTCTTCGAAACTGTCGAAATGCCGAAGCCCGATGCGTTCAAAAAAGACTGGCTCCCCAACGAAACTTTTCATCGATTCGGCATTTCGGACTTCGTGACTTCGCCAATCCCAATGCAAGGCTTCTTGACTCTCCAACCTTCAAAACCCCAAAATGGTCAACGAGGATTGACTCCGCCTAATGACGAAAACACGCCACCTAGCTTCCCCATTGAACTCTGTTTCCCACGTGGATTCTTTCCACCTGTCCACTCAATCTTTCCGACTTTTGGATCTTGAACAACCCTTAGACAACAATTCCTCTATCCTTCAAAACCCTAAACTCTCAAATGGCTCCTTTTACGGGATCAATGGCTATAAGCCTTCCTTTAGATCCGAGGACCCACATTATTTCGGGCTTCCAGGTACTGGGAGTTCGAGACTCTCGATTCCAAACCACTGTCTTCTCGTGTTTCTGAACTCCAAAACGCCGAAATGCCGAAATGTCGCTTCACCAATACTTCACATTTTGTGACTTCGTGGTTTCTTGTGTGAACTACCCCGAATCCTTGTCAACAAGAATACCGAAACCTCGATCCCCGAAATCTTGAAATTCCACTTCAAGGATATTCCAGGTTAAACAACTTCAGGGTTTTCAATGCAAAGGCCCCTGACTTCTTGTCATCAGGATTTTTGGTATTCCGAATCCTGAAATTCCACACTTAACAATCCTTCTCGCAATTCGGGAGTTAGAGTGACCAAGGATTTTGTCTTACACTCCGGACTTACAAACTCCGAATCCCCTAAATGATATGACGACTCGACGATTACGATCAACGACAGACGTTGAATCTTGAAACCAATGCAATGGGTTCATCAAACCATATCCACCTTGCAGCTCCTCTAGATCCTATTGTCCTCGCAACTTCATGAGTTCTCCATGGAGAATTTCGACTGTCTGATTCACTCCTCAATGAATCTCTGTGAAACGAGCCAATGTTCTTTTGCCGGAACTTAACCTTTTTCACAATGAATCATCTCCTCGTCTTCCTTTGAATACTTCAAAGGCGTTGACCTCCTGAGATTTCTATTGCATCCTCAAGTCTCGAAAGGACTCTTTCACGCACTCTTTGCGGCAATCTTTCAAATACTTATGTGTATTTGATTCCTTGACTCTCTACACTCTCGGCAACAACAGTCTTTCACTCTTCAACCTTAGTTGATAAATTCTAAGGCTTCAACTAGCCTCCACACACCTTGCACGGATTCTGTGCTTCACCTGCACTTCTGCTGGTATGAGAACAATGATATCCTTCCTGAGCTTTCTGAGATAAAACTCAAAACCCTTGTCAATGCACACCTCATGGACGTTTCACTGCACTCCTTACAGGAACTCTCTCAGGAAGAGAAACAATTTAAACTCATTCTTCTCTCTCAGACTTCATACATTCAACATGAAATCATACATTCAACACATAATAACAACAAAGGCATAACAGAGAGAATAAAACAACTCTAAGCATACCGTTCAGCATATGTAAACAACAAACATCATAACACCATGAAATTTGAGTCAAAGCTTCATATATTAACTCAAATACTCATGTACATGGGTTCTTCTCTACAACTCTCTGCTACGGCTCTTTTTTTTCTTTTCTGTGCTAATAATACAATAATACAAGAGTGAGGGTGTCTATATTTGTTTTCCCTCCTACACTCTAAACTGTCTAATCTCTTAATTCCAATCTACCTCCTTTCATTAACAGACTTAAATGCCTATTACAATTTGACAGATGGGAGTAATCCCCCCTAGATCTGTTCATATCTCCTAGGGATAAATGCAAAGTATGCCTTCTTCCTAACTATTACATTGATGCTTTTAAGTTTCAAAATTCAAAACATTGTTCATAAAAACATGCTCTTTTTCCATCTACACGTCTAACTTCTCCTTTGGCTAGGGACATGCTTTTGGATTTGTACGATGCTCCTACATCATACTCCCTCGCTTGAAAATTTTCATGAAATCCTTTTCATGAGCTCTTGCACGGTCTGTCCATGCTTATGAATTTTTGCTTCATCTTCCCAACTAGCATCTTCAACTGGATGTCCCTTCCATTTAACCAAGTATTCAAAATACTCTTTTCTCCTGGTCTTTTTGCTAATCCTCTTGTCAATTATGCTTTCCATCTATGGATTTTCAGCTACAGGCATTTGTTTTGTCCATTGGATCTCTTTATGTTCCTTATCTTCTCCTGCTTCTTCAGCTCTGTAAGGGTACAAATCCGCAACATTGAATATCGGTGAGATTCCGACCCCATCGGGTAAATCAATCTCATATGCATTTTCCCAAATTTCCTTATGACCTTGCATGGTCCAATCGTTTTCATATTTAGTTTGTTATATGTTCCCCTTGGGAACCTTTCCTTCCTCAAATGCGTAAGAATCAAATCACCAACTTCAAATTGAAGTTCCCGCCTATGTTGATCTGCTCTCTGCTTGTATTCTTGACTTGAACTCTACAACCACTCCTTGACTCGGCTATGAAGATCCTTCATTGCTTCTGCAAAGTCCTCTGCACTAGCACTTCTGAATTCAGTTTTTTCCACATCTTTCAATTCAAAAAATCCCCTTCGCTGCATTCCATATACAATCTGGAATGGAATTTGCCTTGTGCTTCTATTGAGTGAATCATTGTAAGAAAATTTTGATCCCACTGACTGTGGTGTTCAGTCACTAAGCTCCTTAGCAAATCTCCCAAGATTGTATTCACAACTTCTGTCTGTCCATCCGTTTGAGGATGATATGTTGAGCTAAAAGACAAACTTGTCCTCATCTTTTTCCATAAGGTCCTCCAAAAATGCCCTATGAACTTGGTATCTCAATCAGACACGATACTCCTTGGTAAGCCATGAAGTCTGATGACTTACTTGAAAAATAGGTTCGCAATATGAGTTGCATCACTGGTTTTCTGGCATGGTATGAAATGTGCCATCTTGGAAAATTTGTCGTCTACCACAAAGATCGAATCACATCCTCTTTGTGTTCTTGGCAGTCCAAATAAGAAATCAATGCTCACTGCATCCCACGACCTTTCTGGTATGGGTAATGGTTGATATAACCCTATGTTCTTCCTTTTCCCTTTTGTGTGTTGACAAATCCTGCATCTGTCCACAAATTTATTAACATCTGTCCTTATCCCTAGCCAAAAATATGAGCCATTCAACTTTGAGAATGCTTTATCATGACCGATGTGTCCAGCCAATCCTCCACTATGTTTTTCCTTCAGCAGGTTCTCTCTCATGGGGCATTTTGGAATACATAATTGATTTCCCCTGAAAAATAATCCATCCTGGATCATATACTCGGTCCATTGGCTTCTGTCCCTGAGAACTAGATTCTCAGATGCCTCATATGCCTCCTTAAAATCTAGATCATCTCTGTACATTTTTTTGAGGTTATCAAAACCCAAAGTTTTGACTCTGAATTCCTGCATCAGCAAACATTTCCTACTCAAAGCATCAACAACTTTGTTAGCAGTTCCAGAAATATGCTTAATCACAAAAGTAAAATTCTGCATGAATTCGACCCATTTAACATGCTTTTGGTTTAACTTCTCCTGTTGAGTTATGAATTGTAAAGAATGATTACCACTGTACAAAACAAACTCTTTAGGAACCAAATAATGTCTCCATTTCTTTAGTGCTTGTATGATTGCATAACATTCTTTGTCATATGTTGAGTGCTTGATCTTCGCTTCATTCAGTTTCTCACTGAAATATGTGATCGACCTGTCGTCTTCGCTCAAGACCGCTCCAATTGCAAATCCACTTGCGTCACACTTGACCTGGAATGTCTTGCTGAAATCTAGCAAAACTAGAATTGGTTGTTCCGTGATCTTCTTCTTCAACAGATTGAAAATTTTCTCTTCGTCTTCTGTCTAGTGAAATTTTTTATGTCTTTTTTTCACCGTATCCATCATTGGTGTGCTAATTCCACTGAAGTTTCAAATGAATTTCCTATTGAAACTAGCCAAACCATGGAAGCTTCGAACTTCAAACACACTCTTCGGCGATGGCCAATTCTTAATTGCATCTACCTTTTCTGGATCCATCTTCAACTCATTTTCAGAGATAACAAAACCCAAATAAATGAGTTATGTCCTCATAAATGATGATTTCTTCATATTTATCAACAATTTCTCTTGTTGTAATCTCTTCATCACTGCAACTAAATGTCTCAAGTGTTCTGCTTCTGTCTTGCTGAAAATTAATATATCATCAAGATATACGATGACGAATTTCCCTATGAAATCCTTCAGGACTTCATTCATCAATCTCATGAAAGTACTGGGTGCATTTGTTAAGAGAAATGGTATGAAAAGCCATTCATACAACCCCTCATTCATGTTGAATGATGTCTTCCATTCATCACCTTATCTTATGCGAATTTGATGATACCCGCTTTTCAAATCAATTTTTGAAAAAAATCTTTCTCCACTCAAGCAATCCATCAAGTCGTCCATCCTCGGCAATGTAAATCTATATCAAATGGTAATATTATTGATTTCCCTTGAGTCTGTACACATTCTCCAGTGCCCATATTTCTTTGGGCTGAGCACTGTTGGAACAACGCATGGACTCAAGCTTTCTCTAATCAATCCTTTGTCCATTAAGTCCTGTACCTGTCTCTCAACTTCTTCATTTTCCTGTGGCGTCAATATGTACATGGCTTTGTTTGGTAAAATGGCTCCAGGTATAAGATCGATGTGATGGCTTATACTCCTGATAGGTGGCAACGAACAAGGTAGTTCGTCCACTACTATATCAGAAAACGCTTCCAGTAACTCCTGTATTTCTTCTGGTAAATCATCTATCCTCGTACTGGTCAAAACAATTCTTGGCTTCCTAACCAGAATAAATTGTGTGTCTTCCTTATTCTTAACCTCATTAAGAAGTTCCTTCCCACTCATAAGAAGTACAGTGTTGCTCATTTATGTTTTCACCTCTTTATCTTTAATTGGCAGCAACATGTGAGTCCTACCATTTTTCTCCAAGGTGTATGTGTTCTTTCCCCCATCATGAATCACGTTTATGTCATATTTCCACGGTCTACCCAGCAATATATGAAGCACATTTACGACATGTTTGACTTTCTTGTCTTCCTCGACATTCTCATAGTCAAAGTATTTATCCAGAGCTCTAATCGAGTCTAGAATCTCTTCAACATCCAAGTTTCCTTCATACATGGGAATCTCCATCTTTTCTCTGGCACCTATCCTTGCAACAACCCTGAATAGGCATTCGTTTCCAGCATCTTCGATTGCGAATTCTTCTCCTTTGTTTCTAGTTTTATTTTCACTTTCAGCTTCACTGATATTGCGAACGTCAACTGTGCACCTCTGTGTTGTCTCCATGGCATCAAGCCTGGTACGTAACTCACACATTTCTCTTTCTCTTGCTGGATCAGGCATTGGCATTGGCCTGTCTCTTCTTCTTGGTGGCATGGTTGTAAAATGTTCCTCTTTTCTCTGTTGTAGAAAGAAAAGAACTTGCTCTGAGCTCTGATACCACAAATTGGTGCAGACCTCGACCCTCGGGCCAAGATCCATGTAGGATCATTCTAAATCTGCCCTGAATCAAATTGACTTTTTGATTCCTCCATAGAGAATCCCACACACACACCACAATGTTTTCCATAGGTCCTTATAGGTATTCCTGCGTGATCAAACACAATGCATCAACCCAAATGTCCTGACCAACAATATGATTGCGCCCTTTGCTGAATCGGGATTTCAGGTTTTGCGATATCGTGATTCCTGTTGTCGAGTTTCTTGTCTCTTCAACCTCCGAAACCCAAAATGCCGAATTGCCAAAATCTTTGGCCGCATCCACCTCCATAGTTGTGTCACATTTCACGACTTCGGGAATTCTAGAGTGAAGAACCCCGACCTCTTGTCTTTGAAATTGCCTAAATGTCAAACTTTGATGCGTTCAACAAAGACTGGCTCCCCAACGAAACTTTTTGTCGATTCAGAGTTTCGAACTTCATGACTTCGCAAATCCTGATGCAAGGCTTCTCAACTCTCCAACCTTCAAAACCCCGAAATGGTCAATGAGGATTGAATCTGCCTATTGAAGAAAACATGCCACCTATCTTCCCCACTGTACTATGTTTCCCACGTAGATTGTTGCCACCTGTCCACTGAAGCTTTCCAGCTTTTGGAACTTGAAAAAACCTTAGAAATCCATTCCTCTATCCTTCAAAACCCTAAAATCTGAAATGGCACCTTCCACGGGATCAACATCTATAAGCCTTCCTTTAGATCCGACGACCCATATTATTTCAGGCTTCCGGGTACTGATAGTTCGAGAATCTCGATTCCAAACCATTGTCTTCTCGGGTTTCTGAACCCCTAAACACCGAAATGATAAAACACCACTTCACCAATACTTCATGTTTCGCAATTTCAGGGTTTCTTATGTGAAGTGGCCTGAATCCTTGTCAACGGGAATGTTGAAACCCCGATCCTTGAAATGCCGAAATGCCACTTCAAGGATATTTTGGGTTTTGCAACTTCAGGGTTTTCAATGCAAAGTCCCCTGTCTCCTTGTCATCAAGATTTCTGGTATTCTGAATCCCAAATTACCGAAATCCCAAAATTCCACACTTAACAATCCTTCTCGCGATTTAGGAGTTAGAGTGACCAAGTATTTTGGCTTACACTCTGAACTTATGAACTCTGAATCCTCGAAATGATCTGATAGCTCAACGATCATGATCAACGACCGACGTCAAATCTTGAAACCAATTTAATGGGTTCGTCCAACCCTTATCCACCTTGAAACTCCTCTGGATCCTACGGTCTCAGGGACTTCACGAGTTCTCCACGGAGAATTTCGACCGTTCGATTCACTCCTCAATGAATCTCTGTGAAACGGGCCAATGTGCTTTCGCCAGAACTTAACCTTCTCCATGATGATTCATCTCCCCGTCTTCCTTTGAATACTTCAAAGGCGTTGATCCTCCTAATATTTCTATTGCAACCTCAAGTCTCGAAAGGACTCCTGCACACACTCTTTGTGGAAATATTTCAAATACTTCTGTGTATTTGATTCTTCAAATCTGTGCACTCTCGGTAACAACAGTCTTTCACTCTTCAACCTTAGTTGATAAATTCTAAGGCCTCAACTAGCATGCGCACACCTTCCACAGCTTTTGTGCTTCACCTGCACTTCTGCTGGTATGAGAACAACGATATCCTTCCTGAGCTTTCTGAGATAAAACTCATGACCCTTGTCAATGCACACCTTGTGGACGTTTCACTGCACTCCTTACATAAACTCTCTCAGGAAGAGAAACAATTGAAACTCATTCTTCTCTCTCAGACTTCATACAATCAACATGAAATCATATATTCAACACAGAATAACAACAAAGGCATAACAGAGAGATTAAAACAACTGTAAGCATAGCATTCAACATATGTAAACAACAAACATCATAACACCATGAAATCTGAGTCAAAACTTCATATATTAACTCAAATGCTCTTGTACATGGGTTCTTCTCTACAACTCTTTGCTACGACTCTCTTTTTTCTTTTCTATGCTAATAATACAATAATACAAGAGTGAGGGTGTCTATATCCGTTTTCCCTCCTACACTCTAAATTATCTAATCTCTTAATTCCAATCTACCTACCTTCATTAACAGACTTAAAAGACTATTACAATTTGGCAGATGGGAGTAATCCCCCCCAGATATGTTCATATATCCTAGGTATAAATGAAAGTACGCCTTCTTCCTAACTATTACATTGATTCTTTTATGTTTCAAAATTCAAAACGTTGTTCATAAAAACGTGCTCTTTTTCTATCTGCGCGTCCAACTGCTCCTTTGGCTAGGCACGTGCTTTTGTGTTAAGCCCTAATATTGGCTCATTATCCCTTAATTGGGGCATATTACATTATTAATTTTATTTTATTTATGTCGGATTTAGGACATTAATTGTAATTATACCTCCTAGTCTCCTATATATACCAAGGAGACATTTTCATTTTGAATCATCTTGTACTTGAACATTTAAGTGGGGTAAAAGGAGGTTGCCCCCTCGAAGAGGATTATTATCTGAAATTATCTCTTTTTCAAGGCTTTGATTACTTTTTTTGAGGTTTTTCTATTCTATATTGATATTTGGTTCTTAACATATGGTATCAGAGCTCAAGGTCTTGGGGTTTCGCTGCTACATCTGAGACACCTTGGAATTTTCTCTATAGATTTTTTTCTACAATGTTTTAGAAGGAACAGATTGGTGTATATTTAATAGACAGATCAAGGTACATTGGGTTCAAAATTCATCTCTTGAGGCCTTATACTTTCAAAGATAAAACTTGTACAAGATAGGGTTCTGGAATCATCCTAAACTAAGTGATTGTGGAATTTATTCTATAAACACTTTTCTGTAACATTTTAGAACATGAACTATGGAGGCTATTTAGAGAAATTAGTAAGGTATATAACATTTTAGCTTCTGGGTCATCATAAATTTGTAGATACACCCTATGTAAGATAGGGTATCTGACTAGTCCTATTGACTAGTCTCAAGAAGTTGTTCCAGGTAAAACAATCATAACTTCTTACTAGAGTATCCAACTTGAGTGGGACTGGTTTCATTAGATCATGGACAGTCTGTAGTATTTCTTGTGTGAGTTTCAGAATTTTATATCAATTATTTTGTGCGGGGCATTCTATACAATCAAATCTCCCGGAAAGGCCAAAAATCAACAAGTTGTGGGGAAGTTACCATAAATTCCACTTGACACGTCCAATTTTGATCAGACCTATGGCATTGCAGAGAATAAATATCAAAGAACTACATAAAATAAATTTTCATACCCAGAAGGGTTGAAACTTGGGAGATACAATAGAAGAAATAATGTCTAGAAGAACCACCTCAAAATTAAGGTTCAATAGTGATACTTGGCCAACATGCCACCAAAAAAGGGAACTTCTACACCAAATAAGCCTCCAGAAAATCCTACTTGGACTCTTTATGAAGGTGATTAAATGCGTAGGGACATAAATGAACTACAAAAGAAGATGGATTCAATGGAAGCTATGTTGGATACTAAGATGGATGGTTTAAAAGGGGAGATCATGGAAATATTGAAAAATTTCGTAACAGAGAAGACACCAGAAAGTGAAAATGCATCCCATGAAATTCATGATGAGGACACAAGGAAGGTGAATCAAGAATGGAGAAACTATAACTTTGGTTTGAAGACCAGCCATGTTCCTAATATTGATATGAGGAAGTTTTATGGCAAGGACCCAATCACATGGATACTTCAGATGGAGCAATTCTTTGATCTTCATAATGTGCCACATACACAAAAGGTACAAATTGCTTCTTTATATTTAGAACCTAATCAATTTTTATGGTATCGATGGCTTTGT
>ML788647.1:646973-670081 GCA_009831015.1 Picea engelmannii
AATGGCATCCTTACCTAATAGGTAGGCACTTCAAGGTCAAAACAGATCATGATAGTCTTAAATACTTCTTGGAACAAAGACTATCTTTAGAAGAACAACAAAAATAGGTAACCAATATATTGGGTTATGATTTTGAAATCGTCAATAAAAAGGGAAAGCAAAATGTTGTGGCAAATTCACTCTCAAGAAAGGATGAAGATGTTGAGGCCTTTTGCTATGCTATCTCGATCATCCAACCCGATTAGATAATAGAAGCAAGGGATGAATGGAAGAATGAGGAAAAAGTGTGGACTCACATTCAAAGGTTGCAACAGGATTCTAGTGCATCAGATACATTTACATGGAAAAATGATTCACTATGGTACAAAGATCGCTTATATTTATGTAGGAACTCCCAACTCAAACAAAAGGTACTATTGGAATTGCACACCTCTCCAGTAGGAGGGCACTCGGTATTTTTGAAAACCTACCATAGAGTCAAGAAGGATTTTATTTTTGGATGGCCTTAAAACCGATGTTCAAAGGTTTGTGGCAGAATGTTTGGTTTGCCAACAAAATAAGGTAGAAAAAATTAAGACCCCAGGTCTTTTACAACCATTATCCATCCCAAGTCAGCGCTGGGAGGAGGTTTCCATGGATTTCATTACAGGGTTACCAAAGTCTAAAGGAAAGAGTGTCATCATGGTGATTGTTAATAGACTGACCAAGTAGACACACTTTTGTGCACTCTCTCATCCCTTCAAAGCTAGTACAGTTGCCACCAAATTCATGGAGACAATTCAAAAGCTACATGGCAGCCCAAAGATTATTGTAAGTGATAGAGATCCCATCTTCACTGGACATTTTTGGACAAAATTATTTTCTTGTTTGGGTACTCAATTGGCTCATAGCTCATCCTATCATCCTCAATCTGATGGACAAACCGAGATAGTGAACAAATGTCTGGAAGGCTACCTTCTTTTCTTTGTTTCTGATAAACAAACACAATGGGTCAAATGGTTACCCTTGGCAGAATGGTGGTATAACACTTCCTTTCATACTGCAACAAAAATGACACCATTTATGGCACTTTATGGATACCACCCTCCTTCCATCACTTATTTTCTAAAATAAAAATCTAAGGTTCAAGCAGTGGAAGTTCACATCGAGAATCAACAACAAGTTCTCCAAATCTTAAAGGACAACCTGACCATGGCACAGAATCAGATGTAACAACAAGCGGATCAACATCATAGTGAAAGAAGTTTTGAAGTAGGTGATTGGGTATTTTTAAGACTACAACCATACAAACAAATGTCCCTCAAGAAAGCCAAGAAGGATAATAAATTATCACCAAAGTACTATGTCCCTTATAAGGTGTTGCAAAAGATTGGTACTATGACATACAAATTGGAGCTGCCTGCATATTCACGAGTACACCCATTTTTCCATGTTTCATGCTTAAATAAGGTTATTGGCAACAAGATCCCAGTTCAAACTATATTTCCAGAACTTGACAAGGAAGGAAAAATCATATTGGAGCCTGAAGCCATCACTGACACAAGAATTTGCCAGCTAAGGAATAGATCCATTTCAGAGTATCTCATTAAATGGAGGAAACTACAGGCTGAGGATTCCACTTGGGAAGATGAGTATTTTATACAGAAGCATCCAGAGTTAGTCAAGCGTTGCAGACAACACTTGGGAAGATGAGTATTTTATACAGAAGCATCCAGAGTTAGTCAAGCGTTGCAGACAACACTTGTCTCAAGGGGACCAGCATGTTAAGCCGTAATATTGGCTCATTAACCCTTAATTGGGGCACATTATATTAGTAATGTTATTTTATTTATGTCGACTTTAGGCCATTAGTTGTAATTATACCTCCTAGTCTCCTATATATACCAAGGAGACATTTTCATTTTGAATCATCTTGTAATTGAACATTAAAGTGGGGTAAAAGGAGGTTTCCCCCTCGAAGAGGCTTATTATCTGAAATTATCTTTTTTTCAAGGCGTTGAGTACTTTGTTCTGAGGTTTTTCTATGCTATATTGATATTTGGTTCTTAACATTTTGGCTTTGTACGATGCTCCTACATCGTACTCCCTCGCTTGAAAATTTTCATGAACTCTTGCACAGTATATCCATGCTTATGAATTTATGCTTCATCTTCCCAACTAGCATCTTCAACTGGATGTCCCTTTCATTTTAACAAGTATTCAAAATACTCTTTTCTCCTGGTATTTTTGCTAATCCTCTTGTCAATTATTCTTTCCATCTGTGGCTTTTCAGCTACAGGCATTTGTTTTGTCCATTGGATCTCTTTCTGTTCCTTCTCTTCTCTTTCTTCTTCAGCTCTGTAAGGGTACAAATCCACAACATTGAATATCGGTGAGATTCCGACCCCATCAGGTAATTCAATCTCATATGCGTTTTCTCCAAATTTCCTTATGACCTTGCACGGTCAAATCTTTTTCATCTTTAGTTTGTTATATGTTCCCCTTGGAAACCTTTCCTTCCTCATATGTGCAAGAATCAAATCACCAACTTCAAATTTAATTTATCGCCTATGTTGATCTGCTCTCCGCTTGTATTCTTGACTTGAACTCCACAATCGCTCCTTGACTCGGTTGTGAAGCTCCTTCATTGCTTCTGCAAAGTCCTTTGCACTAGCACTTATGAATTCAGTTTGTTCCACATCTTTCAATTCAGAAACTCCCCTTGGTTGCATTCCATATACAATCTGGAATGGACTTTGTCCTGTGGTTATATTGAGTGAATCATTGTAAGTAAATTCTGCCTATGGCAGAATGTGATCCCACTGATTATGGTGTTCAGTCACTAAGCTCCTTAGCAAATCTCCCAATCTTATGTTCACAACTTGTATCTGTCCAACCATTTGAGGATGATATGTTGAGCTAAAAGAAAAATTTGTCCCCAAATTTTTCCATAAGGTCCTCCAGAAATGCCCTATGAACTTGGTATCTCGATCAGACACGATACTCCTTGGCAAGCTATGAAGTCTGATGATTTCCTTGAAAAACAGGTTCATAATATGAGTTGTGTCGCTGGTTTTCTGGAATGGTATGAAATGTGCCATCTTTGAAAATCTGTCGACTACCACAAATATCAAATCACATCCTCTTTGTGTTCTTGGCATTCCCAATATTAAATCCATGCTCACTACATCCCACGACCTTTCTGGTATGGGTAAAGGTTGATATAACCCTGTGTTCTACCTTTTCCCTTTTATGTGTTGACAAATCCTGCATCTGTCCACAAATTTCTTAACATCTATCCTCATCCCTGGCCAAAAATATGAGCCATTCAACTTTGAGAACGTTTTATCATGACCGAAGTGTCCGACCAATCCTCCACTATGTTTTTCCTTCAACAGGTTCTCCCTCATGGAGCATTTTGGAATACATAATTGATTTCCCTTGAACAATAATCCATCCTGGATCATATACTCGGTCCATTGGCTTCTGTCCCTAGGAACTGGATTCTCATATGCCTCATATGCCTCCTTAAAATCTAGATCATCCTTGTACATTTATTTGAGGTTATCAAAACCCAAAGTTTTGACTCTGAATTCCTGCATCAGCAAACATTTCCTGCTCAAAGCATCAACAACTTTGTTGGAAGTTCCATAAATATGCTTAATCACACAAGTAAAATTCTACATGAATTCGACCCATTTAACATGTTTTTGGTTCAACTTCTCCCGTTGAGTTACGAATTGTAAAGCATGATTATCACTGTACAAAACAAACTATTTAGGAACCAAATAATGTCTGCATTTCTTCAGTGCTTGTATGACTGCATAAAATTCTTTGTCATATGTTGAGTACTTGATCTTTTCTTCATTCAGTTTCTCATTGAAATATGTGATCAGACTGTCATCTTGGCTCAAGACCACTCCAATTGCAAATCCACTCATGTCACACTTGACCTAGAATGTCTTGCTGAAATCCGGCAAAACCAGAATTGGTTGTTCCGTGATCCGTGATCTTCTTCTTCAGCAGATTGAAAATTTTATCTGCTTCTTCTGTCCAGTGAAAAGTATTATGTCTTTTCTTCACCATATCCATCATTGGTGCACTAAATCCACTGAAGTTTCGAATGAATTTCCTGTAGAAACTAGCCAAACCATGGAAGCTTTGAACTTCAAACACACTCTTCGGCGATGGCCAATTCTTAATTGCATCTACCTTTTCTGGGTCCATCTTCAACTAATTTGCAGAGATAAAAAAACCCTAATAAATAAGTTATGTCCTCATAAATGATGATTTCTTGATATTTATCAACAATTTCTATTTCTTTAATCTCTTCATCACTGCAGCTAAATGTCTCAAGTGTTATGCTTTTGTCTTGCTGAAAATTAATATATAATCAAGATATACGATGGCAAATTACCCTATTAAATCCTTCAGAACTTCGTTCATCAATCTCATGAAAGTACTGGGTGCATTTGTTAATCCAAATGGCATGACAAGCCATTCATACAGCCCCTCATTCATCTTGAATGTTGTCTTCCATTCATCACCTTCTCTCATGCGAATTTGAGGATACCCGCTATTCAAATCAATTTTTGAAAAAAATCTTGCTCCACTCAAGCAATCCATCAAGTAGTCCATCCTTGGCAATGGAAATCTGTATCTGATGGTAATCTTATTGATTTCCCTTGATTCTGTACACAGTATCCAACCTTTATCTTTCTTTTGGCTGAGCACTGTCGGAACAACACATGGACTCAAGATTTCTCTAATCAATCCTTTGTCCATTAAGTCATGTACCGGTCTCTTAACTTCTTCATTTTCCTGCGGTGTCGATATGTACACAGGTTTGTTTGGTAACCTGGCTCCATGTATAAGATCGATGTGATGGCTTATACTCCTGATAGGTGGAAATGAACAAGGTAGTTCGTCCACTACTATATCAACAAACTCTTCCAACAACTCCTAGATTTCTTCTGGTAAATCATCTATCCTCGTACTGGTCAAAACAATTATGGGTTTCATGACCACAATAAATTGTGTGTCTTCCTTCTTCTTAACCCCATTAAGAAGTTCCTTCCCACTCATGAGAAGTACAATGTTGCTCATTTTTGTTTTCACCTCTTTATCTTTAATTGGCAGCAACATGTGAGTCCTACCATTTTTCTCCAGGGTGTATTTGTTCTTTCTCCCATCATGAATCGTGTTTCTGTCATATTGCCATGGTCTACCCATCAATAGATGACAAACATCCATAGGAATGACATCACATAATATTTCATCCTTATATCCTCCTATTTTAAATTCAACTAAACATTGTTTAGTAACATATACCTGATGTCCTTTTTGTAGCCACAAAACTCTGTGTGGTCTTGGATGGACAACAGTCTCTAGCTCCAGCTTTTCTACCATCTCTATAGATACAATATTGTCTATGCTACCACTGTCCACTATGACTTTACATACTCTGTCTTTAGTTTTCCAAGCAGTCCAAAACAAACTGTTTCTTTGGGTTGGGTTCTCTGCCTCCTTCTTCGGCTTCAAGAGAACTTTCCTAATCATTAAGGATCTTCCACCCTCAGCATCTTCTGCCTCCACATTCCATCCTTGAGCTTCAGAAATGTGAGTTTCACCACCATATTGTTTCTTATCTGGACACTCATAGGATTTATGTCTGATCTTTCCACAGACAAAGCATTTTACTTCACCGCCTCTGCCTCTTCCTCTTCCTCTAGCTCGAGGAAAAGTATTTCTATCAGCATACTACCCTCTCTGTGAGCCTCCTCCTCTGTCATGTTGATTTTGAGGTTTGTTTCCCTCTTCTTTAGATTTCTGAGTTTTGTCTTGGGCAATTGTTCTTCCTCTGGCTTGACTTCTACCTCGGCCTCTTTGACCTTGCTTCTGGCTCATCTTATCTTCATCTTTCAGAGCTATCTGATAAGCATCTTCCACATTTCGAATGATCATCATCCTCATCTCATCTTGGATGTCATATCACAGACCAGTCATGTACCTGGCAAATTTTTCATCATCGCTTTCCCGATGACCTGCTCCGATGTTTATCTTGTAGAACTCTTCAGTGTATTCTTTCATTGACATCAACTTTTGTCTCAAATTTTGCATCCTCTGAAATAGAGTGATTTGATAATCCTTGGGTATATATTTGGCTTTCATCTTTGCAACCATTCTATCCTAGCTTTTGATTTTCTGCTTGCCCTTGTAGCGTCTATTAGCCTACAGTTCATCCCACCATAGTGTTGCATGCCCTTTAACTCTAGTAATGACATGTTTGACTTTCTTGTCTTCCTCGACATCCTCATAGTCAAATTATTTATCCAGAGCTCTAATCCAATCTAGAAGCTCTTCAACATCCCGGTTTCCCTCATACATGGGAATCTCCATCTTTGCTCTGGCACCTATCCTTGCAATAACCTTGAATAGGCGTTCATTTGCAACATCTTCGACTGCGACTTCTTCTCCTTCGTTTCCATTTTCATTTTCACTTTCATATTCGTTGATATCCCCAACATCAACTGTGTGCCTCTATGTTGTCTCCATGGCATCAAGCCTGGCACGTAACTCGCACATTTCTCTTTCTCTTGCTGGATCAGGCATTGGCATTGGCCTGTCTCTTCTTCTCTGTGGCATGGCTGTAAAATGTTCCTCTTTTCTCTGCTACAGAAAGAAAAGAACTTGTTCTGATCTCTGATACCACAAATTGGTGCAGACCTTGATCCTCGGGCCAAGATTCACACAAGATCATTCTAAATCTTCCCTAAATCAAAGTGACTTTTCGATTCCTCCATAGGGAATCCCACACACACACCATAGTATTTTCCACAGGTCCTTATAGGCATGCCCATGTGATCAAACACAAGGCATCAACCCAAATCTCCTAACCAACAATATGATTGTGCCCTTTGCCAAATCAGGATTTCGGGTTTCACGATATTGTGATTCATGTTGTCAAGTTTCTTGTCTCTTCAACCTCTGAAACCCGAAATGCCAAATTGCCAAAATCTTTGGCTGCGTCCTTCTCCACATTTGTGTCGCGTTTCACGACTTCAGGAATTCTGGAGTAAAGAACCCTGACCTCTAGTCTTTGAAACTGCTGAAATGCCGAACCCCGATGCATTCAACAAAGACTATCTCCCCAATGAAATTTTTCATCAATTTTGAGTTTCGGACTTCGTGACTCCACGAATCTTGATGCAAGGCTTCTGTACTCTCCAATATTCAAAACCCCGAAACGGTCAATTAGGACTGACTCTGCCTATTGACGAAAACACACCACCTGTCTTCCCCACTATACTCTATTTCCCACATGGATTCTTGCCACCTATCCACTCAAGATTTCCATCTTTCGAAACTTGAACAACCCTTAGATAGCCATTCCTCTATCCTTCAAAACCTTGAACTCCAAAATGGCACCTTCCACAGGATCAACGGCTATAAGCCTTCCTTTAGATCCGACGACCCACGTTATTTTCGGCTTCTGAGTACCGGGAGTTGGAGACTCTCGATTCCAAACCACTGTCTTCTCGGGTTTCTGAACCCCGAAACATCGAAATGCCAAAACACCACTTCACGAATACTTCGTGTTTCGCGACTTCGGGGTTTCTTATGTGAAGTTCCCTGAATCCTTATCAGTGGGAATTCCGAAACCCCGATCCTCGAAATGTCGAAATGCCACTTCAAGGATATTCTGGGTTTCGCAACTTCAGGGTTTTCAATGCAAAGGCCCCTGGCTCCTTATCATCAGGATTTCTGATATTTCGGATCCTGAATTACCGAAATCACAAAATTCCATACTTAACAATCCTTCTCGCGATTTGGGAGTTAGAGTGACGAAGGATTTTGGATTACACTCCAGACTTACGAACTCCGAATCCCCTAAATGATCTGATGGCTCGACGGTCATGATCAACGACCGACGTTGAATCTTGAAACCAACGTAATGGGTTTGTCCAACCCTTATCCACCATGAAACTCCTCTGGATCCTACGGTCCTCGCGACTTTGCGAGTTCTTCACGGAGAATTTCGACCATCTAATTCACTCCTCAATGAATCTCTGTGAAACAGGCCAATGTTCTTTCACTGGAACTTAACCTTCTGCGTGATGAGTTAGCTCCCCGTCTTCCTTTGAATACTTCAAAGGAGTTGATCCTCCTGAGATTTCTATTGCAACCTCAAGTCTCGAAAGGACTCATGCATGCACTCTTTGTGACAATATTTCAAATACTTCTGTGTATTTGATTCTTCGACTCTGTGCACTCTCGGCAACAACAGTCTTTCACTCTTCAACCTTAGTTGATAAATTATAAGGCTTCAACTAGCTTGTGCACACCTTGCACGACTTCTGTGCTTCACCTACACTTCTGCTAGTATGAGAACAACGGTATTCTTCTTGAGGCTTCTGAGATAAAACTCAGAACCCTTGTCAATGCACACCTTGTGGACGTTTCACTGCACTGCTTACAGGAAATCTTTTAGGAAGAGAAACAATTGAAACTCATTCTTCTCTATCAGACTTCATACATTCAACATGAAATCATACATTCAACACAAAATAAAAACAAAGGCATAACAGAGAGAATAAAACAACTGTAAGCATATCATTCATCATATGTAAACAACAAACATCATAACACCATGAAATCTGAGTCAAATCTTCATATATTAACTCAAATACTCTTGTACATGAGTTCTTCTCTACAACTCTCTGTTATGGCTCTCTTTTTTCTTTTCTTTGCTAATAATACAATAATACAAGAGTGAGGGTGTCTATATCCATTTTCCCTCCTACTCTCTAAACTGTCTAATCTCTTAATTCCAATCTACCTACTTTCATTAATAGACTTAAATGCCTATTACAATTTGACAGATGGGAGTAATCCCCCCCAGATCTGTTCATATCTCCTAGGTATAAATGCAAAGTATGCCTTCTTCCTAACTATTACATTGATGCTTTTAAGTTTCAAAATTCAAAACGTTGTTCATAAAAACGTGCTCTTTTTCCATCTGTGCATCCAACTGCTCCTTTGGCTAGGTGCACGCTTTTGGCTTTGTACGATGCTCCTGCATCAAATATGCAATGCAGACAGAATACCCACATTCTTTTGAAGATTTTTCAAAAATGGGATATATATGGGTGTATGATGCACTGAGGACAGTGCATAAATAAGGGGAGGGGATTGTAATATCCCTCGACCGAACCCAATTGTAAATGTAATATAAATATACTTAAGATGGTGAGCTGTTTTGACCCCATTTGGTAATGTACATCATGTGGCATAGTGCATGCATGAACTGCGCAGTAAAATGATGTAATATGCACATTGCAAGATACCGTTCCTAGTAACTAAAGAGCGTGCATCCTTGAGGTCAACGGATATCGCACGAAGTAACTAAAGTGTGCGCAATATTAAGGTCAACAAACCTTTATTTATATGATATGCATTATAGGCTAGTGAGCCAGTATTATAAGCTGGGATGCTTATGTTTTGGTATTAGGCCAGAATGCCTAGATGTCAAGGGCCAATGCGGCTACTTTTTACATGACTCATGATTAATATAAAATACATCGTTGCGTACATACCAACCATGATAAAATAGATGTGGTACTGAACTTCACCAGTTAGGGAAAGGGAGGGACAAAAGTCAAGGGAATATTATATTAATATTCCTAAAACATAAAGTATGGATAATTATTTTATCCTAAGTTCTAAATTTGGAGACAAGTGGACTGAAGTATCTTCCAATATGAAAAGTGTCAAGTTGGGGACATGCATTCATATCGTGGGGAAACTTAGCTCATTGGGAGACTTCTAATATATACCTTACCAGCATCCCGACCATCATTCTCTAGATCACTTTTCATGAAGATTTCACAGTGATTCATGTACACACTCAGTTATCCAGTCAATGATTCCATGACCATTTCAATCATACATTATGTTATCCTTGAGACAACCATTTCACCATTCTGAAGCCTATTTCCATATCCTTTTTGGTTGGTGTACCTCGTTATCTTGGAGCGGGATTGAACAAGCGGGTTTTCAGGCCCATGAGAAATTATCTGAGCGAGAGAATTGTTGGGGATTGATTCCCGAAGGTGCTAAACTACAACTATAGCACTCTAAGACTTCTGGTCCAGCCTATTGCTAAATCCTTGGAAGGGAGGTGGGGCAGCTGAAGGACTGTTGAGGAAAGAAGGGTCACACTTCCTTGGGTGGGACAGGTATGTGGGGAATGAGAGGTTGTAGGCTATAAGTTGAGTGAGCACCCTTTTGGGTTCGTGTACCTGGTTAGCTTGGAGCGAGATAGAAGAAGTGGGTTGTCAAGCCAGTGAGCAATTCTCTAAGCGAGATAATTGTTGGGGATTGATTCCTGAAGGTGATAAACTGTAGCTACAACACTCTCAGACTTCCGGTCTAGTCTGTTGTTGAAGCCCTAGAAGGGAAGTGGGGCATCCGAGGGACTGTTGAGAAAAGAAGGGGCACACTTCCTGGGGTGGGATAGGCATGTGGGGAATGAGAGGTTGTAGGTTGTTAGTTGAGTGAGCACCTAAGATGGAGTCTTTTGTGTTGTCCTTGAGCCTTATCCTGGATAGGAACCCTTTACCCTGGGTGGAGTTCAGTCTCAACTCAGGGGTGACTCACTATTGAGAGTGATGAATAGTGTAGTCTATGGCTGGGAGGTTCGTGGATAGTCTGTATGCAGTTGGTGACAATCTTTCCAAAATAAGTACCAGTTGTATGATAAAAATGATATGTTGCTTGTTATTTAAATTCCTATGTTTTGGTTTATAATATATGTGATTATAATTGCATGTATGTTTATGGGTAATTCTCTGTAAATGATGCATATCTTTAGTTACTGTTATTTCAGCATAAAATTCATATGTTATAGAAAGTAATTGTTTGTTTCTATTTAGATGTAAAGCTTCTACGAGTGCGATGTATGTATATGTCTTAGTTGCATGCAATTTAAAGAGTAAATTTATGTGGCATTGCTTAGTTGACTATTGGGTATGCTACTGTATGTTTCACAATATGGGATCGAAAGTGTTCCCTAGAGTAGCATGGCCCGGCCCTCAGGCTAGGAATGTTACCGACTGGTGTCATAGCATGAGTGGTTTCTCTGGAGTGGCATACCCTGGCCTGAGGTTGGCCGGGGGAATGTTACACTGACATCGCAGGACATCAGTATAACAGATTTTTGGTAGCATATGGGAACTTTTCATGGAACGATGAGGTTCCACATTATTTTGCAAGACACTTTATGCATATTTTTTCATGGACATGCACCATGATTATACTAGTCTACCATCTGATTATTATGGGGCTGGTAAAGGACATACATATGATTGAAATGGGGCATATCGAAATGCGACATTGTAGAGGCCTCCACGACGTTTAGTATCTGTCCCAACATGGGAATTTTCTTCACATTCAGAGTTGCGAGATTCATCAGAGGTTGGAAAAGAGGCTAGGAATGCAACCAGGGAAACTTTGGAATCGATTTTTTATGGTGTCGATGTTGGCTTGAGCCATCAGCGAACATAATCCAATTCTCGAGCCATATTTGTTTATAAAACATATTCGGAGTTAGATACCATGTCAATAGAAGATCTTAAGGAGTATGCAAAAAAAAATTGTGATGGTTGGAAGAAGGTCATTCAGAATGATAACCCGAACAACATATTGGTATGTGTTTTAGTTAGTAAATTTTTGACACATTTTAGGATAGTTTACTTCTAATTCTAGATTTAGATAGATATCATTGTATCTATATAAATAATTGAGTTGCTATTGTCATTAATTGCAGTTTGGAGATATGTTAAATGAATCTCCATTAAATAGGGGACTTGATTCCACAAGTTTAAATTTGGATGGGTTGAATCAGGCATGTGTTTTCTAATATCCATAGATAAGCACTTTAGTTTTCCAATCTCCAATATTTTGAATAAGATCAACAACATTTTTAATTTTTTATAAATGTGAACACATTGAATCCTAGATTTAGTTCTTAGTTTTGTTGTTCACAGATCCCTATTCCATCTCCTACTACTTGGGCAGGCTTGTTTGAATTCTCATTGGGAGAGTTTAAAGAGGGTGGGAGTTCACAGGTATAAATTTTACATAGAGGCTAAAAAATTGATGAACTATTATGACGATTGCAATAAAATCAATTTTTTTGTCGAAAAAAATTAAAAAAAACGAAATTTTACTGTTTTTTTTTAAATTAGTCTAGATAACGTCAGATTTTCGACGTTTTCTAAGGTCATTGAAAGTACGATGCCCAGTTCCGACACTTTAATATAGACGTTTGTAGGTCAACATAATGATCATTGACTTATAAATGGTCAACCTTAATTTAGGGTTATAGTCATCGGAATTCCGACGATGACGAATCTATAAATTAGTTAATTCGAACCGATTTTTGACTAATTTGTTATAGTTGCGACATATTTTATGTTTTATAGCTCTGTTAATCTTCATTTTTATGTGAAGGTTTGATTTTTGATTAAGAGATCGAACTGATCTTTGATCTATAAAGCTTAGTTTTGTGATCATTGTTCAAGGCATGCAAGAGGATTTTAGACTTTGAAGGTTAGTTAAATATTTTTTTTCTTTTGTCTCCTTTAATATTTTATAACCTTACACGTTTATGTAGATTTTATGTTGTCTATGAACATGCTAATTTTTCCATGTTTATATGTGACTTGATCTCTTTCCCTCCTTCTATTATGTCATTTGATTATGCTACTTGGTTATGGTGAAGGTTTGAAGCTTATGTGGTAAAATATATTGTATGGTTTGGTCTATTGCATTTCAAGAATTGAATAGATCTAGCACATCATCACTGAGCTTTATAACATAATCATCTCAATATTTTTGTTGTGGTGAAGAATGTGGAGATATTATGGACAAGGTGACGAGAGATGTTATTGCCCTTGTGCTAAATGAGGGAGCACAAAAGTCAAAAGAATTTTAATATAAACAGCTGTAAGACATTGCAGAACCCATGGGCATGTTGAAGGTGGACCAAACGAATATCGTCCCTTGGTAAACTATATATTCATTATTATATATAGTCTGACTGGCATTGTTTATTTCAGGATCTAACATGGTTTGTTGCAGGTGCTCATGAATACATTATGGCATACATATTTGTTGTATGTATGATGGTCATATATGGTTGAGTATTGAAAACCTATCTTGGATGCATGGGACTAACCCTTTAGTATGGATTGAGGCATCTTCTATTGAATAACAATGTTGGTTATTATAGTGAAGTTATGGTACCTTGGTTATGTGATATATCTAGATGATGCTAGCTAGAGATGTCATTGATCTATTGAAGCACACTACTAGTATATGTATTGTTGGACGATTAGTATTTTTTGTAGTGAATGGAGGATTGAGGTTGATCTATTGGGGTACATGGTTGGTACATATTTGAGTTTCATTGATATATCTTATGATGTATTATTAGAATCATATTTGATGGATATCATGATGCATGCATTTGGCATATGGTTGGACTACATCTTGGAACATGTAGTTGGTGAGTTGATGAGGTGATCATGTTGTACATCATTGATGAGTCTGATCTATAGTTGATGCATGATTGGTACACTTCTAGTACATTGGTAGAGGCACCTACTAGCAGTTTGATTGGCACATGTTTTTGTGATGGTTTTGACATACATGGATGAGGATTCATTGTGTTGCAGTATTGGTGCATGGTTGATGTACTTTCTTCGTACAAGTGGTGATACATGTTGATGTTTGGTACACTCATAGATGGTATATGGATAAAAGTACACCATTGGTATGACTTGATTAGGATATACTTTGGTAACCTGATGTATTGTATGATATTGTTGACACACTTGATTGATTGAAATATATGGTGGTGGAACTTGGTTCATGGTGGAGGCATATCATGAGTAATATGATGCACATGGTTGACATGTTGGTAGAGGTATATGGTTGATACATTCCATTTATTATATCTTTTGGCACATTGTATGGTGTTGATGTACATGATTGATGCACATGAGTGTTGTCCATGGTGAGAACACATTTTGGTACAGGATGTAACTGGTTGATATTTTTTATTATGATTTTATATTTTATTGTTGACATATATTTTGCTTCATGATGTATGGTATGGTACAAGTTTTATGCATGGATAGGTCCAAGGATCGTCATATAAAGAGGGGTTGATCTATGTTCTAGTTGAGTAGTAACATTTGCAACATAAACATATTGTAGTGGAAACATATTGTTCATATTGTAGAGAAGATAGGGGGAGACATACCCATAGGGGGAGTCATTCTTATTTCCATGATTCTAGGAGTATATATTTATCAAATGCATACTTGGTAAAGTATCTCTATACATGGATAAAGATCACATAGGCATAGCTCCAGGGGGAGCATTGGTCACAAGGGGAGCATGAGCGATATATCTTCATCATTACATCATAGTGATATCCCTTGTTCAAAAAGGGGAGAGATCATTTAGAGGAAGATAAAAGGCATTCAGAAAGGGGGACTATCCCCAAGGAGAGTTCAAGTAGGGGGAGCAGCCCCAAGGAGGAAACTACCCTTTACCATTGATGTCAAAGGGGGATAGATAGTCACATTGATGTGATTGATGACTATTGATGTAGAAACAATGCTTTGTCTACATGTTGACATCAATGTTGGTATTGCCATCAATGCCAAAGGGGGAGATTGTTGGATGATGTTTTCATTGATGCCAAAGGTTTGATTGATTGATGTCAAAGGATTGATTTCAAGTGATTGATTAATGTCAAGGCATTGATTGATGCCAAAGGATTGATTGATTGATGTAAAAGGAAAAAATGTCTTTTCATAACATACTAATGTAATATGTATTGTCCTTGATGTGAATGGATATATGTCAATTGGAATCATAATCATATTATGTCATGCATATGGATCAACGAGTTTTCATTGGTATGCATAAATGAATATGGATCAATGAGTTGTCATTGATATGTGATGCATAGATGAAGATGGAACGATGTGGTATCTTTGATATATGATGCATGGTTGGTTTTATGTAAAGATGACTCACTGTTGTCTTATCATGATCGATGAGGAGTACAAATGGATGCACTCCAAAGTGGTCCCCTTATGGTGAAATCCCTCACGGGAAGACGCTTTGTGGTTGAGTTATCCTAGAAGTATGGTTAGAGAACCCATGCTTATATGTGGAATAATGACATGAAGATCAGTGAATTTGTTAGTGAAATTATCCTAGATTGATAGTGTTTGTCATGACATTTACGGTGGTATGTGGAATGTCACATAAATCCTCATGGTGTGAGAGTTATGGCCCTACGAAGTTGGAGGACCCTCATATGATGGCTTGAAGCTCCAAAAGGTCAAAGAAGTCAAAATGCCTACAAAGAAGATATTATTTAAATAAAGAGAAGTGATTATTTAAATAATAAAGTAAAGTGACAAAGTCAAGGAAGATTATTTTAATAATCAAATAAATGGAGAATTTTCTATTTATGGAAAATAGTTATGAAAAGGTTAACCCTAAAACTAGGAAAGAGGGTTAAGTGATCAAGTGCTATGTCGGCCAAGTAACCTAAAAGATGATTCTAAGGAAGCTACTTGGAGAATCTAAATAAGAGGCAATGGGTCTCTTGTAAAAAATATCTCTTGAGCATATCTTGAATATCTATCATGAGAGAGAGAGAGTGATTGGAGGATTTCATGGATGCATCAAAGTTTCGACAAGTCTAATATGTTGGCGGAGAAAGTTTCGGAAGTTCAAAAACCCTAGTTTCTGAGGTGTACCTCAGCTAATAGTGTATTAGGGTCCGCACATACTGAGTTATACGTGGGATGACAATGTATTAGAGTGCGTATGTACGTGGACTGACAGTGTATTAGGGTGCGTACAGTTGAATAAAGTCATGGAAACTTGAGGGTGAGATGGTGCTAGGTTCTTGAAGTCTGAAGAAAGTTCAAGATCTGCATTCCATGGGCTCAAATCTACCATTGAAACTCTCGTATGGTTACATTGTTGTCTTGAACTTTTTTGTTGATGGATACTCTTGCTTTTTTTGTGGTGAATGCTTAAGACATTCTTCGTATGGCTGTTTTGATTTGGTTTGTGTTGGTTGATGGAGTGAGAAACCCTCTTATGATTCAATATTGATGTGATTTCTATAGTATGTTGATTGATTATACATTATTGAGTAGAATTGATATTGTATGGTTGAGGATCATGAGTAAGTTGTTGGAGAGATTGGATGTGTTGTGATTAGTTATGAGTCTGATTGGACAATGAGAGACAGAAGAGAATGTGTTTGAAGGTTGCAGAGGATCTGAGTTCATCTTGAAGAGAAAACCCTAAGTAACTCAGAAGTGATACATAGGCTGTAGTACAGATTGGTCATGTACATACCCGAGATGCACTACTGGTAGGGAACGTACATACACATTTTTCACTACTGACATGTCGCGTACCTGTTGACAGATTGATATCTGTTGAGGATTGTTTCCTCATCTTAGTTGATGTTGAGGGTGTAAGTTGAGTCTTGCATTATAGATCTGGTGCTCTTATAGAGTTGTAATCTATTCAGTTGTTGTTTATAACCCAAGGGTTGTAGTCCGTAATAAAAATAAAATTTTACATACATCTTGTGTTCTTTGTGTTCCTTGTGGTGATGATTTATTGATGATATATGTAGCTTGTATATATTGTTGATGCATGTTCACAATTAACTGATTATAAATGACAACAATAAGTAATGAGTTAATGGTGATTTCTATCTAAGAATTTTTTTGAAGGGGATGTTTTGGGAAAAGAGCCCTACACTGTTCACCCCCCCCTCTCAGTGTAGTCGATGTGTCCAACACAAAGCTTGCAGATTGTTTTGCATTCATTGCAAAACTTTATGGATGCATATCAAAAGATGGGGCCAAGCACTGATAGATTTATCGATCTAATGTGGCAACACAAGTCATAGGTGATGGGACCTAATAAATCGGACGCAGTAAAAAATAAAGTTTCAAAATAAAACACAATTTTGATGTTCAATTTCAAATATGGGCCAAAGCGGAAGATGTTGAAGGTGCAATATTTTAAGCACCCTGACTATAATATCCCTCGACGGAACCCAATTGTAAATGTAATAAAAATATACTTAAGCTAGTGAGTTGATTTGACCTCATTTGGTAATGTACATCATGTGGCATAGTGCGCTCATGAACTGCGTAATAAAATGATGTAATATGCACATCGTAGGATACCGCACATAGTAACTAAAGAGCACGCAACCTTGAGGTCGGTGGATACCGTGTGCAGTAACTAAATTGTGCGCAATATTAAGGTCAACAAACCTTTATGTATATGATATGCATTATAGGCTGCTGAGCCAGTATTGTAAGTTGGGATGCTTATGTTTTGGTATTAGGCCAGAGTGCTTAGATGTCAAGGGCCAATGTGCCTACTTTGTACATGACTCATGATTAATATAAAATACATCGTTGCACGTAGACCGACCATGGTAAAAGAGATGGGGGATTGAACTTCACCAGTTAGGAAAAGGGAGGGCCAAAAGTCAAGGGAATATTATATTAATATTCGTAAAACGTAAAGTATGGATAATTATTTTATCGTAAGTTCTAAACTTGGAGACAAGTGGACCAAAGTAACTTCTGATATGACAAGTGTGAAGTTGGGGACATTCATTCATATCGTGGGGAAATTTAGCTTATTGGGAGACTTCTCACGGATACCTTACCAGCAACCCGACCATCATTCTCACCATCACTTTTCATGAAGAGTTCACAATGATTCATGTACACACTCAGTTATCCAGTCAATGATTCCATGACCATTTCACTCATACATTCTGTTATCCTTGAGACAACCATTTCACCATTCAGAAGCCTATTTCTGTAGCCTTTTTGGTTGGTGTACCTGGTTATCTTGGAGAGGGATTGAAGAAGTGGGTTGTCAGAACCGTGAGCAATTCTCTAAGCAAGATTTTAGTTGTAGGTTGTTAGTTGAGTGAGCACCATTTTTGGTTGGTGTACTTGGTTATCTTGCAGTGTGATTGAAGAAGCGGATTGTCAAGCCCCTGATAAATTCTCTAAGTGAGAGAATTGTTGAGGATTGATTCCTGAAGGTGCTAAAATGTAGCTACAGTGCTCTGAGACTTCTGGTCCGGCCTTTTATAAATCCCTAGAAGGGAAGTGGGGCAGGCGAGGGATTGTTGAGGAGAGAAGGGGCACACTTCCTTGGGTGGGACAGGCATGTGCAGAATGAGAGGCTGTAGGTTGTTAGTTGAGTGAGCAGCTGAGATGGAGTCTTCCCTGTTGGCCTTGAGCCTTAGCCTGGATAGGAACCCTTTACCCTTGGTGGAGTTCAGTCCCATCTCGGGGGTGACTCACTGTTGAGAGTGATGAACAGTTTAGTCTATTGTTGGGAGGTTCGTGGATGATATGTACGTAGTTGGTGACAATATTTCCAAGATAAGTACCAGTTGTATGATAAAAATGATATGCTTCTTGTTATTTACATGCCTATGCTTCGGTTTATAATATATGTGATTATAATTGTCTGTATGTTTATGGGTAATTCTTTGTAAATGATGCATATTTGTAGTTACTGTTATTTCAGCATAAAATTCGTATGTTATAGAAAGTAATTGTTTGTTTATGTTGAGATGTAAACCTTCCGCGAGCGTGTTGTATGTATATGTCTTAGTTGCATGTAGTTTGAGTAAATTTATGTGGCATTGCTTAGTTGACTATTGGGTATGCTACGGTATGTTCCACGGTATGGGAATGAAAGTGTTCCCTAGAGTAGCATGGTCTGACCCTAAGGCTAGGAATGTTACCAATTGGTGTCAAAGCATGAGTGGTTTCTCTAGAGTGGCGTACCCTGGCCTGAGGTTGCCCGGGGGAATGTTACAGAATGGTATCAGAGATTTAGTTCAACACTGATCTTGGATGGGCCAGAGGGGTTCAATTGAAGTGAATATTCACAGAAGAGTAACGCCAAAGTGACCGGAAATGGAGTCACAGTGTGTCCATGGAAAAGGTTGGCGTGCTGACGTGCATGTGGTAAATTTGGCACCACGCGGGAAAACGTTGGCGTGCCAGTGTGCATGGTAAATTGTGGTGTCACGTGGAAGATTATTATGTGTTGATGCATGCACTAAAATTAGCCTTGCATGGTATGCACACACATAGTAATGTGCACATGGAGTGAAAAAGTATTTTTTAAATGCAGAGGATTTTTGTTAGTACACGCATAAGTATGAGTATAGGTTGTTTCACGACGGTGTATTCAATAGTGTGCGCAGATATTTGGGCACTATGGAATATGTTAAACATGAAACGGTGCATGCATAGGATGAAATACATGTGGAATATCGATGTGTGGTACAAAAACTATGTGCAGTGGATATTAGTGCACAATGCATGAGTAGTGCGTGTGAGTTGTCGGTGCGACGAAGACAGAATGCATAGTATATTTAGGTGCACAGAGAAGCGTTTTACCTTGTAATATTGCTATGCACGATAAATATAAATGAACAAGTCAATTTTAATGCGTGCAAAGTCACTTGGAAGGCGATGAGTCTGAGTTTAAATTGCATAATAATAAAATAAAAAGAAAGACATAACCGCATCGAAGAATTAATTAAAAAGAATTATGAGTTTTAATTTCCTCTGATTTAGACAAATGAAAATAAGAAAATATAAGATTACAAGAAAAACTTATTATTAAATAAAACAAGATTCATAACATCACCAAATAGAAATTGTAATAAAACAGCCTAAAATTTGTTTCTGTATTTATATAATAATATTAATTACAAAATTACAAAAAGGGGATGACAACAGTTAGCCTGTTGAAAAAGGGCCATTTAAGAACATGCCTATCATCTCTGTTACTCTATACCTCCGCTACCGGCTATTCAAAATTCGCTGAGACATGCTTATCTTAGTTGAAGACTTACTTCAACTTAGCGATCTCCGCCTTTAAGGAAGAATATAACCAGACCGGTTGATTCTCTCCAACACTTTTGGCTACTTCAGCCGTAGATTCCTCCTTCTTATGCCGCTTACTCCTTTTCTTCTTAGCAACTAGCATGTTGATGACTAAATTCTTTATAGTGGTATTCAGCTTGACTTCCAATCGCGAGTCTATAACTGGCTCTGTGTGGAACTTAGATGCTAGAATGTGCACAAGGACCCTTTCCTCCTTACTCACAGGAAAGCCTAGCATGTTTCTTAAATAACCAGTCTCATTGGACTTAGCCTTGTCAATGTATCTGAGGTTGGGGATATCGAAATGTGTCTTTAAAAAGAGCAGGAAGTCGAGAAGTTTGGAGATTACTTTGGTTATGGATGCACAGATATCTTCATACTTGAGGAGTGGTAATTATAGAACTCCATTTATGAAGCGCAGACGGATTACGTACAAGAGCGTTGGGTTTCCATGCACGGCCAATCCATTTCAAATGATTAGATTTTTGAGTTTGTTACATGGTGGCGTTCAACTGACGTCACATGGCTGTGAAGTACCAAATGAGTGGAGGGTGATCTGACTAGCCTTCACCCGCTCCACGAGTGGTGGATTTGACATGTTGAGACACGTGATTCCGCATCTTGGAGAAAGTGGTTTCGACAAACCACCTTCTTGCACATGTGTATCTCTAAAGGCACTAGGTGTTTGTGTTTTCGAGACTTGGGTCTTATCTAGAATTATCATGGTGATAACACCAGGAACCGGGAGTGATAATGTTGATGTGTATGTTGAATCGAAATGGTGCACATTCTCATGAATTGTTAAATTGTTATCCTGATTAGTTTCGATGGCTACACGTTTTGCAGAATTAACAACAACTCGATCAGGTTAGACCAGTGTAGAGTCCATAATAATGGAAGAGGCACAGGGGAATTACAATCACCAAAATGAGAATAGAGGGGTGGATGTCCATTTGGGCATGGAAGGAATGAACTCCAACAGACATGGAGAAGAAAGGAATGAAGATATGAATATGGATGAGACCATTAAGAATTTGCAGAAGGATGTCCAAAGCCATAAAGCTGATAATGAAAGGCTTATGAAAGCCAAAGAGCAGTAGGATGACTTCAACACGAAGCTATTGGAAGGTTTGAACATAATAGAGAATAAATTGGTTAAGAAGAGTGGCTCAAGTGAATCTAGAAGTCAAAAACCTTCAGAGGAGAAAAGAAAAGTAAAAAGTGCTAGTAGACATCACAATCATCCCCAAAGGCATTCCCATAAGAGAGAAGGGAACAACTCAAGTCTATCCCCTGTCAGAAGGTATAAGAGATCTGGGGTGGATGAGTTGCAAGGAGAAATGAACAAAATCAAACCTCCTACATTTGATGGTGAGCACAAGAAGGATCAAGATGTAGAAACATGGTTGTTAGGCATGAGGAAGTATTTTCAATTGCATAATTATTCTTCTCATGCAGAAGGTAGAATTGATGTCTATCAACTCAAATCAAAGTCATCCATGTCGTGGGATCAAATTGTGCAGGTACATCACATTGTAGAGAAAAGTGTTACTTGGAGGGAATTCAAGAAGTATTTTGAGAAGAAGTACTTGACTAAGAGATACTATGACAAGAAAATGAAAGAGTTATTTGAAGTCAAGCTTGGAAGTATGACCATAAATGAATATGAGAGAAGGTTTCTGGAACTGCTGAAGTATGTCTCTTTCATCAAGGATGAGACAGTCACGATTCAAAGGTATCTAAGTGGATTGCCATCGTTCATCAGTGAAAAAATATAGTATGATGATCCCAAGACATTAGAAGAGACCATAAGGAGATCTAAATGCTTATATGATCAGCTGAAAGAAAGGCCAACTTTCCAAAAGGCTTGGGAAGATAATAAGAATTTCAAGATGGATCAGAGGAAGAAGGGAGTTAAGCCACCATTCTTCAGAAATAATCCACAATGGCAGAAAATGCATAAAGAAACCAGAGTGATTGACACAGGGATTCAAGGGCCAATACAACCACCTATGCGATGTTGGGGTTGTAAAGGAGACCATAGGTTCATATATTGCCCTCACAGATGATCCGTAGGATCTTTTAAATGACAATGGTTGAGTTTTAATATTGCATGCGTTAATTAACCATTTGAGAAACTTAGTGAAAGAATGAGGAAAGAAGAGGAATTATAACAGCCATATACACATTTGCAGATCTGAAATGAAAGAATATATAGCAAACCATAACACACAGATTGATAATGGAGTTCGACACAACTTTTGCCTATGTCTCCGGGCCTTTGTCTCTGTGGGGGAGGCTTCTTTATTTCTGTTCAAATGCTCAAAATTACATCTTTTCAATGCCAAATGGCTACAAGACTGATCTGGTCATGTTCTCCTAGATCTCTAGAACCCTGCAAAGAAAACGACACGCAAAACAGATGTCCAGAGCTCCCAGAAATGGTCCGACAACGTCTCCTCCTCAAAAGCTTCATTGCATCAACTTGGATTTGGCTTGGCTTTTCTTCAGCATAACTATGCTCTGACTGCTCTCTAATGGCCTCAAATAGGCCTGGTTTATATAGCCTTGAAGTTGGTTTCTCATCTCCAACTTCCTCCAAGAATTTGGCCTCCAAAAATGCCCAACATCCCCCCCAAAATGGAGAGAATCAGCTAATAATAGGCATATTATTAATAAAAAAACCAAATTCTAGTATAAAAACCCACTTTATATAAGTCATTGGGTGCTAGCCCCTTATTCCCGTGCACGCGCCTTTTTCTCGGTCGTATGGAGGGCCATGTTGATGCAGGAGCATCCACGAGAGCATCCACAAACCATCAACCGAGCAGCGCGTGGAGGAAAAGGAACAACTGGAAAGCGCCATCGTCCAAGTTTTGAACCATTGTAATATATGGCTGCGCCAAACATTAATGTTTTGATGAGATGAAGCGCACCGTACCTTGTAACGGACCTTGAGCGGATAATCTCTAGTCCTTAGGTAGCTGAGGCATTTACTTAGAGTTAATGCAGGTAGATAGAATAATTAACTGTAGATTAGACAGTTTTAGTTTAGAGAGGGAAAACGGA